>JAMPIV010006192.1:140000-339309 GCA_024509875.1 Oreohelix idahoensis | reverse complement strand
TAATGTAGTGGTATGACAAGATCACTTATGTAGTGGTATGACAAGATCACTAATGTAGTGGTATGACAAGATCACTAATGTAGTGGTTTGACAAGATCACTAATGTAGTGGTATGATAAGATCACTAATGTAGTGGTATGACAAGATCACTAATGTAGTGGTATGACAATATCACAAATGTAGTGTATTTTTTGTTGTGTTTTTTTGCGTACGCCCGCTATTACTCGAGGCGAAATCTCAGGTTAGTATGTCTAGCCTGAGACTGATTTTACGTGAGTATCCCTTTTTTTTTCTTGTACAGAGACAGGTGTCCCTCGCCATTCAGGCAGATGCTCGCCGATTTCGGTGGTACCCATTAGAGCTGGGTCCGCTCAGGAACCGGCAGTCCCTGGTCGACAACACTGCTTCAAATGTTCTCGCCAGGGCTCGAGTTAATCCAGTCCAAATCTCGGTCGACGATAAATCTTCAAATGTACTCACCCGGGTTTGATCCTGGGTCACCTGGTCGCCAGCGCAGTTTGGTAACCTCTACACCAGCGCCGCTCCCATTTAGTGGTATGACAAGATCACTAATGTAGTGGCATGACAAGATCACTAATGTAGTGGTATGACAAGATCACTAATGTAGTGGTATGACAAGATCACTAATGTAGTGGTATGACAAGATCACTAATGTAGTGGTATGACAAGATCACTAATGTAGTGGTATGACAAGATCACTAATGTAGTGGTATGACAAGATCACTAATGTAGTGGTATGACAAGATTACTAATGTAGTGGTATGACAAGATCACTAATGTAGTGGTATGACAAGATCACTAATGTAGTGGTATGACAAGATCACTAATGTAGTGGCATGACAAGATCACTAATGTAGTGGTATGACAAGATCACTAACGTAGTGGCATGACAAGATCACTAACGTAGTGGTATGACAAGATCACTAATGTAGAACTGGTGATATGAACTAGACACATGCCAACAACAACAAAACCAGATGAGAAGAAAACGCTGGCGATGGATAATTCACACACATTGAGGAAACCTGTTCTGTTGCAGTACAATGCAGTGCATGTTCCGGAATCCCAGGGTAAGAAAGGTAAAGGGAAATCGAAATCATACGGAGAAGAGAACTAGAGATAGAGATGGTAGAGAAAACAAATAAAGATCTTGAGCGGATGGCAAGGGACACGAGCATTTGGTATTTTTTTTAAAGTAGTTTCTGTAGACAGGGGTAACTGCGATGCAGCAAGTTTTTGACACGCGGTTTTAGTTAAATGTATGTGCCGACCATTGCAGCAAGCTGTTGACACGCAGTTTTAGTTAAATGTATGTGCCGACCATTGCTTTATGGACTGTAAAATATATAAACAGTACATCATCATCATTCCTTTTCGTTCCCTGTGGAACATAGGGCAGAAACTGTTGCTCTCCATCGGTGTCTATTATGGGTTGTCTTTTTCAGTTGTGCCCAAGTCATTCCAATTTCCCTTGCCTCCTCTTCAACAGTTCTTCTCCAAGTTCTCTTTGGCCTCCCAGCTCTTCTTTCTCCCTGTGGGTTCTAGTCAATGACAATTATGGCTGTGCTTGATTTTTCTCTTCTGAGTGTATGTCCTATCCATCCCCACTTTCTTATCATAATTTCTGTTTGTATTGGCTGTTGCCCGCATCTGTTCCTTAGCTCTATATTTGTTATTACATCTGACCATCTTATACGGAGGATCCGTCGGAGACGTCTATTTACAAATGTCTGTAGTTTGGAGGTGATACTCTTTGAGACATGCTATCTGACTTCACATCTGAGATAAAGATTCTAATTTTGTTCTCTCTGGATACAGCTGAGGAGTTCCATATTGGTCGAAGGGCATTAAAAGCGCATCTGGCTTTATTTATCTTTGAGCAGACGTCACCAGCTGTTCCCCCTCCTTTGTCAATGTTACTCCCTAGATATGTAAAGCTTTCTACTTCTTCAATGACTTGATCATTGATCTTCATGGAGTCCATCTGCCTATTATTTAATCTTATTTCCTTTGTTTTATTTACATTTATGTATAGTCCCATCTTTGCTGCTTCTGTTACTAATCTATTTGTTTTCTTCTGCATATCTTGATGTCTAGGTGATAGAAGGCACAAATCATCTGCAAAGTCTAGATACTCCAGTTGTTTGTTAAATGGCCACTGTATTCCAGTTTTCTCTCGCTCTGTTGTCTGTCTCTTAACCCAGTCTATGACCATGAGAGAAATTGTTGGTGATAGCAGACATCCCTGTCTGACCCCACTGTGTACTGTGAAGGGCTCTGGTAGTTTTCCTTTGTGTACTACTTTGCATGAGGTGTCGGAAGCCTGACTTCCATTGACAGTCTTCATCAGATGTCTGTGTCGTACGTCTCTCTTGCGAGGATTCTTCCTCTGGCTTTTGTTTTTCTTCAACTGTTTCGTTTCTGTGACAATTTGTTTTTTTTTCCGGCAGGGTTGTCAGCCCTGTTCTCCAACCTCCTTTAACCTGGAGGAAAGGGGAGGTGTGCCCACTTTGTCCTTTCCATTTTGACCTGCTCAGCTTGATTGAACCTACCAGGAGCAAAAGATCCCACTGATATAGCTCAAAATTTCCTCAAGGCACTCAAGCCGACCCACCACTTCAAGGTGGGGCGCTTGGGTCAGATAAACAGTACAGATTACACTAAACATTATTTCAACAGCTGCAGTGTTCAAATAATTAAAGCATATGCAATTTGCACATATACCAGGGATTTCAACAGCTGGTATTTAAACTTCTTTCAAAAGAATACAAACAGACAAGAACCTTCTCAGAAATATGTTGAGTGCAATTATAAATTACATTTTATTTTTATTTTTCCTCTAAGGAATTATTCGGTAAACCGGTCTCACATTTGGCCATTTTAATTCGTTTCGCCTTCCCATTTCAATTTATACTTTTTGTTTTTTCAACAAGCTCATCTTAATCTAAATTTAGACTGAGGCAAGGGAAAAAGTCCCTAGTGGTTCAATCGTTCCGCCGTGTCACAATCAGAGAGCGGGTACGTTACGAGATTAACTGTTTAAGACAAATGAAGAGCTTGCACTTGCGACATTTATCTTGCTTGGATAAAATCAGACTTCTCGTCAAGTTCCTATCACATAATTGTATTTTTTTTTTAATTTCTGTGTTATTTACTCATTCTCTGCGAAAAAAACTGCTCATCAGCATATCTTAGGCGTAGCAATCAGGTCCGGATTAATATCTCCGGAGGCCTAAGGCTGTTACGATATTTTAGGGCCCCTCTCCAATCTTCTAAAAAAAACTAATTGATTTAAATAAATGTTTTTATTAATATATATAATTTATATTATATATTTAAAAATTATATAAAAAATAAAATACATATATAATATATAAATTTATAATTATATATATATATATATATATATATATATATATATATATATATATATATATATATATATATATATATATATATATATATATATATATATATATATATATAATCTTATAAATATAGAAGAGGTGTTAAGAATAGACAGACCTAGGGAACTGCAAAATATAGTCAACCAATATTTAACACGAACAAATGTTAAAATTAGTGGCTGGGAATGTGAAGGTCTCATGCTGTTCTTACAATGCATATGACTTTTAACAGATGAAAGTCAATTAAATATCTGTTAAAGTCAGTTATATAACTGGAAACACCAAGGCCTTTACACCCCTCCATTTTAATATAATTCTTGTTCAGAGTTTCTTCTTGATTTTGTTTGTTTTGTTTGTTTGTTTGTTTATTTATTTAACGTATTAGCATAATTGTGATTGTCCCTGTTTACAATGATTTGACAAATGTGACGCTACTTTCTCATATCGGCAGTTGTTCATATTATTTGGAATTGAAAACAATATATATCCTACTTATCACCCATCAGAGGTTGAACGGGATATTTTTCTTCATTAATTAAAAAAAAAAAAAAATCTTACTCGATCCTTATTCTCGTTACAAGTCCTGGTATTGTCCAGCCGAAAATGGCGTCTACGTCGTTCTAGTGCCCCTAGATCTATAGATTATATGATAAAGGGGCACTACGTCGTTCAGCCTCGTTTTCGATTCTGACATAGTTGGCGTAACTCTCTATAGATCTAGGGGCACTAGATGTAACTATAGTGCATTTCAAAAAGATCGGTCGACGATTGACTTCAAATATCTCCATATTCCTTGTGTGGCCGGGTAGGGAATTGGGGGTTGCTGTTTAATTGCAGAGAGTGTTAGATCTAGATTTACTAGCTTGACTGCTAGAGTTCGCAATTTCTCCCTTACAGTCTTACGGGATTTTACCAGGTTCGGGGATTATCCTCTAAGGTGTTGTATTAGAGCAGATGTGTTTTATTTATATGATTTACCAGCAAGAGCAGTTATGGTTCATTTATATTTCCTTCCTTCCTCTCATGAATGTATGGCAAAGCAAATGAGTGACGACCTGCCTTTAGTATAAAGGTGACTTTTATTAAATTATAACGTAATTACAAGTCGACATGGCAAAACTTCATAAGACACATATGACAATTATTCTTCAGAGCATATTTCTTTTCAAAATCCCGCTGTATGAGTTTCTAACTTCATTATAACCATTCTGGTTCTATTCTTAGGAAATTCTTTCTTGTTCATAATGCCATATTTTCAAGTAAGTGCATATCAGTAGTGCAATAGGGATTATTCTGCCTCTTCAGGATATAAAATTGCCATATCTCCTCCTGATATGTTATTGCTTCATCAAAACAAATCAATCCTGCATGTACATTTGAAAAAAAATCTTTCAGCCATTGTTCCTTTTCTAAATCTGCAACAATCATTCGATTTCGACATGTCAATAATTGTATAGTAATTAGTTCCTACTTACAGACTTCGAATATAGAGTTTAAATACACAAAAATGCACTTTGAAGAGAACATGCCATCATTCCTGGAATTTCTAATTCTTCAACTTGAATAACTTTCATGCAGAAAACCACTGCGTTATGAGCACAAACTTGCTTGTCTTACTAGCTAGACGCGTACCTTCCAACTTAAACTAGGCTGCTGGGGAAAAATCGCGTCCCTTCTAAATTTTTCTGCCGGCTGAATAATACTGAGCCTTACGATTGGCTAAAAATCACGTGACTAACGCGACTCTACAAGCAAAGCTTAGCCAAATTAAAATTTAATCTGTTTCTTGGAAAGTAGAAATTTATATGCTAATCTGGTTTTTATAGCCTGTTTCCAAAGGAACAACTATGTACACGGCTACATATAGATCCCGGGGCCTCGCAAATGTATCCCATAGGGAGACATTTGAGTACTATCAACTCTAAAAAATATCCCCAAAATTTCCGAAGTTCAAAAAAAAATTTTCAGAAAAATTTAAAGTTCAAAAATTTTTCTAAGTCCAAAAATATTTCAGAAAATTTAACGAAATTCCTACATCTGAGCTCCTATGTCTATATGGGACTGTCGTCTATAAAGGGGCCTTATAGATGGACATCATCTCTAAAAAATTGCAAACTATCTTTCACATCAATACATATTTCAACCAAATTTACAAATTGGCAACACTGACCAACAAAATCTGCAAAACAATCATAAGGTCATCACCAAAAAGAATGTGACGAGTGGCAACACTGGGAAATGAACAATAAAATATCTTATTTGCAGAACTTGGCTGCATTATCATAATCTATTACATTTCATTCAAAAATATAGTTGATTACATTCTCTTAGATATGGTGGGGGGTGTTATCTCTTTTCTTTTCCTGTTATTTGCTCCATATATAAGTCTGCAAGTACTTAAAAAATCTTTTTTCTTCCTGGCGTACTTATTTATTCTATTTTCCAAGTACTCTGCAATATTCCAAGAAATGTCCAAAATCTCCAATTCCTATGGTAATGGCAATCCACTTTCATAAAATAGCCAATGTTCTCATGGGTACTCATCATGTTCTCTTTTTTTTTTTCTAGTGAATGAGCCACTTGCTCATTATTATATGTAGAAAGCATCTCTAGACATAATATGCATATTTATCAGACGATAATATAACCAGCATCATTTTTATAAACAATCATTTTTCACAATAAAAGCATTAAAACCTCATGGCTTATCCTTATTTATTTATTTGTATGTTTCCTTGTTATTGACATTTTCCAAATGGTAAGTGTATAAATTCGTTCTAAGTCCGTCACTGTAGAAAATGTTCTATATTACATTTTTTTTCTTCTTCAAAATATGTGATGTTTGTCTCCAATATCCATACGTCTGGTGGTGATCCTGTCCATTAGTCAGTTATTTCTAATCATTCCTTCTTTTCTGTCAACACAGTATTTTTTTTTCTGTGAACTCTTTCCTAGAAATATTATTTTATACATATATATATTTTTTTTTTTTCAAAGATCTTCTTTGACTTACCATACATCAATTTTCAAACATCAAACTATTCAGCAACCAACAGACGAATATGTTACTATCATATTATGCAATATAAGGGAAAAGGAAAATATAGTTTCAAATCATCATGAATTTTCTACATTGGGTTCCGTATTACTTTATTTTCTCTGTTAAGACAACTGCTTATACTCTTGACAATATGTATCCATGTTGTCACTCTCAAGGCATCCTTGTATACCGTTTATATTTGTCTCCTTTTTTTTTCATAACACCAATGTATCATTTATGGTGTTCCAATATCATTGTATCTATTCTTGTCCTCCTGTTATCTTGAGAATTCATCCTTAGTAACTCCCTATGTACCTTATCTAGCAATACATTTTTCAAAAACTTATCAAACAATTATTTATGGAACAATCAACTGAGATGTAAGAACTTTTGACAATATGAGATGAAAAAAAAATGTTGGGGTCATCACTCAAAAAATGTGACATAGAAGGGAAGAAAAAATATTCAATTGATCGTGAGGAATCTACAATATCCTTATAAGACAAAGTTCCTGGCACTCTGACTTCTATTTATCCATATTATTTCTGGTTATCCTTGTATACAGTGTACCATTTCCATTTTCTTTATAAGTCCAATTCATTGCTCATGGTGCTCCAATATTAAAATGTGGATCCTTCCTATTCCTCTTATTCTGTACTGGAAATACATCCTTATTAATTGTCTATGTACTATATCTGCGAATATTTATCAACAATATATCAACGAATCATTTATGGAACCAATAACACAAATGTCTAGACTTTACCAAAACATGAACAAAAACATGTCTTTTTACATATGTGCAAAATTTCGACACCAACTCTGCCTTCGCTGGTCGAGGGTTAGTCAGAGTTATGTGGTGCCTGTAACATCCGCTGACTACAGCCAGATGGGTGACTTATGGTACTTATAATTCAAAAATCTCATCCGTCAGTTAATCTTAAGTGTGGTCGGGGGGTCTATTTCATGGTGTCCTTGACAACGTTTGCTGCATTTCCAATCTAGGTATTCTTTTCTTATGTCATAATATCTCCATGATATATCTGTGACATGTCTGTCCTTGGGATAACATTATTTTTATCCAATATCCTCGGGGTGAGCAGATCTCAGTACGTCCAATTTCATCAATCATGTATTTTTTTTTCTCTCCTGTAATTCTGGGTATGTTATGAGTATAGTAAATTGTCAATTTATTTCAACTATCTTACAACATTCTGTAATTCGTGATAAGGAATAGTCATTTGTTATACAACAATGTACATATTACAAAGGCAATGAGCAAAAATCACAGAGATATCTTCTCCGAAAATGCAGATGTATCTCTATTTCCCTTACCCCTGGGCGTAGCAATTATTCAGTCATTATTTTTTTTTCATTATATCTCCATTGTGTCCTTATTACCTGTGGTTCCATGGGATTATCATAATCTATTTGTCTCTTGTCTACTGATAATCCTTCAATAATGACTTCAAATATGGTCCTCATATGTGCAACAATCATCTGCTCTGATTTGTTCCATGTCCATGTTATTCATCAAATATTTTATTATATCCTTGTCTTATCTCGTAACCACGAAAGACTAAAATTATTGCTCCTCCAATGTTAATGTGGGGGATCTTGTGCATAAACATTACAACAAAATCTCAGCTGTGACAACATAAAGTTTCACCATAATATAAAATTGCATCTTCATCATACATAAACAGTTGCTTCTTTCTCTCGTGTGCCATCAGTGGCTATCATCCGGTAATGGGTGTTCAATGTGGGTTCAGCATATACCAATGCTCTCAAAGGATTTTTCATTTGCAAAAAATCAGCATGCGCAAATGTCATTGGGGTACTTGTCATAGGCAGTATCAACCAAATACTGCTGGAGTATCAGAGATCATGCTGGTGGGGGTATGACTGGTAATGGGCAGTAGGAGCAAAAACTAATTTCTCACTCTGAAATGGTGATTTATTTTCTCTTTTTCTTTTCTTTTATGTCGGCTGCTAACCTCAGGGCAGTCAATGTTTTACAATATTGGCTTATCATCATCAAAATGTGTGAGGGTGGCATATAAACATATAATACATCTTATAAAAAACATTCCAATTGTTTTTCTCTTCTCATTTTTCTGTTATGTTTTGTCTCTTTTCATTTTTTTCTTTTTCATTTCTTTTTTCCATTTCTTTTCTGTTTTCTTGTGATTTCTTTTCTTTTCTTGTGATTTCTTTTCTTTTTGTATCACAAGTACTAAAGAATGATAAAAATCAATTCACTAAACACTAGAGATACTATCAATATTCCTAATAGTAAATCCTAACCAATAGGGCTGCAAGTAATAGTTTAGGTTAGAACAGAATGAATGTTGTAGCAGTATCTGTTTTCAATAAGTGGCGAGGAAAGGGTACATCAAGGATCTCCTGATTACAACATGATTGTAATTCCAAGGAATGAATATGATTGGGATTGAAAAGATCACAAGTCTAGAATGTCGTCTCAATATAGTGGAAAGGAAAAATAGTAAGTTAAAGATGTTGTAACGGTGGAGTGAAGAAAATCTTACTATAGAGAGTCAAGGTTGGGATATGGAATGTTGGAGAATGTTTTAAAATCTTGACAGTACTAATATACATCTGGGTCTAAAATAATAATATACATTGGAAAAATAAATAATCCTGTGGAGAAAGATAGCATAACATGCAATACTAGTTTTGGATATGAGTTAATATGCTGTTAACAGATGTCATAGTATGAACAGTATGATTGATCAAGGTGACAGATATCAAGGAGTTTAGCATAAATGAGATCACAGAAATATTAGTATGAGGTAAGAAAAAAAACTACTGGTGTAAACTGCCTGCATGAAAATGCACTAAGATGCGAAAGTACAGAACTTTGGAGCTGCAAGGACAAGAAGTCTGGGGGATGAAGCGTGGAATATGATCAGTTTCAAAAGTAGAGATGAATGTTACAACAGAATAGTGTTAAAGGTGGGGTTGTACATTTACATTCTCAACATTAAGAAAATGTCTGTAACTAAATAATGTCTGTAAACTCGTAACACCGTGTGTTATCAATTGTTTTGTCATTTTTATTTCACAACACTATACGATCTAATGAAAATCCTCCGTGTGCTGGTCTTGATTGGTCTTGATTGTTCTCTGGGCATCAATATTCTAAGGCTGGAAAAAAGTTTCTCAGTGGGGCTTTGACATCTTAGTCTGGAAGCAAGTCATTTGAACTGTCAAAAACTGAAAATAGAGTACATGGGAAAGTTAGTACATTGTTAAAAAGGTTTTTTTCACATATGCGTTGACCGTGTTCGGAGTGGCGAACACATAAAACACCTGGGCGTGTTTTTAGAAAAGCCTTGTGAATTCTTTCGCAAGCTCCAACATTGCAATTTCCCGACTGCTTAGGCGAGAATCATACTGAGTAGCAGTGGTGACTGGTGTGGTAGGCGACGACACTGCATTTGCTGATTGTTGGGGCACTGAGGACATTGAGGAATGCGGTGATGGCTTAACATCTTTTGATTGCGGTGATGGTTTCACTGTGGTTAGGGTTTGTATGGCTGGAACATCTGTTAGTTTTGAGGCAGGTATATGTTTCGCCTTGATTTTTCTTCTGACCTGGTTGTGCTGTACGTTAACACCGTTTACAGCGGGCGCAGTAATTTGCACACTGTTGTTTTTGACTAGTTGAGATGAGGCTAACACTTCTCCGCTGGGCTTTGAAACACGATAGCGTTTCTTCAATATTTTTCGTCTGATTTCATTTTGTGGCAATTTCATGCATTTAACGACAGGAGGTGAGTCATCTGACCCTGCTGTATAGGCGCGTTTGACCCTGGAGCTGACTGGTATTAATAATGTGCTGTCCGCATCACTGGTTTCAATCGAACTGGCTGTATCAATGTCTGTCTCTTGTTCGTATAGTTCCACTATTTCTCTGTCATTTTGTTCGTTGGGGTCTGACAAAGTTGTGCCGGGGCCGAAACTGTCTTCTCTCATGTCTTGTTCTGTTTCGTCTCCATAAAGATTGCTGGTATATGGTTCGACAATCTGCTTGGGTATAGTTTCTTCAGGATCTGATTGTTCTGAACGACCAATCTTGTTCTTGTGGTTAAAAGGTGACGTAGGAAGGTCTGTTTGTGTTGCTACACAAACCATCATTGTTTTTGCACAAATTAACTTGGTTTTATTTGTTGTTGGTACTTGTTTTGTTGGCCTGGGTTGAGTATTCCAAGGAGTTGATTGTGCTAAATTTACTTGTTGGTATGTCTTGGCTGTCTTTCCTGGTGTTATGGGACCGATGTGTGCTTTCCATCCGTCTGTTGTTAGGAGGCAAACTTGTCCGTTCCTAGATGTCATGTTACGAAACTCCCAAATTTTTCTTGTTTTAACTGCATTTATGAAATTTCGTACAGTCATTCTTTGAACTCGTTTATTCAATGTGTTCCAGTGTTTGTTAGCTGCCGTCGTGTGCCTTGACGTGCTGTCATTATACCTGATCGATGATAGTATACGAGGTCTCCTTTCCGTTTCTCTGTGGCGATAATATGTAGGTGTTTGTCTCATGGGGGCATGGGATTTTGTGTGCTGGGGATTCGAACGGGGAACAGCGTGGATCGGATACCTCCGTTTCTGCCATGTGCTATGTGGTTTTTCGTATGTCCGGTAATCAATAAATCGTCTATCTCTGTCAAGCTGAGGACGACTTTTACGTTTATATATGTTGTTTCTACTGTAAACACTGTAACTTCGCCTATCCGCGTATGTTACTTTACGATGGGTTGAACAACTGTCATCATCTTCATCTGGGGTGTAGGATTTTCTGTTTCCTTCATATGAAGGGTGTTCGCTTCGTCTGTGTACGTGTTTAGAGGTATAGCAACCTCCCGTTGTAGAGTTGTATAACATTTCTTCCTTTTCAGTAGAACCTGCATTAGGTTTCTGTAGGTCTACAGCATAATAGCTTCCAGTATGCGAGCCATATACATATTTATCTGGGGCAGTGGGATGTGCGTCTACTTTAGGATAACTTCCTGGCAGACAATATTCATTTCTCTTGTTGAAATTGGGCGGGTGGCGCGGAACGTGTTTGTTATGCATTGTCCAGGTATTTTCATGTGTAAAACGATAGCTGTATGGGCTGGCCTGCCTATACTCTTGTTGTCGATGCATTTTCCAGTCTTATTTATTCCTTGTTAATCGTGGTTTCCTTATGCACTAGGGTTGATTATAGTCGGATTTTCTCTGCTCTTTGTAGAGGACTGGTCACTAGGCAACAAGTTGATTTCTGGTTCCTCATGAGTTTCTAACTAATGCCAGTAGTGCAATAGGGATTATTCTGCCTCTTCAGGATATAAAATTGCCATATCTCCTCCTGATATGTTATTGCTTCATCAAAACAAATCAATCCTGCATGTACATTTGAAAAAAAATCTTTCAGCCATTGTTCCCTTTCTAAATCTGCAACAATCATTCGATTTCGACATGTCAATAATTGTATAGTAATTAGTTCCTACTTACAGACTTCGAATATAGAGTTTAAATACACAAAAATGCACTTTGAAGAGAACATGCCATCATCCCTGGAATTTCTAATTCTTCAACTTGAATAACTTTCATGCAGAAAACCACTGCGTTATGAGCACAAACTTGCTTGTCTTACGAGCTAGACGCGTACCTTCCAACTTAAACTAGGCTGCTGGGTGAAAAATCGCGTCCCTTCTAAATTTTTCTGCCGGCTGAATAATACTGAGCCTTACGATTGGTTAAAAATCACGTGACTAACGCGACTCTACAAGCGAAGCTTAGCCTAATTAAAATTTAATCTGTTTCTAGGAAAGTAGAAATTTATATGCTAATCTGGTTTTTATAGCCTGTTTCCAAAGGAACAACTATGTACACGGCTACACTTGCACTGATAAACATGATTTTTTGCATGTGGTCTTATCTTTCAATGTCAAAAAGTTTTTTAAAATAAAATTCAATGTTGCAGGTTGGGTTCTTTTCTTGCAACGGCTAATTCCTTTGATCTTTTTTAACGAAGTAATTATTTTGTCCTGGAAGAAAATAATTTACCGTAAATGACGGAAGTTGCATATTTTCGGCATAGGCGTCTTTACAATTCGAATGTTAGAGGGGTTTGTTAATGTTACGCATAAGAATTTTACTATGGTATTTGTGTACTCAATTTTTCTAATGCAAGGTATATAACTCTTGGAATTGAAGTTACTTTTTACTTTAAGTGGTTACCTGTTCTTATGCCCTTCGGTTGTGGTTTGACCGATCTTGGGTCGTGTCCATTTATGGAGCGCTCAGGCCCACTTTTCTTGTAAACGTTTGGCAACCTGCGTCGATAGTTATTTCCTATCCTTGTAAGGCTCGATTTTATGTGTCGTTCTTAGAATATGCCCATAGCTTCGGGGTTGTGTGAATTGTATTCAAATCGAACGGTTCTGCGCATGTCTGAACTTTAGGGGAGTTTGGAAAAAGTCTTCCGGTCAGGGAGTCTACAAGATGTGTTGAGCAGAGAGGACGCATTCCTGCGTCTGTGATTTTTGATAGGGAATTTGTAGTCCTCTAGTGAATTAGTTTAGCTAACGAGGTCTTTCCCTAATGATTCGAAAACGCCTGGAGGCGTATGTTTTTGTGGTGTTTATTCCGAAGCAAGGTAATACCCTCCTTATATTGAATTCTGTAATCTACTTAGATGTTTGACATTTGTCGTTCTCTGCTCGCTGGCTTGTTACAGAAAGGAGAGGTTCTTCTACTAGGGATTACACCCCAGGTATCTTCATACCTGAGTTTGATATGTACACGGGTCACTCTAGGCCCAGAGAACAGTTTATATGCCAGCGATTGCACCTACGTCGAGGTTAGACTTAGGAATGCCTGTAAAGAACGATTTGACCTGTACTCCTGAAACGCCATTTTCGTGCGGCCCGTGATAGACTTATTTTGCACATCTGATCTGCCAGCATCAGAGAGGAGTATTGTTATACTTATGTACATTGATGATATGAAGCTGAGGCTGTAGTAAGCTGGGATTATTTATATCAGCTCATAGAATATATGCACATCCATTGAAGAACTTAATTTATGCTGAATACCATGAACTGTCGTGTCTATGACTTATGTAAAATGGATGTAACGTATCTGTTATTGTGGCGTCAAAATAAACGATGGAAACGTCAACAGCAGTTTCACACTTTTATGACTTTCCATGTCATATCTCACGTTTGTAGATCTGTGAAACCACATCATATCTACACTCACAGCAAGCAACAACAAACCAGACAAGACACCTTACACTTCAGCCTATAATATCCCTGGTGTCTATAGGGGTGGGACTTTACTTGGCTACATTTCAACAACGACTTTGGACTTATAGCTGCAACGTCCATAGTGGCCAGAAGTGTGGCCTTATCATCGTAAATCCACCCTTATCATTTTATCGTGGCCAAAAGCTGGTTTCATCTGGTACCAGCACTCTCGGGGGTCAACAAACCCATACAGCATACAACATTCAAGGTCGTGAACTACATTTCCTTCAAGATTCTTCATCTACAATGACATATAGCAAATTAGCTATATTTTTGGAAGTACTCGGCGCTGCTCGACAGTTTGTTGATTTGCTGATTTAGAAGGTCAAGAGCCGATCGAATCGATATGCTGATTTAGAAGGTCAAGTCCCGATCGAATCGATTTGCTGATTTAGAGGGTCAAGTGCCGATCATTGTATGTAAGAAGGACAAGTTCCGAAACTACATTCCTGCATCAGAAGCTCGATTTCCTTCGTCATGGCTGTATATGGGAGCAGATGTCGATCAACGTTCCATCATTTATCATCAGAATGCTGATCACAACCTGTTCTGCACCGTGCTGACGTTTGGAATTTTATAAGTTAAGTGGCCTGTTTTGTTTGTGAACTGTGCCCTTATACTCTAACTGAGCCTTCTGTATTTTTACATTCTAGCTGTTTATATGTTACATGTTTTCATGTTACATGTTATTTATATGTTTATATTTCAGCGTGTTTCGGTTGGGTGGTGTCTTTCAGTAGAAAATACCACGTGACAGAGGTTTCTACTGTGAGCGTCTTCTTTAGGGACTGTGCAAATTTCCTATTGTGAAATTTGCTAAGCGACAATTGTTGCTATATTTGTTTAGTTGTGACGAGCTGTGCTCTATGTTTCGTCGTTTTGGTAATATTTTTTTTCTTTCTGTTCTTTAGTTTTGATTTCATTTGTTTGTATTTGTAGGTCTCCTCTTTCCTGTTATTTTGTTCTATACACCATTTTGTTTATACACTGTGACGTCATTTGTTTGTTTACCTTTTTCGCATTTGTCATCACATTCTTTGTGATATTTTTTTATTTTTCGCTGTTTATTTAGTTGACTTCTGCGAATGTTTTCGTATTGTTTCTGATCTTTGTTATTGTTTACATTGTTATTGTTTACATTGTTATTGTTTACATTGTAATTTTGTTTACACTGTGATTTTGTTTACATTGTTATTAGTTACACTTATGGTAATTAATTAATGGATTATACTGATGCACTATTATTAATACACTGATGATAAATAAATGATGAATAGTGTCTTGCACTATTGAATAGGAAGTGCACCTATGATAAAGAATTGACTGATGATATTTCTATAAGGGTTCATATACAAGTTCTTGGACATAGACTTGTTTCCCACAGAGATTGGGATAATATAATATGGTGTGATTATTCAAGTGCTTAATTTAAGACTTGTTACTATTAAGATTGAAATAAAATAGTTAATTATTTCAGGTTTTGTGACTCATAATATTAGACAATATGTCTACACTTGAGTATTTTATTAAGCAGGTTAAATCCCTTGGAAAGACAGGTGTCAAATTGGAGGAATATGCGACTGCTCAATATGACAAAGCATTAAAATTGGAAGAAAAGAGAATGGAAAGTGAAGCTCAACAAAAGAAAATAGAAGCTGAGAATTTAAGATTGCAGATGCAGGTTGATGAAAGGAGATTCCAGTTGGAGATGGAAAAACAAAAAAGAGTAGAAGAAAATAAAAGACTAGAAGCTGAAGCTGAACAAAAAAGATTAGATAGAGAAGCTGAACAAAAAATATTTGAAAGAGAAGCTGAGGCTGAGCGAAAGAGATTAGACAGAGAAGCTGAACAAAAAAGACTAGAAAGAGAAACTGACGAGAGAAAAACAAAGATGGAACATGAACATCAGGAACAACTTTTAGCATTTGAGTTAGAAAAATTGAAATTGACAAACATGAGTAATGTTAATCAGTCATCTGGTGGTAATGTTAAACCTTTTATTTACAAGATTAAGCTACCAGCATTTAATCCATCCAGTGACGATATAACAGTTTGGCTAGATAGATTTGAACGTTCTTGTCGAAATCGTAATGTGGATAGATCACAATATGCTAATCAGTTATCAGAGATACTGAAAGGTGACACTCTGACTAGTTTAAGCTTGGTAGAAGAGGCTGACCAGAATAATTATGATGTTATCAGAGCAGCCTTGTTAAAAAAATATCAGTTGACAGAGGAAGGTTACCGTCTTTTGTTTAAGAAAATGGTACCTGAATCAGGGGTAGAATTCTCAGAATTCATTGCAAGGACACGTCTTACATTTAATCGTTGGATTGAATTGTCCAAAACAGAAAAGACATATGAAGCTCTTATGGACTTGTTGCTCAGAGACAAGATTATGTCAAGTGTAAAAAACCATTCATTGAATTTCTACATGAGCGTAAACCCAAGACACTAAAAGAAAAGGAATATTGTACCCAATACGTCACTGCACATCCAGACGTAGCTTTTAGCAATGCTAAGGTTAAGGAAAGTATGCCAGTTGCTTCAGCAACACCATACAACCCTAATTACTCACACAAATTTCAGGGACCACAAAACAGGTTTGATAAAAAGGGTAACCATAATAGTTATCAAAACCAAGGTAACCAATCATTTCAGGGTTTTTCTGCGAAGAACTGGAGACGAGCCGACAGCCCTCGATTCAGGGGTGGTCACAATTATAGGAATTTCCGCAGAGGAAGTCATTATAGAAACTATCCAAGTTATCCGTCATGGAGACAACAAGATCATAAGTATAGAGATACTCATTATAATGAATATGATAATGGTAACCATGAGAACTATGACTCAGACCCAAATAGGGGTTACAATAGAGGATACAATAATGATTATAGAGGCAATAATAATCGAGGTAGATCACAATACAAAAAACATAAATCACATTATCAGGCAAACTCTGCACAGCAAGAGTCACATGAAGCCTATAAACAGACTAAAGATAATAATGACGCTAATAATATGGCATGTTCCGCTTTTGATTTTGGGAGAGCATCTCAGTGCCCCCAATGCAAAACATTATTTGAACCAACTACGGTGTCCACTTTAAGTTGTGGCCATCCTCTTCCCGCTCTTCCTGCGTCAGTCGCGCATGATGGAAGAGGTTCTCTTGTCTTACACAAAGGTTTAGTAAATGACAATCCAGTCTCAGTTCTTTTTGATTCTGGATGCACCACTATTGGTGTTAGGCAGTCACTCGTAGATCTTTCTCATGCCACAGGAAAAGTAGTCAAATGTGTAACATTTGGCGGCACCTGAGAGAAATATTCTACTGCTATCATTAGGATTGCTACTCCTTTCTTTACAGGAGATGTACACGCATGTCTTCTGCCGAATCCGATCGCTGATCTTATCATCGGTCGTATTCACGGAGTCAAAGAATGCACTCCGCAACAAATTTCCGTTTGGGAAAAACAAAATATGCAAACTGCTAATGCTGTAGTCACTAGAGCTCAAGCTCTTAATATGCCTCAAACTTCATCTACTGAAGATAATGAAGTGCATAACCAAGATGATCCCTTGGTAATTTCTCGTGACTCGTTTATAAAACAGCAAGAAGATGATCCGACTCTAAAGAAATTCTTCTCTCTTGCAACAAAAGGTGATCCGAAAAAAGATACTAATCGTAAATCTTGGATTACAATGAAGAATGGCGTACTTGTACGTATGGTTCAAGACTCCACTAAGTCAAGTCATTCTCAGATTCTTGTGCCCAAGAATTTGAGAGTTAAAATTTTGCAGCACGCTCACGACTCTCAGTGTGCTGGACATATGGGTTTTTCCCGTACGAAGTCAAGAATTCTTGCGGCTTTCTTTTGGCTATTAGTAAACAAGGACATACGGATTTATTGTCGATCTTGTAAAGTATGTCAAGAGGTCAAATCTAAAGGTCCACGCCATGCTGCACCTATTCAGGCTGCAGACATTCCTATTCGGCCGTTTCAGAAAATGGCAATAGACATTATTGGTCCGTTTAAGATCAAATCTGCCAGAGGACATCAGTTTATCTTAACGTGTGTGGACATGTGCACACGTTGGCCAGAGGCTATACCTCTGAAGAGCATTTCCACTGCCGATGTTGCAGACGCTCTTTAGCTAATATTTTCTCGTCTGGGATTCCCCGGAGAAATATTATCAGATCATGGTGTAGCGGGAGGTTATTTAAAATTATTTATATGTAAGAGTATGCCAGTAAAGAGTTCTGACCTTACAAGTAATACCCCAGTCTTAGAAATAAGCACTGGTGTATTGTTATCATTAAAATAGTCAGACTGTAAAAACCCTGGCCCAGTTGGTAAGAAGTAGTACCAGGATTTAAGGTGTCTCCTCCCTATGACTATCTTATGATTACTTATATTCTAGGGGATAAGTAAAATGAACATTCACTGAAACCACAAATGGAAGAAGTGAATAAATCCTCAGGTACAGTTAAAATAGTTTAATAATTACACTAATATTATATTTCTACTAGTTGGAAAAGAGCATATACATATATATAAAAGTATTCACACAATTACTATTATGGTCTGTTTATACTTCAAGATCTTAAATAATAAAGTTACTGAAATCACTGTTATTAGTCCTTTGAATTTAAGGATAACTGTCATCAGTTGACTGAGTTTCTGTATGGTTACTTATTGTTTTCAACTATTGGCTGTTTCACATGTATAGGTGGTCAGTGTCAAACAGGACACTTATCTTTCCAACTTGATACTGCTGAAACTGTCCTTTGCTGATATCAGACTTGGTAGGCCCAACAGTAGGGATGCCAATGACCAGTTGAAGTTCACTCTTTGGGGTCCTGCACTTTGGTGGGATTGCCTCGGATGAACTACACCGGCTTCTGATACTGGACAGTCTGGTTTGAGTTATTTCATGGAACCTGCAACATATCAGCCTTGGCTAGTATCTGGCTAGACTTGTAGTTGACTAGCACAGATGTCAGACCAGTCAGTCATCAGATGTCACCGTTATACAATCATAGTAAGTAAGGACATCATTTCAGTGATATAGCATTAATATTAACATTTCAATTAAGTGTAACTGACTAGCACATAAGTCAGACAAGTCAGTCATCAGGTGTCAAAGTTATACAGTCATAGCAAGTAACATCAGTTCAATGATATAGAATTAATATTAACATATCAGTAATAAACATCATCTGGTTTATTCCGCTCCTATACATCCCTTCATATTCTATAACTTGATACTTCCAAATCATATCAAGTACGAATTCCAATACTGATGCTATCCTTAGCATCTACACAAAAGTAATACATAAATAAAGAAAGTGAGTGACCACGTGATCAGGTTGCTTTCTACTGAAACTGGCTGTAGAACACTCCAGTTTACTAGCTGTAAATGGGTACGAAGTTGTGCGCTCGAACTAGGGAAGGCAAAGGCAGCGAGGAAGGGGACTAGTCACCTTAACCTCGTAAACTGGGATCTTCCATGATGAAGTTTCTAACATTTCATTTCCCTATGACAATCTCTGCCATGGGACTGCCTTTATCTTCGTAAGCGATAAAGCAATATGATAAATATAACTTCATTAGGCCGTGGGGCTATTTGTGATTACTTTTTGTACAAGCAACACTCATCCATAATGCACATGAATAAATCATATTAAAATAATAATACGTTATATCAATGAATATTATACAGGCATATTTTGTGAATTCTGTATGAACCTGAAATAACAAATATTATACACGGTAGTTATCATAATTTCGCTTACCCTCAGACTTCAGATACTGGACTTAAAAATGTTTCTGGCGATCCGCTCACAATTCATGGGTCGTGGCGAAACTCTGCCTCCAGTCTGTCTGAACCCTCTTTCGTTGTCTGTAGCTCAGTTTACCGATACGCTTTAAATACGTATAGCGCGGACGTATCGGAGAGTACCGACGTCACAGCTTAAACCTAAGCCTGAAAAATCCTTCCCGAACAGTGATTTTGGCCGAACTGTGCGTCGACTGAAATTTTGCCTTTATCATTCTCGGCATATATAATATCCATATAGTTCCATCTTATCTAGTTTTATACAGCTGATAAAACTCTATCTTCCTATCCATGTAATTTCCCAAACTGTTATTTGTTGATTTTAATATTTAGAACAGAAGTGGGTTTACATGCTTTTAGCGTAACTGTGGGCAGCCGACATACGCATATATCTCCGTAAATGAGAACTTCCTACCGTTCCATCTTATATGCAGTTATACACCATCCTTCCCTGTACTGACATGTAAAATCCTTTTCATACGGATTCCCTTCTGTTTTTATTTATCGTTGGCGATTTCCTCTGTCCGATACACATTTCGCTGATACGCCGCCATTTTGAAAGCGGTCACTCGATCGTAGATGGGTTTATAAATCTAACTGAAAACGTTTGTAATGACTTGAAACCAATTTTGCGACATAGCTCCCCCATATTTTAAGCTGGATGATATCTAGCTTAACTATTGGGTACAAGACAATTGCAAAACGACCATTCCGAGGTTAGTTTTCCTTCCTTCTATCCTCCTCAAGCTCTGTGGGATGACGACTAAGAAAATCTGCGCCCACATTCTGTTTTCCAAGAATATATTCATCCTTTACTATCTCTCTCCTTCCTGTTCGGCTTTTCATCCAGGCTCTTACTGCTGGTGAAACGGGGTCGGTAGGTTTCCCATGAAGTTTACCGCCCTCTTTTCGTTGATAGTTGGATGTGGTTTTCCCTCGCAAATCCGTAGGTTTTTGATTTTCGCTACGTGATTTGTTCCTTTTTTCCAGCGCATGGGGTTCAGACTGCAATTGAACCTGTGTGGGATGTTTCCTTTCCCCTCCCGTGCAAATCTCGGGAGTACCCCTGATTGCTGGTTTGCTTGTAGATTTTTGATGAAGACTCTTCCGTCGACTTTCTGAATCTACATAGGTGCACTCTGGACAGGAATTTACATACTGATTTATGTCTTCCGTAATACCTGGCCAGTAGAACTGGGTGGCTATTCTTTGTTTTGTGGCACCATTACCCAGGTGTTCACTCAAAGTTGATATGTGTCCCCAGCCTATAACCTTATTCCTATAGGTGGATGGTACAACAATTTGACCATGACTTTTCGTCCCTCTGCCAGCTTTCCTGTACAAGAGTCCATGTTCCCTATAGAAGTGTCCTTTCCTTGGTGTGTTATGTGTCTTTGACAATTTGCCAAAACAAGGCTTTAATGTGCTGTCTGCTTCTTGAGCCCGTTTCATTTCAGTCGAATGAAATTTTAAGTTGGTGTCCCTCTCTATGTTCCTGGAGTCAGACCTGGTCTGGATTCCTGCCATAACCATAGGTTTTACAGGGTCTCCCAAGAAAACATATTTACGCCCCAACATTAGGGGGTAAAAGGGATCATCTGCATTTATCTCCCCTTCCACATAGCGACAACTGACATGAATCTTTGCTATGGGTAAAGTAAGGGGTGAGGTTCCTTTTAGTGGCCCTTGAATGTCTACTGTTTCTGTGGTGATTTGTTCAGGGCACACCAGAGATGCACACACGACTGCATCATAGGACAAACCTGTGTCATACATTCCTGTGACTTGTTTGCCATTCACAGTCACTATCTGCTGGGTAGGTGGGTGATGGAGTCTATTCTGACTCACAGTCAGTTCCTTTCTAACAGAAGTCCTCACCTGTAGACATGCAGCATGATGAAGGGGTTTTTTCCTCCCACATTCATCAGTGTTGTGGTTGCTCATCTTACAAAATTTGCACCACTTATCTCCCTGTTTGTAGGGTTTCTTTTCCTGAGTCTGAGGGTTCTTGTCCTTATCAAATCTTGGCTTATTTCTGTATGGATGATCCTTCTGGTCAAACTGGGTATTCTGCGGCGGTGGCTTATATCCTTCTACCTGCTTCCTTTATGTTCCTACCAATTCAGCTTGAGCTGCTTGGTATATCTCTGCACATTTCAAAATGTCTTCCAGCCTCTCTGCTCCTTGTTCCATAAGGAATTTCCTCATTCCTTGAGACATGGAATCTTTCACTTGCTCTAACATAACCATTTCTTTCAGATCCTCGTAGGTTTTCTGATACTTACCTAAACTACTCCATTTCAACAAATACGTTTCTAGCCTAGCTGAGAACTGGTTATATGTTTCTCCAGGTAGAAGTTTAGAAGTTCTAAATTTCTTCCTATATGCCTCAGAGTTCTTTTCATACTGGATCAGTAAGGCTTGCTTTAGTATTTCATAATTTTCCTGATCTGCTTTGGGGAGTTTCAGAAACACATCATATGCAATACCTCTCAATCCTTGGGATAACTTTAGACTCCATTTTTCCTTTTCCAGTCCATATGTAGAGGCTAGCCTTTCATACCTATCCAGGTACGACTCAATTGCGTCCTCCTTTTCAACAAATGGATCTAGGTGGAAGTTCATGGCCCCATTTGCTGTGTTCTGAAAAGAGCTATTCGCAGAATGAGGTGAGCTATTACCATGGGTGATAGTCCCAGCCTGAAGTTCAAGATCAAGCTGTCTCATTTTCAGCTCATGGTCTCTCTCTGCTTGTAACCTCCTTTCTTCTCTCTCAGCTTCTAATTTCTTGGCTTCTCTCTCCGCTTCTAATTTCTTGGCTTCTCTCTCTGCTTCTAATTCTAATTTCTTGGCTTCTCTCTCTGCTTCTAATTCTAATTTCTTGGCTTCTCTCTCTGCTTCTAATTCTAATTTCTTGGCTTCTCTCTCTGCTTCTAATTTCTTGGCTTCTCTCTCCGCTTCTAATTTCTTGGCTTCTCTCTCCGCTTCTAATTTCTTTGTTTCTCTCTCTGCTTCTAATTGCTTTGCTTCTCTCTCGGTGTACTTTTCACATTCCGTCGTGACATACCGGATCAGAGCGTCACCATCCATGCCAAGCTCTTTTCCCACCTGCAGTGTAGCCGACCTAAATTTGACCAAGTCAGCCATGATGTATCTGTAGTCTAGTAGGGCAAGCGATCTTACTCCAACTAATTTACTACAATATAATTAACTTAGTTAAAATTAAAGTTAATTAAACTGACTTCACCATATATGAAACAGCTTTCTTTATCTGTACTCAATGGTACTCCTAAAAATATAATTATTTCCTACTATGTTACTCTTTCCAAAAAATTTTACAAAACAAAATTTTCTACACAGCAGAAATGGAAAGTTGGCTCAGGAATATCAAAGATATATCCCGCAGACGAGCCCCCACTGTAGCGGGAGGTTATTTAAAATTATTTATATGTAAGAGTATGTCAGTAAAGAGTTCTGACCTTACAAGTAATACCCCAGTCTTAGAAATAAGCACTGGTGTATTGTTATCATAAAAATAGTCAGACTGTAAAAACCCTGGCCCAGTTGGTAAGAAGTAGTACCAGGATTTAAGGTGTCTCCTCCCTATGACTATCTTATGATTACTTATATTCTAGGGGATAAGTAAAATGAACATTCACTGAAACCACAAATGGAAGAAGTGAATAAATCCTCAGGTACAGTTAAAATAGTTTAATAATTACACTAATATTATATTTCTACTAGTTGGAAAAGAGCATATACATATATATATAAAAGTATTCACACAATTACTATTATGGTCTGTTTATACTTCAAGATCTTAAATAATAAAGTTACTGAAATCACTGTTATTAGTCCTTTGAATTTAAGGATAACTGTCATCAGTTGACTGAGTTTCTGTATGGTTACTTATTGTTTTCAACTATTGGCTGTTTCACATGTATAGGTGGTCAGTGTCAAACAGGACACTTATCTTTCCAACTTGATACTGCTGAAACTGTCCTTTGCTGATATCAGACTTGGTAGGCCCAACAGTAGGGATGCCAATGACCAGTTGAAGTTCACTCTTTGGGGTCCTGCACTTTGGTGGGATTGCCTCGGATGAACTACACCGGCTTCTGATACTGGACAGTCTGGTTTGAGTTATTTCATGGAACCTGCAACATATCAGCCTTGGCTAGTATCTGGCTAGACTTGTAGTTGACTAGCACAGATGTCAGACCAGTCAGTCATCAGATGTCACCGTTATACAATCATAGTAAGTAAGGACATCATTTCAGTGATATAGCATTAATATTAACATTTCAATTAAGTGTAACTGACTAGCACATAAGTCAGACAAGTCAGTCATCAGGTGTCAAAGTTATACAGTCATAGCAAGTAACATCAGTTCAATGATATAGAATTAATATTAACATATCAGTAATAAACATCATCTGGTTTATTCCGCTCCTATACATCCCTTCATATTCTATAACTTGATCCTTCCAAATCATATCAAGTACGAATTCCAATACTGATGCTATCCTTAGCATCTACACAAAAGTAATACATAAATAAAGAAAGTGAGTGACCACGTGATCAGGTTGCTCTCTACTGAAACTGGCTGTAGAACACTCCAGTTTACTAGCTGTAAATGGGTACGAAGTTGTGCGCTCGAACTAGGGAAGGCAAAGGCAGCGAGGAAGGGGACTAGTCACCTTAACCTCGTAAACTGGGATCTTCCATGATGAAGTTTCTAACACTTCATTTCCCTATGACAATCTCTGCCATGGGACTGCCTTTATCTTCGTAAGCGATAAAGCAATATGATAAATATAACTTCATTAGGCCGTGGGGCTATTTGTGATTACTTTTTGTACAAGCAACACTCATCCATAATGCACATGAATAAATCATATTAAAATAATAATACGTTATATCAATGAATATTATACAGGCATATTTTGTGAATTCTGTATGAACCTGAAATAACAAATATTATACACGGTAGTTATCATAATTTCGCTTACCCTCAGACTTCAGATACTGGACTTAAAAATGTTTCTGGCGATCCGCTCACAATTCATGGGTCGTGGCGAAACTCTGCCTCCAGTCTGTCTGAACCCTCTTTCGTTGTCTGTAGCTCAGTTTACCGATACGCTTTAAATACGTATAGCGCGGACGTATCGGAGAGTACCGACGTCACAGCTTAAACCTAAGCCTGAAAAATCCTTCCCGAACAGTGATTTCGGCCGAACTGTGCGTCGACTGAAATTTTGCCTTTATCATTCTCGGCATATATAATATCCATATAGTTCCATCTTATCTAGTTTTATACAGCTGATAAAACTCTATCTTCCTATCCATGTAATTTCCCAAACTGTTATTTGTTGATTTTAATATTTAGAACAGAAGTGGGTTTACATGCTTTTAGCGTAACTGTGGGCAGCCGACATACGCATATATCTCCGTAAATGAGAACTTCCTACCGTTCCATCTTATATGCAGTTATACATCATCCTTCCATGTACTGACATGTAAAATCCTTTTCATACGGATTCCCTTCTGTTTTTATTTATCGTTGGCGATTTCCTCTGTCCGATACACATTTCGCTGATACGCCGCCATTTTGAATGCGGTCACTCGATCGTAGATGGGTTTATAAATCTAACTGAAAACGTTTGTAATGACTTGAAACCAATTTTGCGACACATGGCACCCAACCAATATCGGATACCATGTCTCAAGTGATGTCTACTCTGCAGATAGAGAGATCTTTGAGTAGTATCTATCATCCAATGTCTAATGGAATGGTCGAACGCCTAAATAGAACACTCAAAAACTTATTAGGGAAAATAACTGAGGATCATCCTCAAGATTGGGACAGGGTTTTACCTGCAGCCCTCTTTGCTTACAGAGAGGTCCCCAATGAACATACAGGATTTTCTCCCTTTGAACTTGTCTTTGGCGCGCGACCGCGCGGCCCTATGTCTTTGCTTCATGATCTCATAACCGCTGATAATATTACCGATGACACAAAATCCTTTTACGAATATGTCATTGCGCTGAGACAAAAAATTATCGAAGCATGCAAATTGGCAACTTCTTCTTCTGAATTTGCTAAACAGAAGGCAAGGCAATTTGCCAATAAGAAAAGAACCTTACGACAACTTTGTCCTGGTGACAAAGCATTTGTTTTGCTACCTTGTAGGGAAAACAGACTTCTTATTTCTTGGAAAGGTCCGTACGATATAATATCGAAAATTTCAGATGTTGACTATATTGTCGATATTGACGGGAAGCATAAAACCTTCCACATCAACATGCTTACGGAATTCCATGAACGTCCTGATTGTTTACAGCCTATTTTCCAGGCAACGGACGATTCTCCAGTCCAACATGGTCATTACTCATCACTGTCCGTAATACAGGATGAGGAAACAAGTTTTTCGGATGTAAATCTTCCTCTTCCGATGATTCCACTTCATTCTAATGAATCTTGGAAAAATGTTACTGTTTCTCCTGATTTATCTCTAGGAGAACAGCGACAAGTTTCGGTTATGTTACAAACATTTCAGGATGTCCTCACTGTCATCCCTGGACAAACTCATGTCATTGAACATGACATTGTTCTAACTGACCATACTCCTATTAGAGTCAGACCTTATCCTATTCCTATACATTTTCAAGCACAGGTTGAGAAGGAGTTGGATGAGATGATAGATTTAAAAATAATTGAACCATCCACTTCTGCATATTCTTCGCCGATGGTTATTGTTCGGAAAAAAGACAATAACATACGTCTTTGCGTTGACTATCGCAAATTGATTCAAGTTACGAAGTTCGATGCTGAACCTATGCCTTTACTAGAAGAGCTACTTACTAGGCTTTTTAAATCTAATTTTTTCACTAAACTTGATTTGTCTAAAGGATATTGGCAAGTTCCTTTATCTGAACGCGCCAAACCTTTTACTGCTTTTTCTACACCTAGAGGCCTTTTTTAATGGAATTTCATGCCTTTCGGCCTTATGAACGCACCAGCTACATTCGTACGCATGATGCGTCGAATCCTATCTTATCGGTCAGATGTCATTGCATACCTAGATGACATCTGTCTTTTCGGCGATACTTGGGAAGATCACTATTCGGAGTTAGATGAATTACTGTCTACTTTACGCGAGCATAACCTGACAGCGAAAACCTCTAAAGC
Source organism: Oreohelix idahoensis (assembly GCA_024509875.1). Taxonomy (NCBI): domain Eukaryota; kingdom Metazoa; phylum Mollusca; class Gastropoda; order Stylommatophora; family Oreohelicidae; genus Oreohelix; species Oreohelix idahoensis. The sequence goes on along the minus strand of JAMPIV010006192.1, from coordinate 312,489 downwards.
CTGCATTGGTTTTAGCGAAATCTCTTTCCTAGGCCATCGAGTTGGTCATGGTTTCCTAAAGACAGAGGACCATAATATCACTAAGATACTTAACATCTCTATTCCTAAGACTAAAAAGCAAGTGCGAAGTCTCTTAGGTCTTATACAATTTTATGGACGATTCACTCCGAATCTATCCTCTATCATGGCACCTCTTTCTACACTACTAAAGAAAGGGTCTCCTAATATGGTTAACTGGTCTCAGGAATACCAATCCTCGCTGGATAAGATCAAAACTATGTTTTCAACACCACCTATTCTAGTGTTACCTACTAAAGATAAGACATTTTTTCTTCGTAGTGACGCTTCATCCACTGGGATTGGAGCTGCACTAATGCAAGAGTACTCTGGAACTCTGCATCCTGTAATGTATATCTCCAGAAGACTTAATGCTGCAGAAAGGAATTACTCGGTTTTAGACCGTGAACTGTTGGCTATGGTCTGGTCAATTCTCAAACTACAAAGATTCCTTCTAGGCGCACATTTCATAGTAGAAGCGGACCAGAAAGCTCTTACGGCTATACAGAGTAAGAATTTGAAGAGCTCGAGGTCTACTCGATATGCAATTGCTCTTCAACCTTTTCACTTCACGGTACGAGCTATCCGTGGTTCGGATAATGTGATGGCTGACATTCTGTCTAGATGCCCACATGATTCCAACTAATACTTCTGTCCTATATTTCCAGATATATTACAAATCCATAACACTCCTATATTATAATCATACATTAGCACATCTGCTCTCACTTTATGTGAACTCATATTAATGTGCTTTGTTATCATCTTTTTCTGTTACCATCTTTAATATAACAGAAGGCTGAGTAGGCAATATAAGGGCCGAAAGTTCACTCGGCCACAATTATTAATAAAAATGTATTGTATATTATGAAACTTAATGGTTGTTAAATAGGATTATATTGATTGTATTTTCTCAGCATGTCATTGATGATCTGAGAAGTTACCTTACTGTTATCAAGCATGAAGAGTTGTGAAGTGTATACTTACCGTTGGAACGACAGAAGAGGTGTCCTTTTGTCATTGACCTGGATCTTCATGTATCGTCAACGTATTTCATTATGTATTGCATTATAATATTATTACATGTTTAGGTCATGTAATATTTACTATCACATGTGTACATCCTTTTGAAGCGGTGCTAGAATAATGACTCCGCTATTTTGATAATGATTATTATTACACTTCCATACAAGATATGTATATTATGTTTACATGCTAACGTGACCAGCAATGTGATGTGTGGTTGGTGGCACCTCCCCGATATATGTATATATTTTGAGACAGATTTTCTCTGCTGAGATATATTCTCACCTGTCTCTCTATGTGTCGATTAAGCCTCATGTTAGGCAGTTTATCTATTTATCCGCGCATAATTCGTGCGTTTGAGCCGCTTTTAGCTTGCTCGTGGATTTTTTTATAAAAAATGTTTCATTTTTTTTAATCGGGAGGTTGTGGTAATATGTTACGCATAAGAATTTTACTATGGTATTTGTGTACTCAATTTTTCTAATGCAAGGTATATAACTCTTGGAATTGAAGTTACTTTTTACTTTAAGTGGTTACCTGTTCTTATGCCCTTCGGTTTGGGTTTGACCGATCTTGGGTCGTGTCCATTTATGGAGCGCTCAGGCCCACTTTTCTTGTAAACGTTTGGCAACCTGCGTCGATAGTTGTTTCCTATCCTTATAAGGCTCGATTTTATGTGTCGTTCTTAGAATATGCCCATAGCTTCGGGGTTGTGTGAATTGTATTCAAATCGAACGGTTCTGCGCATGTCTGAACTTTAGGGGAGTTTGGAAAAAGTCTTCCGGTCAGGGAGTCTACAAGATGTGTTGAGCAGAGAGGACGCATTCCTGCGTCTGTGATTTTTGATAGGGAATTTGTAGTCCTCTAGTGAGTTAGTTTAGCTAACGAGGTCTTTCCCTAATGATTCGAAAACGCCTGGAGGCGTATGTTTTTGTAGTGTTTATTCCGAAGCAAGGTAATACCCTCCTTATATTGAATTCTGTAATCTACTTAGATGTTTGACATTTGTCGTTCTCTGCTCGCTGGCTTGTTACAGAAAGGAGAGGTTCTTCTACTAGGGATTACACCCCAGGTATCTTCATACCTGAGTTTGATATGTACACGGGTCACTCTAGGCCCAGAGAACAGTTTATATGCTCTATGAACTTCGCTATGCCAGCGATTGCACCTACGTCGAGGTTAGACTTAGGAATGCCTGTAAAGGTCAATTTGACCTGTACTCTGAAACGCCATTCTCGTGCGACCCGTGATAGACTTATTTTGCACATCTGATCTGCCAGCATCAGAGAGGAGTATTGTTATACTTATGTACATTGATGATATGAAGCTGAGGCTGTAGTAAGCTGGGATTATTTATATCAGCTCATAGAATATATGCACATCCATTGAAGAACTTAATTTATGCTGAATACCATGAACTGTCGTGTCTATGACTTATGTAAAATGGATGTAACGTATCTGTTATTGTGGCGTCAAAATAAATGATGGAAACGTCAACAGCAGTTTCACACTTTTATGACTTTCCATGTCATATCTCACGTTTGTAGATCTGTGAAACTACATCACATCTACACTCACAGCAAGCAACAACAAACCAGACAAGACACCTTACACTTCAGCCTATAATATCCCTGGTGTCTATAGGGGTGGGACTTTACTTGGCTACATTTCAACAACGACTTTGGACTTATAGCTGCAACGTCCCTAGTGGCCAGAAGTGTGGCCTTATCATCGTAAATCCAACCTTATCAGTTAACTGATTACTACGTGAGGTCCTTTTTTATTTCTTTGAGAGAATAATAACGCCTATTCGTTGTAAATGTTACTTTTTATACTAAAACGTGAATGGATGCATGAAGAGGTGAAAGTACTGTGTATGTTAAAAATAGTAGTGAAATCGTGGAGATAAAAAGGAAATGAATTGGTTTACATATACACATAGATGGAGGAGAAAACATATAAGGTATTTATACACTTATTCTGAGTCAGACGAGTCTAACATATTGATGACTATTCTCGGCTGAACGAACGACAGTCCATCTTTTTTCCAGTAGTCATTTTCCTCTTTTAAGACATGGTCTTCACATATACACCAATAATCTTTGTCTATCGGCGAGAGGGCGGCATATGTTAGTTCTTTAATATTGCATAGTTTGAAAGTTTTATTTTCAGCTGCCATCTGTCCTTTAACTTTTGCCCAAACGAGTTCAGTTGGGTTTAAATGTGAATGATAAGGTGGCAGTCTGAAACACATATGACCATGCTGTTGAATCAATTTGTCTATATGGAATATCTTGGTCTTTTGTGATTTCTTAACAAGGAACAGTAATTAAGGTTTCAGAAACCCCTCGTTAAATGGAATGTCTTCTTTTCTAAGCCAAGTCTTTATAGCATCTTTTGTACTCGAAGATGTCGGGATTTTGTCTTCTTCTGCCACAGCGTTGTGGTATGATGCTTTGTCCATTACACTGACAAACAACATTTTTCTTTCTTATATAAGAATAAGTGTTCTTAGGTCAGTTTCTTGCGCTGATTTCAAATCTGAAATCCGTTTATCTCTATCACGTCGGGTTCTTAAGATATTTGTGAATAAATATATTTTTGGGAAACCGTTATTTGCTCCGTTTCATTTTTACTATATAACTTATTAAAAATTAATAAAAAGCAACATAATTCTACTTTTTATACTGCTAAAAGATGCATGACATATGTTACGTGTGCGGATATTTTACCGATCGTGTTGACCAGAAAAACTTTACACCATTACTAAAGAAAGCATATGAACTTTATTTCGATTCGAAAGTTGATGATGCAAATAAATCTTGGAAGCCAAATGCAGTTTGTTCGATACATTGGCAGGTTGGTTACGAAAATCGCCGAAGCATAAGTCGATGCCTTTTGGAGTGCATATACACATACTGATTGTACTTCTGCTTGACAAATATGATTTTAAAACTGAAAGTCCATATTGAATTGTTTTGTCTCATGATTGTCCGATGTACCACCAGAACATAATCCGTTGGGCGGCCATCAGAAAGTGATAGTTTACTTCTGACTCAGATTACATACCGGTGAAATTCAGGACTTTTCAGATCTAATGTGATCTCGCTCTTACCAAAGGACAAGCGGAATTACTCGGTTCGCGACTCAAAGAATGGAATCTTTTAGCGCCCAATACTCCGATATCTAAATTTCGTCATAGACACAGAGAACTTGTTCAATACTTTGAATGGATGATGACATTTGCTATTGCAAAGATGTAAACGATAATGGTGCAGGTCATAAGCACATAGTCAACGAATGGCGACTTTTTCATCGATTCTTCCAAGACTAGTGCATGTGTTATTGATAACATTTATTTTCATCAATTCCAGTCACCTACTCTGTCATATGAAAGAAACTTATGACAATATGGCTATACTTTTGGCAAAAATAAAGTACAATGACTACCAATGGCGGATTTGTGGAGACCTAAAGGTCATTGCAATTCTCACGGGCATGCAGACTGGGTATACTAAATTTTGTTGCTTCCGATGTGAATGGGACAGCCGCAACAGACAGGAACATTATGCAAGAAAGGTGTGGCCTATCCGGGATCGTATGCAGCTCGGGCATAAAAATGTAATACACGAGCCATTAGTTACCACTGTTACATATAAAGTTGGGGCTTATGAAGAATTTTGTAAAAGCGTTAGATAAAACGAGCAAAGCTTTCACTTATCTTCGAGAAAAGTTTCCGCAAGTTAGCGATGCAAAGATAAAGGAAGGTATCTTTGTAGGACCTCAGATTAGGAAAGTTATTGCAGACAAACAATTCGAGAACTTGTTACATGGTAGTGAACTTCGCGCATGGATGGCATTCAAATCGATCGTCGATAACTTTCTGTCACAAATTGTTGACTTGTTGCATATTGTTAAGCAGTGCATAGATGCATACAGAATTATGGGCTGTAACATGGCTCGATTCACATTTTGACTTTTTCCCTGACAACCTTGGCGAAGTCAGCGATGAACATGGAGAACGATTCCATCAAGATATCGCCGTAATGGAGTCACGTTATCAAGGACGGTGGAGTGTGACCATGCTTGCCGATTATTGTTGGATGCTTCATCGCGATGTACGCCATGCCATTCCCCGACGAAAGTCGACTGCAAAGAAATTCAAGCCTACATAACTGTTATACTTCTTGTACGAATGATGTTGTAATACTGTATGCGTTGTTAAAAAACTTCAATTGCGTATTTCTAGAGATCCCGACCTGATAGAGAAAAACGGTTTGCAGATTTAAAAACAGCGCATTAAAATTGACCAGAAAAACATAGAAATGTTAGAGAAAGAAAAAAAAAGTTTTTTTTTGTTAGTCAGTGTTATCAGACAGGATGGTCTGTCTAGGGACGGAAGAAGAGTATTTTCAATACACTCTCTAAATATGTTACCGTTCATCTCGGTATGATAGTCCCGGTTGTCCGTATAATTGGAAGTGAAAATAAGTTCAGCATTTTTCACTAGCCCATTATGTCTGCTGCTTGCATGTGCCATTATCAGACGTTGTCCTTTTTCACTGGGTACACATCTTTTAATCGTTCCATCTGATAACTACCATTCCTTTTCACTTGTGTGGTGTGCATTGATCCAAGTTTCATCCACATACACAACATCATAATCTTGATTACGCATTTCCCGTACTTCACGTAAATATTTACTTCTCATAGATACTAAGTGCGGCTTCTCGCAGATGACGTTTCTTCCACTAGCGTACTTCCTAAACGTAAAGCCAATGCTTCTAACAGTTCTCCATAATGTTGATTTCGACACATCAATATCATTGTGTGTTCTCAGCCGAATTTTCAGTTTTCTTAGTGTCACAGTTTCTTTGGAATTGAACATTCTACAAATCTCTCTTCTAATCACATACCTGTCAAAACTATCTACTACTTCCTTTCTTCCTTGCGTCCTGGTATTGATTGAACTGAAAATTTCATTAGCTTTGAGTAATTGATTAAATGAGCGTTTACTTAAACCCAAAGCGTGAATAGTTCTCTTTTCAGGATTTGAGAGACTCCGATACAGTTTACCACGCTTAGCTTCTCTGCAGAAATATTTATACATCTTCACTGCCATTGTATGCAGTGTAAGGAACTTGACTTTCATACCAATTGTATTTACACACCTAGAATACCGCAAGATACGCCTATGCATTGAAACACACAATCAGTAGAACGGTAACTGAATGCACCGGAAGGATCAATGTAATGTTCAAAACAGTGCGATAGTGAGCTGAAACACGGGAAAAATCACGTGAAATGCGTTTAAGATGTTAAATCGAAATAGCTCACAAATATGAAGGGGTAAGCCCTCTCAATACACGGTTGGACTAGGAGGTGGTCGATTTTGTATACTTTAAATAAAGCAAATTTAAAACCGTAAGTTTGTTAACGAGGGAAAAAAATGTCCCCCTCGGGACATAGCGATCATTAGGTCATATGCAAAATTGCAACAATTTTGATCAAGTGGTTGCAGAGATATTGAATATTAAACAGCGGCAAACATTGTGAAACGCACTATAATAAACTAACCGTAATTCTATTATACTAGCATACCAATGTCTACAGCAGTCGTCGGCAGCCCAGCAGCTTTGGAGATCCACTTTAGAAACGCTGAGCTCTCTAAAGATCAACAGTGATAAAATTAAAATAAAGTTTGTATTTAGGTTCCATGGTTTTTGGATAACGTGCAGCCTGTACATCGTTGTGCCTGTGACGGACATCTTGTTTCCTGCAATCCCATCGATTGAGCGGTGGACAATTAACACTAAATATCTTACCAAATGTTAACTTTTATACAAGAAAAGATGTTTTCTATTTTATACAGTTTAAGAATAAAGTGAATTGTAGTAAGCTAATATCCAAGTTTTCACTGGGAATGCGGTGAAGGTACCGGTAAACAAATGGACGGCGCGCTTTTACGTGCCGTTGGAAGAGGGCGAGTCCGAAATTTACTTAGGTTAAAAAATCCACCCCCTCCTTTGTCACCTAGAGATCTACCAAATAGTATCTTGGGATCTACCAGTAGATCAATATCGACTAGTTGCAGACCACTGGTCTACAGGAAAAGTGAAAAGTCACTCCATATTTTTTAATGCTCATATCTTCGCTTCTATCCAACTAATTTATAAGAAGCAAAGGCCAAAATGAAGGCAGTTAAGTGTTGTTTTATTAAATAAATTTAAAAAGCCACATTAGCATTACGGCTAATAGTGGGGACATTAGATATGGATAAGAGAGATACTGAGGACAACTAATGATTGCTTGTTTGAGAACGACACTGCAATAGATGAATCATCAAGGCTAAGATTCCTGGAATTTGGCGTCAAACGTAAGACTAGCGGGGATGGACGTATGAGACGAAGCATGCGGCGTGTATACAACCAGCGCGCAACAGGAACAATTAGCACTCATACCCTTCGATATATTCTGACGGAGACTGAGCAAGTATAGGTTTCCCCGGAGTGCTACGGTCTAGGTGGAGCTATAAATAAAACGACTCCCATAACCAACGTCAAACATTGAAATCTTATCAATTAACACGACTAGTCCATTAGAACGTCAGACTTGCATAGTTGTTACAACGTTTGGTCCTCGAGACAAAGGCACTTCATTAGAAACTAGCTTGCGTCACTGTCTTATCTATCAAGCTGTATAAATGGGTACCTAACTGTACCTGGACACTGAGAGTTTCAGAAGACGAAGGTAGCGAGAAAGAGAACTGATGACACTGCTTCATAAACCTGAGACCTGGTATTGTCGAAGTGTTTAACAATTCACACTCCAGCCGCAGTGTCTACTGTGAGACTACTTTTAAATTTACAGCATTACAAAACACATTAACAGAAGCACAGAAAACCAGAAAAAAGAATGTTTACCAGATTTTGAAACCACAATAAATACGGGTACATGTCAATTTCTGTCGATACATCTATGAGGCCACAGGTCATCTTAAGCTTTTTATGTCTATGACTCAATGGTACATCAAAAACCTACTTCCTTCCATAAAAAAGCAACGATCAACAGAACATTTTGAAGATAACTTTCTCACTCTTTGCTCTCGTACTTGTATAACCAGATTTTATTTCTCTCACATGGTTTGCGACCTGTTTCAAGCTTCTCTAATAGTATAACTAAAATACGTAATTTTCGTTCGTCCAATTTTTCTTTATACGCTCCTCTATGTAAGTATTCGTTCCATCATTCCTTTTTTCCTTTCATCCGTGTATTATGGTACTTTTACTCCTCAATCTACCATATTATCTTATCCTCTTAGTTTGTGGTACAAGCAGTTGCGAGCAGTCGACGCTAGACACCAACATCAGACGGATCTTGAAGACGCTTGACAACCTATGTGATTACCTCATACGTGTTGCGTGAGACGTGTCACAGCCATTAGACTTGACGACTGAAAAGAAATGAAGTCCAAAGCACTGGTGGGAACCAACAGCGGTTGAAGCCCACGCCAACCGATTCCACATTTGAAGTAAAGTATCATACTAGTAGAACCACTGGACCTTTCACACCTTTTCAATAAATCTTCCCAAGTTTAAATCATCCGATAATGATTAATATATCTTTTCCTATTATCAGCACCCTTATTTATTTTAAGTCATGTTAAACTCAGAAGTCATTATTAAACCTGTTGATCTGTAATTTTAAAGTAATTGTTGGATGAATCACTATTTTGTGAATTTGTGACGTATAATGGAAAAAGAGCCTACAGTAATCTGACTGTCTTTTGTGACCTCGTAACGTTCTAGGATTTGCTAGCAAAACCAGGCATTTACAGCCCGTGTTTACTCACTTTTTCGTCACGCCTCTTTCCTTTGAATATAAGAAAACGAAGTGTTACAAACTTTCGTGCCCTGCCCGTCAAAACAGGTAGCGAATCAGGTTCGTTTATCTCGGCACCTCACGCGAGCTTATCTGTCAATCATACGATTCCTGACAGACCACACTTGAATAAAATAGAATCTTTTGAAGTTCGTACTCAGGGGGAGTCAGAAACCATGGGCCCTTTGATCTTCAGAAGCGGGCATTCGTACAGAGAAAACCTTAGAGAGACCCGTTACACGTATAAGTCTTTTGATGTCGGGGCGAAAGCGCTCGACGGAAGATGGGCGTAAGCTTTATCTGGGAATTCTGTTCTGATTCTCCGTTACTCACATAATAGTGCGAAAAGTAACATCATCTATAGATCAGAGAAACTTAATGATATATAAACTGTGTTTCCTTAAACCTGCTATCAGTTGTCACTCAGAATTTTGGGATATTTTTGGACTACCAGACATTCATTAAAAACTTCAACGGACTTACTGCGCCATTGACAGACATTGACTATCTAGCACGCAGTTCTAGAACCATTTCGCTAAATGTGTTATTAGCATTCGTGGGGATATTTCATTCTGATTTTTTGGTAATAGAAATTAGTGCTTACGTGTTTTAAAGTGTCAGCTTTACCATTATAATTCACTTAGATTTTCTAGCTGGTAAAACTGGTGAAATAAAATAACGCGTAGCTATTTCATACCAGATGTTCTGTTATAATGTTAATTTTTACCACACGCTTTCTCACACAAGAAGAGACGATTTTAGTTGACTGATTTATATGTTAGGCGCGACTGATAGTGACAGAAAATAATTCACGTGTTATTTCATTGTGCGTATTTATTACAAGTGCCTATTATTTAATATCATACGACTAAACTATCAGACGCCGATAATTTAATAGTTATTGTCAAGACAAATTTACTATGGATCTACCACTGCATTGTGGATTTATAATAACAATTATAAGCTCGTTCATCTAGAAGTATGACCACACAACAATGGCTGACATAAGTAATCAACACCTTCTGCAAATACTTCCCTTTAATCATATGCACAACACAATAAGGCCTCACATGGCCAATAAACGCATGAAATACAATAAAGAAATGCCAATGTAACTTGAATCAACAACTTAATCTATCAGTATCATACATAACAGTGCGACTTACACTGAAAATACTGCAATGACTATCGCTCACCTTGAGTGGCAAAACTGTGACACTGTTACAGTTAAATCATTGACACTTGTAAATTAACGGCCTGCCAGTTGTACAATCTAGACACTACACTGTACTAGCATAATTACGTAATAATCCACCAGGACCGACAAATGGCAAGCACTCAGTACAAATAGTCCATGACATGAACTTCACAGCAAGATTGCTGGCAAAGGGAAAATATATCCACCCTACTCGGACATTGGCTAGAATCTCACTGACTCACTTCGTGCCTGAATTCCCAGCTTCCGGTAGACACATGACTTCCCGATTTAGGCTATACCCGGCGTTGCCCGGCTTACTTTTCGTACCCAAGATGCACTGCGAAATAGCGCCGTGACATCCACCCCCCTTAAGGAAGAAAACGTAGTTTTCTTCCATCGGAGGAAGCATCCCCCGACCCCCCGTAGGAGTTTGGACGACCATATGCCACAACAGCATCTCATCATCTTACTAGAGAATGCCATAGTTTTCCACTACCATTGTCGTTCCTGCATTCCCCAACCATCCACAAAACCCAACATGAGTATGCCATCTGTTACCACAGGTGCTGGCAGTCGTGAAAAATAATAAAATAAAGACAGGCGATACTTTGTGTAAGTGCGCATATAGATCATTAAATAATAATTGACATTGTACGCTGATCGTTAAGCGCGAGCAAGGGGCGGGAGAGTGCATACCTCCATCCGACATGAAAACTCAGCGCTAGCGACGGGCGATACGGTAGGCTAAAGACACCATGTGCCTTTTAAATTTAATCAGGACTGACGGAGTGGATAAGAGATCGTCTTGTCCCCGTCTGTATGCATATATATAGCTATATGGAGGCGTAGCATTTTTCCATAATTGTTTTCTTATATCCCTGGCAGACCTGATCACAAGGGCATCCAGCGGTCTTGTCTTTACTGATTGGTTAATGTTGTCTTTTCTTGGCTTGTGCGTCACTAATTTCATTTGTGAGCAAGTATTTGCCAAAGGTACATTAGAAACATTTTAACTTGTAAATTTAACTAGACTTACCAAACCCAGCAACATTTTTTCAATTTTATCAGCCCACTGGGGTGTGGAAAAAATAACATTCATTCCCGATTTTTGACAGTCGTATTCAAACGTAGCATCCAGAATTTACGCTGTTTCAGAATCGGCACTCTACCATAGAGCCAGCCGATAGGATTATCATCATTTATCAATTGTAACATTTTTAGCAGCCAGATGTTTCCCAATACTGGAAGTATTTTCCTCTTTTAACTGTGAACCCCAAGATCACGTTTCTACATCAACTATTGGCGGTGACATATTGTTCATCCAGGAATAACACACACCAGATTCGGCGTTCACCTCACTAGACTTTATTTGTTAGAGGATGGATTGGGGCCAATTTGGGAAATAAACCTGACATTTTATTTATTCAGGAAACACTGTAATTCCAAGGGATATCACCAAGAGTAGGTAAGATTGATTGAGTGGCCACTGTATGAAAGAGAAAGTGAATATTTTTCTTTGTTACAGGGACTTTACCAAAATTAGATTTGCTTAAACTTGTTAACATTACTGGGTAGCCTATAGTAGGAACTTATTTTCTTTACTGTCTATTCTGTAACATAGTGCTAACATTTGACCTTTGGGCTATTAACGTTTTGGGTTCTTTTCTCCATAGGGGGAGGGCACATTTATTCTGCTATTTCGTATGTATGTAAATCTGATTTTTAAAAATCTTTCTTGAGATATTTGATGCTGTCAAGTTTAAATGATAAAAACCAACAAAAGGAACTTAACTTTGTGTGTTGGTCAGATCCATACCCAAGAACCCGTAGTTTTTTTCAAGTTTGTGTGTCTTGTTGTCACATAGCTGTGTTTGTGTGTGTGTGTGTGTGTGTGTGTGTGTGTGTGTGTGTGTGTGTGTGTGTGTGTGTGTGTGTGTAGTTAAACTTATATTTGTATGTATGAGGAGGGCAAGGTTGTCTGGTACTAAATTATAGTCGTATAGATAGGCTGGAATAGAGAAATTTACTAATTCCAGAGACGTATCTTCTCCTTAAACTATCACCCATGAAATCTATTTCTCACACCTTTTTCTCGCGTATCTATCACTATCCACTCTACTCAGACGGGACAAAAAAAACTCACAACCTATCTGTACGACAGAATTATATGTCTGCACTCGCATGACTCATATTATGTTAACTACATAAAATAATACAGCTATACAATTAATAGTTGCTGAATCAGATGGGGCTCAAACAAACCACGAGCAAAAGTTACCTCATAGAAGGGATGCTAGAATAAAACGTTCATGACAGCTTAGATGACCTCAGTGGTTGTGCTTGCTTTTCTTTGACATGCTATGAGGTGCCCTTACATAAAAGCATCATTCTTCTATTTATATCTCTGCCTGAAAATGATGCATCTATCTTCCTTCGTTCTCCTAAACACAATTTCATCTGTATCGATGGCCTGAGAATTCATTCTCAGGTAAATCAGAAACATTCAGAAGCAGATCAAATGGTGGGAGAAGACGGAGATCACCCGATTTTTACATCAGGAGACATAGTACTTAAAGAAGTATTATTTTATCTATCTCTCAGTTTCTGATACTGGTTACCGGAATTCAACGCTTGACATCATCTATAACAGACGGATCTAGAGGATACTCGAAGAGGCGACCATTTTGGAAGTTACTCCTGCACAGCAGCGAACGTACTGCCACGCCACTCGACTCCTGACTTGAGAAGGAACAGTCAAATTTTTACTGTGAACCAGCAGTGTCTGAACCAGAATTGAACGAAAAATCACTGTCACCACATTGCCAGCTAAGTACAAAGAACTGGCACTGCATATCGACTATTATTTTTTTTTAAAACTCCACCATAAACTAAAATCTTCTTTTGAAGATACACCTTTACTGAACTATTTTACTTGACAAATCAATTTTATTAATTTTAACCCTTTTGATCAAATACTTCAGCTGGGGGCACATTAAATACGTGTTTAACATATTTTTTTCTCACAGAGGTGGGCGGAGAATATAAAATTTACAATGAGCTTCGACGACGCAGTTGTTGCGCTTGATATTCTAAAATCCCTGTGAGATTCTCTAAAATAGATGCAGAAAACCCCCTATTTACAGATCTGCCAAGAGTAATTTTGAGTGAAGATTGTTATCCTTGGTGAACTGATCCGTTCACTTGAATTTTTAGCCATTCGTGGACTACATCTGCAGAGCATGGGAGACAACTCGCTACTCAGTTACTACCTCAAAGGGTTTGTGAAGACATGCTGGCAACTTCCACCCATCGTGGTTGACAAGCTCTCTACTGTTTGTTTGTACTTCTCACATGGACACATGTACGTCTGACAGATGTTAATTTGAAGAGTAGAGTTGAGAATGAGGTCTTAACTTCCTTTAAATGCTCTAAGAGTGTGCTCAAAATGTAACATGTGACAGTAAAATCCCAGCCCATGGTCTTCTTGTGACGGGACAGTTTTAACTAACAGGTGAAGGGCCAAGTGCGGGTCTCTGGTGCCCTCTGGGTAGATGAAATCGTATGCCGTGTGGGAAAACTCATTTAGAAAAAGTAGAAAACTGATTTAAAACTAACCACTGGCTGTAGGTAGGCTGTGGGGACAGCCAGAGGCCACGACAAGCAAATAAGAATAAAAAATGTTAGCTAAAAGTTTTAAGAAGCAAAATATGAGTTTAAAGAGACAGAGAAACATCTGAATGATCCAGAAGGATAACAAAAAAAAGGAAAACTCAATAAACAAGGAAAAGAAAGAAAGACGGAAACAAAGAAAGAAAGTACTAAGCAGTGACACATTTAATGAAACGCCAAAATGTTGCAGTGTCACGGCACAACAATGACTTATTATTGTGTACACAGGAGCAGTGGGATATACTTTACAAACACTGAGTTGTTTAAAGATTTACCTTGATAAAATAATGTATGTTTTCAGAGGGGATCAGAGAATATGGAATTAGGGCAGTCTCTGTGTGACATCAGAAGGGACCCTGACACCATTACCAGAACTGCTAAGCTATGGACCCCAGAAGGACGGCGAAAGAGAGGAGGCTAAAGACAACCTGGCGGAGAATAGTAGAGGCTGAGATATGAAGCAGAACCAGAGTTGGGGCACGGTGCGTAGCATGGCCACCGACCGAGCAAAATGGGGACAGTTTGTTGCTGCCCTACAAGACGCCACTAAGCAAGATGGCCACTGACTGCTTTGTTAGTAAGGGGCTAAGGATGCAAAAAGTAGAGGAAGATATGTGCCATCTAGCGAACGATCTGCTTCATGAATTCCATCAACAGGACGGTCACAAATTTAAACTAAATGATATCTTCAATCAATCAGTTAATCAATGAAACAGTGAATCAGCATCCTTTAGCTTCCCAAGGAGCATAGAGGTAAATAAAGGATACCGTTACACGCCCATAGAGGCATATTCGGAACATGGTGTTAGGCCTATATTTTCTTGACCATCGGCACACTGGAGGTGATGTGGTCAGCATTACGCCGGTCGCCTTAACCTTCCCATAGTTTGCTCTGGTACCTAATTCATGAGGCTGGTAGACCACGAAGCCGTTTGCGATTTTAAAAATCCCATCTGAACTTGGGATCGAACCATGGACCACCGAGCTAGGAAGCCAGTTACAATGAGCGTAGACCTTCGTCAAACACACTGCTCCCTCCTGTCGCGTACTATCAGTTCAAGGTCTTTCCATAACCTCTTCATCATTTTAATTGATATATCCAGTTCTCTTCCACTTGACTTGTTGGTCATCCTCCACTTCTCTCACTCTTGTACTCCAGAACAAGGACTGCCTTGAATGCTATTAAAACTTGATGTTGATTTTTTTCTCACATGAAGTTAACATTCAGTAAAAACAAATCAGGGGTCGGAGTGGCTACAGGGTTTGGTGTCCGCCTCGAATTCTAAAGGTACCGGGTTCGATTCCCAGTAGAGGTAATATAAGTTATTGCAATTTTTTTTCCAGAACCAGTGGTCCTAATGATGTCATACTCCCCCCTGGTCTCCTTGGTAGTGAGATTGGATGCCTAGCCTTCTCGGATAAGGGTGAAAAAAATAGAAGGTCCCGTGTACGTTGCTCTAGTTAAAAATCCAATGACAGTTGCAAATTGTAAAGAGTAGGCCGTAAGGCCGCTGCCCTGGCAAAATTTAAAATTAGAAACTATCCACCACAAAAATATTTATAGAATGTATGATTCCTATATTTAGACATTGGCATTCTAGCCAGTGTTACGGAGTTCGTGCACTGTGCTGAGACCCTTTTTGTGTGATCTAAGGGAGGAGATCGGGGCACGGAAGGAGTTGTCCGTGTGCAATGAAGATAGTCTTTAAAAAAGAAACCAAACCAATGATATTTTGTCGAGTGTTACACCACCCATATACACCCTCTGCCCCGCACAAAAACAGTAAAACCCATTGATGCCAAAGATCCATTCCAGTAGTACAGCATATCATCTACGTCCAAAGGAAATGAACATGAAATACTTCTACCAATTTCTTATTTAGACCAGATTATGTAAAAACTATTCTCTGAGTTAGTCACCACGAAGTTCTTAATGATTTTTTATGTCACAGACAGCATGCACCGCTCTGAGGAAACAATCTCGTAGCATGACAATACATAATTTTCTAGTATACCTTTTGAGAAAACCCCACCACCACCACCACTGTAGTGGTTTTTGATGTTATTGCGTGGTTGCTATGTTACCTAGTGTACTGGATGAGGTCAGCTGTGAAGGCTCCTGAAGATAACAGTTTATGTGAGTTACAGAATGCCTTTCCGCTACCACTTATGACCTCAAACAGACTTATTCTGCTATTATGTATGTTAGCTACGTTTCATGTCTAGGGTATTGAAATGTGATGTGTAGGTAATCAATTACACAGACACACACATGTAAACACTAAGTCTAATAATAATAATAATAATAAGCTCTATGATCAAATCAACAAACACTGGCTTTAGAATTTAAATTTTACAATTTTTTGAATTTATTTAGTCCTGGACCAAATGTTCTTCTGGTCAGGACGTATGAAACAATATGTATTTATCAATAAAAGTGCACACACACACATATATATATATATATATATATATATATATATATATATATATATATATATATATATATATATATATATATATAAATATATATATATATATATATATATATATATATATATATATATATATATATATATATATAGAATAATCAAAATGAAAATTTTGTACATAGATATATTGTTACATTGGTTAATATTAACACTAACTACAGTGTCTTTGGAAAACAAGCCCTGGATGTCTAGTCGGGGTGGTGTCATCATGCCCGATCTCTGTTTATAATGGTCATTGTCTTTGAAATATGGAATGAGGTATAGTTTTTATACACCAGGATTTTGTTTATTTATTTTATTGTGGAAAAGTTTGATGAATCCACAGCAGGCCAGGTTTTCAACTTATCTGGCCTGTGACGATGCAAAAAGAATTCAAGTGGCCCACTAATCACAGTTGCTGGAGTAAAATGGTAGGCTTCTTAGGCATCCACTCTTGGACCTCTTCAAAGCATCTGGCACTAGCGCAGTGCCAGACCAGAAACTCTGAAACCAAAATTTGTGCCATGTGTCAACACACTGCCTACTGCACCATTTTTATACACAACAAAGCAAAAAAAAAATTACAAAGATCGGGTCAGATCTCTCTGACCGACTCAGCACATCTCACCCAGGCGGTATCAAATAGCACCAGTTTCCCATGACTGCATTGCATCCTAAATATGTTCAATAGTCTCATTTTCCATCCAATAAGGTGGGTGATATGTTCCCACTGATCTCAAATATAGATCTGTCTTCTATAGTCTTAGATATGTTTTCCTATATTATTTGTTTGCCTCTAGGCCCTGGACTGTCGCTGGGGACCTAGAATAAGCACTCACTTGTCGTAATCATTTTTCATGACATGGCAGTATCAATCACTCAAAATATTAAAATAAAAAAGGTAAATGCTTTTTCCCTTACCACAATTCAAATTTGAAAACACAGTTACGTTGTACTAGCTAAACTCAGCTGAGCTGCTGGCTAGACTATGGCGTCCCACTGGTAATATATAATTTCCAAGGAAGTCACACTTCTACATTAACGATCTGTGTATATGGACAGTCTTCTACAAAATGACACGTGCCTCTACTGTTTTTTCTATAATATGAAAGCTTCCGTCCAATCAGCGGACTTCCCCTCTACCGTTCAAATATTCAAACTACAATGTCTAATTTAAGTCCAGTTTCTGTCTAGTGTGTAATATTTTTATGTCGGTCTGTCCGTCGTAACTTGGTTTTTCCCAAAATTACACTTGGTTTTAGACGAAACTACAAACAAACTACACAATTTTTTCCCCACTTACTTATACGATTTCGAGACAAAGTTATTTTTAGCTTCTACCCTCCCTTTTTTGCCCCTTGTCCACATGCAGTTTGTTTTTATGCGTTAGGCTCAAGGACGCGTCAAAAGTGATTTTTGTGAGAAGTATGCACAAATAACTGTCGGCTAGTCTGTATTGAACAATACAGTCTTTCGTCAATATCTTCCGTGTTATCTGTCCGTCTGTGTAATTAAAAGTATATTATTTCTCAGATAAAGATGGGCTATCAAACTAGCTAGTTTTTATTCTCCTAAACTTATTATTAAGAAAAAAACCTACTTTTTTCAAGGTTAGTTTTGAAATTTGTTTTTGTACCTTCGTTCACGGCGTTTGCCGCTATATTCAAACTAAAACGACTAATTACCGTAGAACGTCCAAGATACGTCTGTTTCTAACAAGAGCTAAAGTCGTTTTCGTCCAATTCCTTACATTGTGTCAACTAGTGGCGTAATTTTTTCTTTAAAAACTACAAATTGCGTCTTCTAGACTTTAGATTCAAACACGTGTTCAGACCGTCACATTTTTTTCTTTTATCTCCGTTTCTACCCCGTCTAAAAGGATAAACCGTTAGTCTGCATGTCCTAACTAGTTAGTTTTCAATGACCCTAGAAAACGCTGGCGTAGGTGAAGAAGCAGCGGCATATCTTACCTATATTTTTATCCCTACATGTTATTTTACCTGTTATCTTTATAAATGGAGGAATTTTAACGTTGCATCACTGTAATTTCACCACAACCACCGCGCGTGAAGGAAAACGATAAACACACATAAACTAGAACTGGAGGAGAAACACAGATAAAGAACACACGAAGGAAATGGAACATGTAGCGTATAATAAAATGGTTTAACAAATTGAAATGAAAACTAATGCTACTCATTTCTCCCTGCAGTTCCTGGAGGTTTCTCAGACAAAGACAGAATAGTACAACTGCCTCATTCAGGCATCTCATACAAAACGACTAATATAAAGATATGCATGGGTCTGGCAACCTCAACATGTACTACAAATAGCTGCAGAAACAACCACTGCAAAAGTACGTTAATGCTAGTACAGTCTTTCTGCTAAGGGACCAGCTGCAGTCATAGCGCCATGCTCCATAGGGAGCGAACAGGAAAGGGTTGATGATGATGAATGCTCCTCATTGAGGTAAGAAGCGGATCTTCGTCCTCTTCAAATACCATGCCAGCTGGCGTATTTAGGTCATGTCTGTCCACACCATCTTGTCCTGGGGGCTGTTTATCCTTTATATTATGGACTGGTTTCCATGCCACAATGCTCAGTTGTCCAGTATCATCGCTCTTTGTAGTTATCTATCTTCTTTTCTTTCAATCTTTGCTGTTGTCATTATATAAACCAACTATTCTCTTCTTATAGGCTGTCCAAAGACAGAAGACGCGGTCCATTTTATAAAAATGTAATCACGAATTTTTTTTTTGGTGGGGTCATAGTCTTTGTTATCACCCTTTTTGCGCACCATATAGGGTCTCGTAAACAACAGCAAATGGATTGATTTGCCGTTGCCCTAAAGACGCCAATAGGCGTGATGGGAAACAATGGCAAAGAAAACCTATCTGCTGTTGCCCTAAGACGCCACTAGGCGTAATGGCCACTGACTGCTTTGACGGTCGGTGGCTAAGGACAGAAGAAGAAGAAGAAGATAGGGTCTCGTATTATGAAAACTATGTGCTGCACAAGAAAGGCGTTGATAATGAATGTGTTTATGCGTATTTGCGAGTATGACGTGGAACTGTTTGGAGTAGCAACGAGGAGGATTCTATGGAATGTGTCATTCATGATCGGATGTCATTTAAAATATGTGGCTGATTTTATGAATGAAGGACTCCACAGAGTTATAATGTAAATGAAAGTGGCTAAGAGATGTTCATGGATACAAAGAATATAAATAATGATTGGCTGTGTCGGAACTATTATACTTGAGTGATATGCATTAATGCGCGCCAGTGAACGTGTCGTAGAAGACATAAATAAAATATATTTATGTGCATAGAAGCATTGGAATGCTCAGAGCAGGGATGGATCGCAAATATTTTGATTAAGGAATGGCAGTTATGATTACGGAAGTTATATGTAGAAAATTCAAAGTGGATGTCAATAAATATGTTATGTGTGATCTCGGAGTGGAGTTGGATTATTGATTAAATTGTACTTGGCCGTATTTTTGTAACAATGTTGATCGACTTCCCATCATCACCGTAACAGTCTTATTCTGGATTTACGAGTAAGTCACTTGCTAAAACATGGCAGGAAATAACTGTAGTGTCTCTTTCTACTGCATGTCCTGGCAATGGCGCTAAAGTCCCCTGTGGTGATGTCATACATTTCCATTTTGCTTCAGAAGTACGGGCACACGGAAACAGTGTGGCACGAAAGCATAGCAGCTTCATTTTTGGTGAGCAATAAGGCTTCACTAGCTACTATATATAAATATATGGTGGAGACACTTATTCATTTACTTACCCAAATTGCGTAATATAAATGGGTAACATTCCAAAAAGTTTGTCTTCGAAAACGAACAGAGGCAGGAATATTTCTAAACAAACATCCGGCGCCATGAAATAATTTGGGAACTAACATTGTTTCAACAGGCGTGCATTTTAGTTCCCTGGTTGTTCCAATTCCGCCTTACACGCAAATTACAACAGCTCTTATGTTTTCTCCGCAGTAGACATTTCCCTTTTTCCTGTTGATATCTGAAAATGGCCTAATTAGTTGCCCAGCTTCAAGAAAGGCTCGTGTTTTCTTATGTTGAGACTGCTTGATGACCTCAAGACTATAACAAATGTCACTGTTGTTGCGGGAAGCAGTTTCACGCTATTTAGGGACGATACGGGACATTCAATACCGACACGCATTAGTCTCAGATAAAGCGTGTGATGGGGGTCTAATTTAACAAGCTGACACAAACGTAGCTCTTAGGAGCCTAATGACAGGAATGATGTTATTTACAACAAACGTTAGATTTGAAGGCCAAATATTCAGGACGAAATAGCTCTTAACTGGCATTATTCAAGTAATTCCTGATTACCTCAATAAAGGTTTAGAAAGGGTAACTGAATTCAGAAAACCAGCTAAATGACTTTCCAAAATGTCTGAAAGGTGCTAGTGATGAGACCAAGCGGGCAATTAAGCTATCAGCTAATTTTGTGACACTTCTGTTCAGGAAGATAATAAATATTATAATAAGGGTGAGGTGGTACATCTTGTCACCCTATTGTTGTTTTTGTTGTTCAGAATCGACATCATTGCACTCCGGGCAAACGCATAGGTGCTTGGTCTCTCTCAGCAAACGTCGAAGGGTAATTAATACTAATTGTTCCTGTTGTGCGCTGGTTGTATATACGCCGGATGCGTCCTCTCATATGGTCATCCCTTACGCCTAATGCCAAACTCCAGCAATCTGAACCTTGATGATTCATCGATGACACTGTAGGTGGTACATCTTGCTAAGCTTAAAGGACCTGGTCTTTGATGTGTGATGTGTGTCGTGTTCTTTTAGTGATGTGAAATCTAATCTCTTGTATATTTGTTATCGAGGTTTACTGTTTGTTTATATAAGTTTAGTTTAATTTCTGTTATAACTCTTTTATTTACATACAATTTCTTCTTAGTATCCGTTGGAAATAGATACCGCAGTCTAGGAACTCTAAAAGTCGCATTAATCTCTATAAAGGACATAGCAAACAGACGAGTAATAAGTAGTATGTTTCCTTAAAACTGTCAAGAATAAAGATAAAATCCCTGTTATCGACTTACTTAGTCGTTCCCCTTCTACCGTGAGGTGTAGAGGTTTGGAAGAGAGAGCGCCAGACTATCCTATCGGCTGTCTTCCTCCTGGCCTGGTTCCATTCTAGTCCTCGGTCATTCAAAGATTGTCTAATGTTGTCCTCCCAGCGGACTCTGGGTCGTCCTGGGGGTCTGGATCCCTGGCTCTTTGTTTCCCATGCTTGTCGCGGTAGCCGATCTTCTCCCATTCTGCAGACATGGCCAAACCATCTTCGTTCACTGTATCAATACAAATTCAAAACATATGTTTTAGCCATGAATACCACGTCCAAGCTTTAGACTTTCAAAAACAATAAATGTCTTTCGTATGCACACTTTAAAACAAACAAACAAACTACCATACGTTAACATAAGTACATTCCAATCATTCCTATTTTGTGGTAATCTATTGTGTATATCAGTGGTTCTCAGCGTGGGCCCTGCCATATTTCTAGGGGGCCACGGTAAGATGGTAAAATACTTTTTTCAATAAATACGTGTGATGCGTGATGCCATATGATGATGGATGGCATCCGCATGTCTGGTTTTGTGTAGTGTGTAGATGTGTTCAGTCAAAAAAATGTTCATGCAACAATAACAGGGCAATCCACATAGGACGTCAGTAAACTCACGACGTATAAAGTCAATGAGTCTTGAAACAGCCGTTGACGTTTTTCTTCATTATTTATTGTGGACGCCACAGTGACAAAATGGTTACGCAAATGTGTAGGCACATCAAACAGTCATTATCACAGCAACATTCAATACAGCAATAAACGGTAGACAGCATTACAATGATGAGTCAGATGCATGTTATATTTCAAAGTGCTGTAAATGTAGTCAGGTGAACAACTCCATCCTTTTCTAAACCTAGTTCATTTAACAAAGTAGCAAGTAATGGTCCTTGGTACCTGCATCAACCGATGCAGTACAATGCAGCGACATGTGAGCTAGGAAAACATCTCGTGACGACGACTTTCGCAGACAGGCTATGAATCGAAATCGCTCACGACCCAAAATCAATAGTGTTAATGAAAGAGTCAATTTACCTTGCTTTCATGAAATACACAGAAATGTCACGCCTCCCGACATGTGGGAAACACTAGAGGTATTATCTCGAATAAACGAAATATCCATTAAGAGGACTACACATCCCTGACAGAACAAAAATAGCGGAGATCCCCTCTTCAACGAGGCATCTCTTTCGCCATTCCAAATCGCTCACTCCCACTAGTGGTGGGCGGAAACCGATCGACAAAGAAGCAAGACAAGTCATGCGCAGTCCAGCGCAAAACGACCACAGCTCAAACTTAACTGCATTCGATACCAACGCGAGAAGACAAATGCTTACCGAGAAAAGTGACTATAAATTCCAAGCAGTTGTTGCCCTTGCGTTATAAAACAGATATTGAAATAAAACGATGTTGCGACAATTTATCACGCAACATATCACCACCTCCTCCCGATAAAAAAAAAAATGTGGAACATATTTTTTTTTCAATATCAAAGAGCAAGCGATAAGCGGCTCAAAACGCACGAATTATGCGCTGATAATTAACTAAATTGCCAAACAATAGGCTAATTATAGAGTGTCTGGTGAGGATATACCTCAACAGAAAAATAAATATGTCTCAAAAAATATTCACATCGGGGAGGTGTCACCAACACACATCACGTTAGCATGTAAACACAATATACGTATGCAAGTTACTATAATCATCATTAAACAGCATACTCTAATATTGTCTTTAAAAATGGATGTACAAATCTGATAGGAAAATTTAGATAGTACATTCTTTGACATGTAATGACATAAGTACATAGTAAAGTTAAACTACATGACGATCCAGGACATATGCTCTGGTATTCCGAGGGTAAGTACACAATCTAGAACTCGTAAGGTAAGTCCTCAGCTCAACAATGACATTCTGAGAAAGTACAAGCAATATAATGCTAATTAATAACTAATATGCTTCATAAGGTACAATACATTATTAATAATTGTGGCTGTTTAGTAAACTAACGGCCCTTATATTAACTACTCAGTCCTCCTCTATCATTTTAAAAAACGAACAGAAGAAGATGACAACAAAGCACGATAGTGTGTACATATAAAGTAAGTACAGATGTGCTAATCTATTGTAGAAATATAGGTGTGTTATGACTCTGTAATATATGGAAATATAGGACAGAAGTATTAATTGGAGTCATGTGGGCATCTAGACAAAATGTCAGCCATCACATTATCCGCACCACGGATAGCTCGTACCGTGAAGTGAAAAGGTTGAAGAGCTATAGCATATCGAGTGGATCTCGAACTCTTCAAATTCTTAGTCTGAATAGCTGTAAGAGCTTTCTGATCAGTCTCTAGAATGAAATGTGCGCCCAGGAGGAATCTTTGTAGCTTTAGAATTGACCAAACCATCGCTAACAACTCACGGTCTAAAACCGAGTAGTTCCTCTCTGCCGCATTTAGTTTTCTAGAAATGTACATAACAGGATGCAGAGTATTTGCATATTCTTGCATCAGTGCTGCTCCAATCCCAGTGGATGAAGCATCACTCCGAAGAACAAAAGTCCTATCAAGAGTAGGTAATCTTAAGATGGGAGGAGAAGAAAATATATTCTTGATTTGGTCTAGTGAAGATTGGCATTCTTCAGACCAACGGACCAGATTAGGCGAACCTTTCTTCAACAATGTTGATAGAGGTGCCATGATCGAAGATAAATTTGGAATAAATCTCCCATAAAATTGAATTAAACCTAAGAGACTCCTAACTTGTTTCTTCGTTTTAGGAACAGAGATGTTCAGTATTTTGGAAGTATTGTGGTCTTCTGTCTTCAAGAGACCATGACCAACACGATGACCCAGGAAAGAGATTTCACCAAAACCAACAAAAGCTTTAGAAGGTTTTGCTGTCAAATTTATTCTCACGTAGAGTGGACAGTAAGTCATATAACCCTAAATAGTGATCTCCCCAGGTATCACTGAAGAGACGGATGTCATCTAAGTATGCGATGACATCCGAACGATGTGACAGAATTCGACGCATCATGCGAACGAAAGTGGCAGGGGCGTTCATGAGACCAAAAGGCATAACATTCCATTGAAATAGACCCCTAGGTGTAGAAAAAGCAGTAAGAGGTTTGGCATGCTCTGCTAAAGGCACTTGCCAATAACCTTTAGACAAGTCAAGTTTAGTGAAGAATCTAGAATTAGAAAGTCTAATCAGTAGATCTTCTAACAAAGGCATCGGTTCAGCGTCGAACTTTGTGACCTGATTCAATTTGCGATAATCAACGCAAATTCGTATGTTCTTATCCTTCTTCCGGACAATAACCATGGAAGAAGAATATGGTGAAGTCGATGGTTCAATTATATTTAATTGAATCATTTCATCCAATTCCTTTTCCACTTGCGACTGAAAGTGTATAGGAATAGGATACGGCCTAACCCTAATTGGATTATTGTCGGTAAGAATTATGTCATGTTCTATGACATCTGTGTGTCCAGGAATGTCAGTGAGAACATCCTGAAATGTTTGTAACATCGACGAGACTTGTCGATGTTCGTCACCAGAAAGATTAGGAGAAACAGAAACGTTTTTCCAAGATTCCGTGGAATGTAATGGAACCACTGGAAGGGGAAGGTTGACATCAGAGAAGGTAGCTTCCTCATCCTGAATGACAGACAGGGATGAATAATGACCGTGAGGTGCAGGAGCATCATCCGTTGCCTGGAAAATAGGCAGCAAATAGTCCGGACGTTCGTGAAATTCCGAAAGCATGTTTATGTGGAAAGTTTTATGCTTTCCATCAATATCGACCACATAGTCAACATCGGAAATCCGAGAGACTATTGCATACGGACCTTTCCATGCAATAAGAAGTCTATTTTCCCTACTGGGGAGTAGGACGAATGCTTTGTCACCTGGACAAAGTTGTCGTAGACATCTATTCTTGTTAGCAAACTGCCTTGCCTTCTCTTTAGCAATTTCTGATGAAGCAGTTGCTAGCTTACATGCCTCAATGATCTTTTGTCTAAGAGCAATGACATACTCATATGAGGATTGAGTTTCATCGCTAATATCATCGGCAGTGATGAGATCGTGTAATAAAGACATAGGGCCGCGTGGACGCGCGCCAAAGACAAGTTCGAAGGGAGAAAATCCTGTGTGTTCATTAGGGACTTCTCTATAGGCAAAGAGAGCCGCGGGTAAAACCCTGTCCCAATCTTGAGGATGATCTTCAGTTATCTTACCAAGCAAAGTCTTGAGCGTTCTATTCAGACGCTCAACTAACCCATTAGACATAGGATGGTAGATACTACTGAGAGATCGTTCAATATGTAAGGTAGACATTACCTGTGACATAGTGTCAGATATGAGTTGAGTGCCATGGTCTGACAATATTTCTCTGGGGAACCCCAAGCGAGAAAATATCAACCAAAGAGCATCTGCGATATCTGTAGTAGATATGCTCTTAAGAGGAATAGCCTCTGGCCAACGTGTGCACATATCGACACATGTAAGGATAAACTGATGTCCTCTGGCCGACTTGACCTTAAAAGGGCCAATAATATCTATGGCCATTTTCTGAAACGGCCGAATAGGAATGTCAGCAGCCTGGATAGGCGCAGCATGTCGTGGTCCTCTAGATTTGACCTCCTGACATACCTTGCATGATCGGCAGTAAATACGAATGTCCTTATTGACAAAAGGCCAAAAGAAAGCCGCAAGGACTCTCGACTTCGTACGGGCAAAACCCATATGTCCAGCACATTGCGAGTCATGAGCATGTTGCAATATTTGGACTCTCATGCTCTTGGGAACAAGAATTTGCGAATGTGCCGACGTAGCCGAATCTTGTACCATACGTACAAGTACGCCGTTTCTCATTGCAATCCAAGATTTTCTATTTGTATCCTGATTCGGATCACCTTTCTTCGCAAGAACGAAGAATTTTTTTAAAGAAGAATCTTCTTCTTGCAATTTTATGAAAGAGTCACGAGTGATTACTAAGTGACTATCTTGGCTATCAACTTCATTATCACTATTCAGTGAAGTTTCGGGTGTTTGTAGAGCTTGTGCTCTTGTAACTACTGCATTTGTAGCTTGCATGTTATTATCTTCCCAAGCAGCAATCTGCTGTGGGGTACACTCCCTAACTCCGTGAATACGACCAATAATAAGGTCCGCAATAGGATTAGGTAAGAGACAAGCATGCACATCTCCAGTAAAGAAAGGAGTGGCAATGCGAATTACAGCAGTAGGATATTTTTCTAGAGTGCCGCCAAATGTGACACATTTAATAACCCTTCCTGTAGCACAAGATGGATCTACAAGCGATTGTCTAACACCAATAGTGGTGCATCCGGAATCGAAAAGTAGTGAGACCGGAGTATCATTAACAAGACCCTTATGTAGAATTAAAGAACCCCTCCCGTCATGCGCAACAGCAGCAGGAAGAGCGGGAAGTGGGTGACCACAACTCAAAGTAGTTATGGTACCCGGTTCGAATAAAGTACTGCATTGGGGACATTTGTTTGCTCTCTCAAAGTCAAAAGCAGAACTAGTGACAGCGTCAAAGTTTTTACTATCAACAACATGATTACAGGCTGCCTCAGTTTCCTGTTGTACAGCATTAGCCTGCTGATATCTCTTTTTTTTGTGTTGAGATCTACCCCGACTATTATTACCTCTGAAGTTATCAGAGTTATTATTATCTCTGCAGTTATTATTGTCTCTATTGTAATTGTTATACTGGTTCGAATTCCAGTTTCCACGATTACTATCATGTTCACATTGATGCGAACATCTATTTGTTTGGTTTTGAGGTCTTCGGCAGGAATAACCTCTATTACCATATCCTCTTTTGAAATGCTTATAATTATTAGGGTGATAGTAACGAGTACTATCAGGTTGTCTCCAATTCTTCGAAGAAGAATCACCATGAAATTGATTTCCATGATTTTGACAGAAATTACCGCTACTCTTTCTATCAAAATTTTGTTGGGATCTACGAGCAAAGTTTTGACCATACGGAGCTGCCGAAGCAACTGGTAAACCTTCTTTCACCTTAGAGTTACCCATGGTTATGTGTGGGTGCGCAGTTACGTATTGGCAACAGAAATCTTCCATTTCTTTTATTGTTTTAGGTTTACGTTCATGAAGGAAAGCAAGGAAAGACTCATTGACAGACGACATGACTTTGTCTCTAAGTATTAAGTCCATAAGTCCTTCATAAGTTTTTTCCGTCTTAGATAGTTCAACCCATCGTGAGAAAGTAATGCGTATTCTTGCAATAAACTCGGAGAATTCAACTCCATTTTCAGGTAACATGTTTTTAAATTGTAGACGATAGCCGTCTTCGTTAAGCTGATATTTCTTTAACAAAGCGGCCCTGACAACCTCATAATTGTTCTTGTCAGGTTCATCCACCATATTTAATATACTTAGAGCTTTACCTGTCAGTATCCCTGATAACTGATAAACATATTTTGCTTTGTCTATGTTATGAGCTGTACATGCTTGTTCAAATCTGTCCAGATAGAACATTATGTCATCGCTGGAAGGACTAAATGTTGGTAACTTAATCTTAAAAGTATCATTATTAGCCTTACCAGAAGATGAACCCTTGTTTGAATCATTACCATTACTCATGCTTGTCAATTTCAATTTTTCCAACTCTAAAGCTAAGACCTTTTCTTCATGTTCCATTTTTGCTTTCTCTTTCCTCTCATCAGACTCTCTCTGTAATCTTCTTTCCTCAGCCTGAGCCTCTTTTTGAAGTCTTTCATTTTCAGCTTCTTTTTCAAGTCTTTTATTTTCAGCCTCTTTTTCAAGTCTTTTATTCTCAGCCTCTTTTTTCAAGTCTTTTATTCTCAGCCTCTTTTTCAAGTCTTTTATTCTCAGCCTCTTTTTCAAGTCTTTTATTCTCAGCCTCTTTTTGAAGTCTTTCAGCTTCTAGCTGTAGCTGGAGTTTTCTCTCCTCAGCTTCTGATTCCCTTTTTTGTTTTTCCATTTCCATTTGGAATCTTTTTTCATCCACCTGCATCTGCAGTTTCTTTTGTTCAGCTTCCATTGCTTTATCATATCGAGCAGTTGCAAATTCTTCTAACTTATCACCAGTCTTCCCAAGCAATTTACCCTGCTCAATAAAGTGCTCAAATGTAGACATGTTGTCTAACATATGAGTCCAAAACCTGAAATAATTAACTAATTTATTTCAAACCTAAGTGTAACAAGTCTTAATTAAGCACTTGTATATTCACATCACCTTATATTATCCCAGTCTCTGTGGGAAACAAGTCTCCAATCAAAGAACTTGTATATGAAATATCAGCACTCAATTCTTGATCATAAGTGCACTTCTCATTCAATAGTGCACGACACTATTCATCATTCATTTATCATCAGTATAGTAGTAACAGTGCATTAGCATAGCCCATTAACTAATTACTATAACTGTAAACAATGACTATGTAAACACATGCAGAATGTAAACATTGAAAATGTAAACAATACAAACAATGTAAACAATAACAATGTAAACAATAACAAAGATCAGCAACAATACAAAAACTTTCGCAGAAATCAACTAAAAATAAAGCAGAAATTAATGAAATATCACAAAAAATGTGACGATATCTGCGATAGAATTAAACAAAATACATGACACCACAGTGTATAAACAAAAATGTTGTATGAAACTAAATTATAGACAAGAGTAGGCTAACAAACACAAACAAATCAAAACAAAACTAAAGAATGCGAAATAATAACGAAAACAATATTAAAACATGTCATCACAGCTAACATAAATAGCAACAGAAGTCGCTTAGCAAATTCCAGTATTGGAAATTTGCAAACCTTACAGAAAACGCTCACAATAGACGACCTCTATGACGTGGCATAATCTAACGGAGACACCACCCAACCGAGAACCCGCTGAAATATAAACATATAAATATACAAATAACATATAAACATAAAACATATAGAATGAGATGATACACAGAAGACTCAGCAGAAGTATAAGGGCACAGTTTACATACAAACAGGCCACTTAACTTATAGGCTTCCAATCGTAGAACAGCAGAAAAACGGATGTCAATCAACGTCCTAAAGAGCGAAGCTCCAACGATGATGGCACATCTGAACTGCTTCCACTGCTAACACGATGGTACAAGAGCTTCTGACATACTGTGTGTTGAGTTGTTTCGGCACTTGACCTTCTAATCCAAAAGTAAGTTGATGGAAATCGGTACTTGGCCTTCTTCAGAAAACAACCCGTTTCAACCGGCACTTGACCTTCTCAAAAAACGACAGCACTGGAACCTTGACAGCAGCAACTTGCTTGACTTGCGTAAAAGATAACAGCAGTCCGAGTTATCCGGCAACATGTAACAACGCCGGGTACTGTCAAATTCTTGTTTCCGTCAAAAAAAATTGAAATTTGACTTTTACCGGGCAACGCCGAGTACTTTGAAAATTTTGAAGATGTTGACTGTATTGAAGAATGTTAATTTCTTGAAGGATGCTGATGAATTCTTGTTGAAAATGAAGTGGGTAAGGGACCCCGTGTTTGCTGGTACCAGAATCAAACCAGCTTATGGCCACCAAATGATGCGTGATGCCATATGATGATGGATGGCATCCGCATGTCTGGTTTTGTGTAGTGTGTAGATGTGTTCAGTCAAAACAATGTTCATGCAACAATAACAGGGCAATCCACATAGGACGTCAGTAAACTCACGACGTATAAAGTCAATGAGTCTTGAAACAGCCGTTGACGTTTTTCTTCATTATTTATTGTGGACGCCACAGTGACAAAATGGTTACGCAAATGTGTAGGCACATCAAACAGTCATTATCACAGCAACATTCAATACAGCAATAAACGGTAGACAGCATTACAATGATGAGTCAGATGCATGTTATATTTCAAAGTGCTGTAAATGTAGTCAGGTGAACAACTCCATCCTTTTCTATAACAGCCAGGAGATAACCAGATGTATGAGATCAGTTCACTCTCCTTAGTTTGACTTCAGCAAGACAGACACGTCTGCCGAAGTATAAATAATGTCCTCAAAAATATCCTCTAGATAATAAAGGTTTTCCAAACCTAGTTCATTTAACAAAGTAGCAAGTAATGGTCCTTGGTACCTGCATCAACCGATGCAGTACAATGCAGCGACATGTGAGCTAGGAAAACATCTCGTGACGACGACTTTCGCAGACAGGCTATGAATCGAAATCGCTCACGACCCAAAATCAATAGAGTTAATGAAAGAGTCAATTTACCTTGCTTTCATGAAATACACAGAAATATCACGCCTCCCGACATGTGGGAAAACACTAGAGGTATTATCTCGAATAAACGAAATATCCATTAAGAGGACTACACATCCCTGACAGAACAAAAAATAGCGGAGATCCCCTCTTCAACGAGGCATCTCTTTCGCCATTCCAAATCGCTCACTCCCACTAGTGGTGGGCGGAAACCGATCGGAAGCAAACAAGTCATGATCCACAAAAAGCAAGACAAACTTAACGCATTCGATCCAGCGCAAATGCTTACCGAGAAAAGTGACTATAAATTCCAAGCAGTTGTTGCCCTTGCGTTATAAAACAGATATTGAAATAAAACGATGTTGCGAGAATTTATCACGCAACAACGTGTAGTAATGATCGTGATTGGAGTGAGAAGTAAAAACACCATCAATAAATACTTGTAATAATAATCGTGAGTGGAGAGAGAATTAAAAACACCATCAATAAATACTTGTAATAATGATCGTGAGTGGAGTGAGAAGTAAAAACACCATCAATAAATACTTGTAATAATGATCGTGAGTGGAGTGAGAAGTAAAAACACCATCATTAAATACTTGTAGTAATGATCGTGAGTGGAGTGAGAAGTAAAAATACCATCAATAAGCCCTAATGATCGCGAGTAGACTTGAGAAGTTAGCCACCATCAATGACAAATAATGATCGTGAGTGGAGTGAGAAGTAAGAACACTTTCAATAAATACTAGATGCATGACAGGGCCTGACAAGCGTATAGCCAAATCCATGAGAGATTAACTGAGTCCCTAAAGCGTGTTAATACCACATTGACTCCAGGTAACTTCGAGCATGAAGTGTTTGCTTAAGACACGGCTGTTTGCCAGCGATCTTTTTGTTGTTTCCCCTTTTTTCCCTGACCGCGCTATTTATAGCTATCGTGACAGAGGTCACGTGGTAACTTCCCAACTGGAAAAAAAGGTGGCGGATTTTACTTTTGATAGGGCTTAATTAATGTTTTTAGGCTACTTTATTATTATAAATACCGGCTTTAATTTTGCGTAAAGCTAGACTAGATATGTTAGAGTAAATTTTAGAACAAGAAGAAACATTTTATCACAATTAGAACAGAAGATATAATAGTCTGAAATAGTGTAAAATTTACGTTTTTTTTTATATTTTGTTATGGTTTGTTTCTAATGCAATTTAGACTAAAACGGTCACAATCAACATGCATAACAAATTACAGAAATCAAAAGTAGAAAACCTGCAGAAAATGGATATCAAAGTTTTGTTTTGGTTTCATGCGTCAAACATTAATTATTGAAACATTAAATTGCAAGTCCACATTTATTACCTTAAAATAACACACCAAATTGTCCCCAATACATGAGAGCTAACAATTATCTCTCAATCATACATTACGATGGTCATGTAAAAACGAGTATGGTCATGAGTAAAACGAAATGTTCAATTTAATAGATAAATAGGTGTATTTAATAAATACATCTATTAAATGATTTCCACACTCTGTTAATTCTGTCACTCTCACGCAACAACTGCCATAATTTGCTCTAGCCCCAAAATTTTGCTCGATTATCATTCACACTTCCTTTTTTTAATAAGAGGAATCTGTACATTCACAGATGGAGAAATTTGTAACAAATGAATTTCCATTATAAATTTTAATTGTGAAGTTATATTTTAATACAGCTGGCGCGTTTTTCAATTTTGGAAATAGTGGAATGTATAAATTCTCCTCTCATGTGCCTGCTGCAGGTCTAGTGAGTCAGTTGATGTTTCAACAATATGTTTCCTAACAATGTGGAGAAATTGAGATCGCTTACGTTTTGTTGGCGTTCTGGTGACTGATGTTTCTCTTCTATGTTTAATTAGTTTTTGTAGTACAATAGGCTGTCCTCTGGATTTGCATTTTATGATATTATTTTTTTGCTGTTTCTAGTTTTTTTCTAACAATGGATGGGAATAGGAATTCTTCCTTTTGTGTTAGTGGTTGTGAAGGTGGCTTAGCAAGTAACTGTTGTACTGTGATGTCGCTTTTGAAGACAGGCGAGGTGGATGTACTTGTCGTATGTATAACTGACTTGGTAGGTGTAGATGTGGCAACAAAATCTGGCATGCTAGGGTGAGTAGTGTTATCCACCTCCAAATGAATAATGGTATCGCCTTTAATGTGAGCTGACACATCAACCTCCAGTTGAACAATATCATCACTAATGTGGGCAGGCACATCAACCTCCTACTGTACAGAGCTATCCTGACTACAGCTAACTGACTGACTACAGCTAACTGACTGACTACAACTAACTGACTGACTACAGCTAATTGACTGACTACAAGTAACTGACTGACTACAGCTAAATGACTGACTAGACATGGAGGGGTCAGAAAGAACATCACAGGGGATAGAGCAGCTTTTTGTTTTTAAAACACCAAAAGATGTCTTTGCAACATAATTGCACAGTTGACATTCACTTATAGTTAAATTATGGTCATAGTCTTTCCAGATGTGCTGACTGTTTTCCTATAGTAACTTGGCTGTTTCAAGACACTTCTCATTATGCCTCCTTTTTGAGTTTTGTATTCGTAAGTAACACTTCTTACAAAATATAGTCGAATGCTGTGTGGGTTTATCATCTGATACGTTAATTCCAAACACAAAGAACAGATCATTAACGTAATTAGAACAGTTCAGTGTTTTCTGAATTGAACGTGTTGTTTTGGAAGTTAATGCTCTCTTGCCACAGGCTCTGCACAGTGCACTGGCACAATTCATATGATGCAAAACAGTATGTTTCATTTCGTTGTTATGTAGTATAGTTTACTTGTGTATGTATAAAGATAAAGGAATATTTGGGACTATCAAGCCTAACACCAGGATGTAGAATGCTTTATCTTTGAATGAAAGAAGATATACAAACAGTTACTTAGAATTCTTTGGCAGCCGTCGTGTGCACAGGATTGTCTACCAAAAAACACTAATGGAACAGTCCTTATCTCACACACAATTTAAAAAAAAATTCATATTATAAATACAAGATTAACAAGACTTGAAAGATAGATCAAAGTATGTGGAAGTAATCTATCTATAGCTTTACATGTTTTCTGACGCTTATATACGTAGTTAAATATCATTATAAATGAATGAAAATGCAAAAACAGATGGTGCTTTACAAAAAGTTATTTTTTTACAACCTTATTTAAGATTTGTGAGTATCAGGAATGCGTTTACAGTGATTTAAATGTTATAAAATCTGGTGACAATATGCTTGTTCTTGTAATGCTAAACTCACAAAACTGACTACCACACATTCTCAAGATATGAAATCAAAAAAAAAAGTATGTGGAAATAATCTTTAGCTTCCCTTCGAGAAGTCTTTATAATTATAAACTCAAACGAATGGGCCGATTTTTAGATATTAAATTAATAAAAAGATTACTTATTTTATGAATTTCCTCAAATGATGACGCTGTTTTCAAAAGTCTATAACTCCGTCAAAACTAATTTCAAACAAATAAAAATGCAATCAAAAATAGAGCAGAGAACAAAGTTACAGTACACAAAAGAATTTTAGCGCTGTGTTTATCCAGAACGAGTGTGTAATGATTTATATTTTACTGATTTTACACACACATCAGCTGATTTTCCCCGCCAAAAACTTAAATAGTCTTTTACGGTGCACACGAAAATTTTATACCCGGTGTCAGAATTCCGGTCACCGAAACTAAAAGAGCGCTCTGGTATAGGGCACAAACAGCCGTGAAGAGTGCATAATTACTTCCGACTCGACAGCAGGGTTAGGTGATTATAGATAAACGCAATCTTGAAAGACATTTGGAAGAGTGAGCAGGAAGTGTGATATAAGTAGACTCTGACAACATTTGTCGGATGTAGCAACTCCATAGACGGAGGATGACGTTTGAAATTTTCAAACGCATCAGTCATAACAGAATACCACATAAGGAAAAGTTTTCATAATATGAACTTTGAATGTATTGACTAAATTTTAGGTACCAATAAACAACCGCGCTGATTTGGGAGTTTGTCAGAAAACGCCAAGTGGAAGCATGGGCGTGGAACTTAAGATATAACGTAGAAAAAGTTTCACATACGGCACAGAAAACCAACGTAGACAGCTCATACGTTGCCACAGAAAAGAATAGAGTTGGATTCTGAATTTATAGGACAGGACAAAAAGTATTAAGAGCATCTCTGTACATCTGTAGAAAACTCGCCAACATTAATACGGAACCTGGAATTCTACAGTACCACTCACAAGTCACAGAGGGATTCTGAAATATAAATAATACCCCAGACGTGTGTTCGAGGCATCTGTGTTAATGGTAAGACTTTTCTACTGAGCAACAAGTCTAATATTTATCAATTATTGAGGTGAGTGTAACATACTTTTTATGTTGTGAAGTTGACATGTTCATACTTGTAGTGGGGTTAAAGATTCATACTAGGCTGGTAACCTCAGCATGTAAAAAAGATTTATTCATGAACCACGACAGCAAGTGCTGGTGATTGCTTCATGCTAGTTCTAACGGAAGAGCCAAAAGAAGAGGTTACCCCAGACTCCGAATTCAGCAGGGAGTGAGTAATGATTACATCAACTTGTGAATGGTTGTATATTATCATTTAGTGAATGTATATACATTTTTTATGTACCTTCAGGCATTAATCACTGCAGTTGTTGTGGTGGATTTGGGGTTATTGATGTTATTATATATTTTTATTTGTTTACCAAGTGAGATCAGCTGTGTAGGCCCCTGAGTTTAGTAGTTGATGGTTAAGTATTTACAGGGAACCTATCTGCTACCACCCCTATGATTTCACTTGGCTCTAAATTTTTACTTATTAGTTATGTGACTACGTCTAAATGTCTAGGGTAATGAATATATAATGTAGTGTAAGACAAATCAATACAAATACACTTTAATTCTAATACATAGATAGGACTGGGTCAATACAACAACCACATACAGACTAACACTCTATGATATATCTTATAGAAGTCTGTGGCTGAATATTATGTACTAGGTTATAATACAATTTATTTGCCCTGAGTCAGAATTTTCTAAGTCAACAACAAAATAAAATTTATGGTTTTATTTACATACAATTAAATAGCACAATGGATCTTCTGTCCATATAAATACTATTACAATCTAACTATATTGTGATATTTCTATAACTAATTGAACACTGGTAACTACTGGTGGGGTTGGGGTGTTGTCATAATCCCCTTTCTTTCTTTTATTCTCTTGTGGAATGTTCATATATATATCAGTCTATTATTTTATTTTTCGCTAGTACAATAGTTGGATGAACTATTGAGTGCCAACACAAGGCACTTATCTTTATGTTGTTAGTAGTACAATGCTGCCACTCTCCTGTATTTCAAGAGTTGATTCGTGATAGACAGCGTGTATCAGCAAAAATTCTCTTTAATGACCAATCTGACACAGTCCCTGGTGTATTGTGATAGACAGCGTGTATCAGCAAAAATTCTCTCTTTCTCTCATGAAGATACAGTCACCAGGGTTCTGGCACTAACTTTAGTACCAGAACAAAAAACCCTGAAACAAGGTTATGATTCTTTATAACACATCTACAATCTCATTCCACAATTAATACATGATATAATTCAATAAAAGAAAAAGGGTCAGATCTCTCTGACCACCCCATGTCAACCATTTTCACCTGAGATAACAACTCATACCAGTGCTCCTATTCTTCTCCCTAATGGCTACAACGCCTCTGTCACTTCGACAATGATTCTCTCCCATAGAATAATGTAGGTTAGCCTTCCCACTGGTAACTGTGGAAATGATTTTAAGTTACACAATTCATGTCAGTTGTACTGCGTGTAAGCAACACCACAGGCCCTGCATAAGTCTGCTAGGGGACCCATGTACTTAGTCGCAAAACATTCCCAATAAAGCAGTATCTCATACACCAATTTCTTTTAATAACAAGGTTAATAAATTCGTTCTTACCACAATTCAATGAAAATATCACAAACATACGTTGACTGGCATCAGCATTAATATATCTTTAAGTTTAGCTTTGCCCCTGTTCAGACTGCCAAGGTTTTTCCTTCTTAGAACTGCTGTTCTCAACGCAGCTTGCAGATTAACAATTGTGTGTCAAATGGCAACCAGCCCTTAAAGCTTTTTGCCAATATCCATAGACCGGCCCAATCACAGCGAGGGTCTAGCTATTCAATTCAAATTAAAAAAACAAAACAAAACTCCAAACATATTAGGAATGAGTCTGTAAAATATATTTAGCTTTTGAGCCCACCAATAACCTCCTTCCTATACTCCTATACTAACCAATCGGATTTGAATCACTCTAATGCCTCTTTTTTAAACTTGCGTCCCCAAAAAATGTTAAAAATAGAATGAGCAAAAACACGTAGATATATAGTATTATTTCAATATTAGGGTCTATAATTGGACTACTATGTATATTAAAACATATTATTGCTCAAAAGACACTAAGCTATCCTTACATATGATTTTTATGGCCATATTCATTGTCGTTTAGATTTTCATATTTGTCACTGTTAATCGTCAAGTATAACTTTTTCACAAGTCGGCCATCTTTCCCCCTTCTCTACCCTTTTTATTCAAAATAAAACAACTTGTTTGGGTTACGTCAGAAATACACTACTAGGCATGAAATGAGAGCTGACTGTGTGTGTGTATATACCTTCTGGCGTCCCCAACCGCGTGGATATATGCATGGAACGGCGTGTCGAGAGAGGAGGGGTTATGCAAGGCGGCGCTAATCTCTGCGTTAATACTTGCAGCAGTTTCGTGCCGCAGATCGAGAAATTGTCCGGATAGCTACAATTAGTGGCGTTAAAGTTAAAATATTACGTTAATTCAGAGCAGCAGTTTTCGTGTCGCAGATCGGTCAAAACGTTAATTGTTAATCTCAAGGACGAAACTAGGAAAGCGCGTTAGATTTTTACGGCGGGATCATTTTCTAAGCCTTACCACTGCGCAAAATTCAGCGCTCTGCTGGCTTAGAAGAAGAAGAGAGGCATACACAACCGGGCGGGTTTAATTATTATTATAGGAGCAAAATCTTACTGAATTTAGCAATTATCTCACGGATTTCGCTACAGTTGTCCAGTCACAAATTGTTCCTTAAATTAAACTGACATACTGATGAATTTTCATGTGAGTGATATGATATACGCTCAGGGAAAGTGAAAAATCTGAGAAAACAAATGGCTGACGGACAGCGGGAAAAGGCATCTGATTAATATCACTGGATTACTAGACTGTTGTTCGAAGCTCGAAATCGACACCTGAAGACTCTTACCTTGACCTGGAGAAGTTAATTTCTGAACTGGTCTCGAAACGTGCCTCTCACTACAGAGACGAATCTACGGAAAAGCAGCATCGGCACTTCTGCATTTTGGCAAGTTACAATTTTAACAGGCCAACAAAACAACCGAACTTCAGTTTTCTAACTTCATCAAGCCTAAAACTTTTCAGTGAAGAAACTTTATTATTTGTCATAATCACCAGTCCTATTTATTTACATTTGTTTCAAAGTAATTTATCATTAAATTTGTAAATGCTGAATTAGACTAATTCATAGTTAAATTAATCATTACAGAGAGAAAGGCATATTTATGATCCAGAACCTCTAGTATATATTTATAAATATACTTATATGTATTCACACACACATATATATATATATATATATATATATATATATATATATATATATATATATATATATATATATATATATATATATATATTCTTCTTCTTCTTCTTTGATCCTTAGCCGCCGACCGTTAAAGCAGTCAGTGGCTATTACGTCTGGTGGCGTTTTGTAGGACAACAACAAGTTGATTCCACTTTGCTCGGTCGGCGGCCATCCTTCGTACAGTGCCCCAACTCTGGTTCATTCTTTGCATCTCAGCCTCCACAGTTGTTTTTTGTCGGCCTCTCTTTCGTTTTCCTTCAGGGGTCCATAGCATAGCTATGATGATGGCATCGGGGTCTCTTCTGAGGATATATATATATATATATATATATATATATATATATATATATATAGAGAGAGAGAGAGAGAGAGAGAGAGAGAGAGAGAGAGAGAGAGAAAGCTAACAAAAGGAATTTCGCTGAATTAAATCAGCTGGGGGCTTGATCGAGCTCAAACATACAATTTTTATACATCACAAAAGGCGGCGGGTAAGATAAAAAGTTAACTTGCTCTGATTAATTCAGCATTGTTCTTGACTTCTGAGGTATCTTGTGAAAATTCCCTCGAGGTAGAAGCATCATTATCCTTCTAACTACAACTCTGCCTAGCGTAATCTTGTGCGAAGGCAGACACATTTGAAGACCCACATTAGGTATTCTAGGTTTTGGCCACTGTTGGAAAACTGCTGCAGAGCAAGGGGAGGCAATCAGCGACAAATGCCGTGGCTTTGTGATTATATATATATATATATATATATATATATATATATATATATATATATATATATATATATATATATATATATATATATATATATATATATATATATATATATATAGAAAGCAAAATAATGCAGACAGTCCGAAAGTCAAGACAACTTTTTACTTCCGCTTTACAGACTACACCAGCTGAAGGCAACCCAAGAGCTGTAGGAATCTACTTTAGAAACACTTACATCTCTAAACGTTTTACTTACTTAATAATTCCTTTTCTACCCAGGATTGGAGAAGTTTACCAGAGAATAAGCGCCACACGATCCTATCGGCTGTCTTCCTCCTGGCCCGGTTTCAATCTAGTCTTCGTCCTTCAGAGATTATCTAATGTTGTCCTCCAAGCGGACTTTGGGTCATCCTCTCGGTCTGGATCCCTAACTCTTAGTTTTCCATACATGTCGCTGTAGCTGATCTTCTCCCATTCCGCAGACATGGCCAAACCATCGTAGTTAGAACTGTTAAAGCTGGGTCTGCAGGGGCTGAGTTTTCCACCACCTTCCTCAGATACCTCATTTCTGAAGTTTGGAACTGGCATTTGTGGGTTGTTGTCATTGTCCATGATACGCATTCATAAAGCAAGACTGGAACATATGCGGAGCGGTATACAGCCATCTTCGCCTTTGTGCCAACTTCTATTTTACTGAGGAATCCTCTATTTATGGCCTGAAAAAGTCTCCCAGCCGTTGCTCTCCTTGTAGCCAAATCTTCGTTGATACCTCCCTTAAAGTCTATGACAGCTCCCAGGTATTTAAAATGGTTGACCTTCTCATGACTGGTTCTCCCAGCGTAATCTGATGCCTTCTTCCCTCTCATGATATCATCATGGATTTTGTTTTGGAGATGATGATGATCATCCCTCTCTTCTTCAGCTCTTCTTTCCAGACTTGCAAGTTTAATTGAGGATGTGCATCTGATTTAGCAATCAGGGCAACATCATCGGCAAATGAAAACCTGTCTCATCTTCAAGTACCCCAATGAATACTTTCTTGTCGTCTCCGTACATGTTTTGATGACATCGTCCATGAGGAGTTTGAAAAGATAAGGTGACAGAATATCACCCTGTCTTACACCAGTGGTGGTCCTGAACTCGTCCGACTTATGGTTTGCTGTCCTTACATAATTGCTGCTAGTCTAGTAGAAGCTCTGTAGCATGGATCAGAGGTGATGGAATGTTTTTCTTTGCCAAGCAGTCCCAAAGTTGACCTTGTCACATGCCTTATCCAGATCCATGTAACAAAGATGCATCTCACCTTTATTCTCAATGGCTTTTTCACTCAGCTGACCTTGAAGATAAGGCCCCGAGTACATCGGTTTGCTCGGAAGTAACATTTGACTTCATTCATTTGTGGCTCAGCTAGGCGTTTCAGTCTGTGTTCCAGGATTCTAAAGTCAATTTTACCAGGAACATGTATCTACCTAAAAAAAAATCATGCCTGAAGAGGGGTGTAAAGTTAGCTTCAATTTTAGAATTACCAGTTTTTACATGTTTATCAACATTATCGTTATTGGCAAAAATAATGCCTGTCTTGCTCAGTAAAAACACACCTCTTCTTTCAAAATGGCATGTTCCCATTCACAAATTTAACAAATGTTTAACAAATGTTTTCTGTTTTGCTTTCATTTCTTCTTGCAATGTGTTAGTACCTGTACATACAAAACCTACAATTGTACATAAAACACAGACATCGTTCATGAAACAAACAAGCTCGATCGATAAATTAAAGCAACACAGAAGACAGGAAGAGTGAAACCATGCGTGATATGCGATGCAGTTACAAAGATAGTCTCAAGCAGAAACATTCAAACTACTTGAAACTTCAAGTAATGCAAGTTTGTCTTCACAGTGACTTCCGATTAACTACAGAGGAGAAAGGAAAGAATAGCACAGTTAAACGTAGTGCAATACACTTTTATCATTTGAAGTTAAGGAAAAATTTCCTCAGTATTACATAGACCCATTGCTAACTTATATATGTGAATCATGGGCAGTAATTAAACAACCAGGGAGATTAAGAGAGACAACTAGGATGTGGATTTATAGAGGAATTTTTAAAATACCTGCAGAACTAATTGAATAAATGACGATGTCTTACCATCACCAAGTGCGAAAGGAACGTTTACTGCCGACTTCAGAAGAAATGGAATCTACGCTTTCGAGCATAATGTGAGAAGAGGACAATTATAACAGATGTGATGATTCGTGTAAAACTAACGAGAACAGACATAGTGCACGGCAAAAGGAGAATGTACTGAACAGGTTGAAAGCATGGCATGGAAAGAGGTAAACTGAAGACATGATAAACAGCTATAGAAATATTAAGCTGTGGAGATGCGAGATCGTCTACAGAAGCCGGTGCAGTACCTGAAGAAGAAGATAGCGACCACAACGCTACAAAACTGCAAATGGAATGATATAGAAAAGTATATATATATATATATATATATATATATATATATATATATATATATATATATATATATATATATATATATATATATATATATATATATATATATATATATATATATATATATATATATATATATATATATATATATATATATTAGTGTAAAAGCCCGTCATAAGACGGGAATTAAATTCAAAAGCACCAATACCTAACGGCAATTTTACTTATTCAAAAGTATTTTAAAAAACCACTGTGCATCACCACAGTACAAGAACTACGTAGCAGCAGCGAGGATCCCAATGTGTGTATACGGGATCACACATTCTATAAATATTTTTGTGCACACCGTCATTTGCGCATTCTTCTTTGGTAAGTGTTACTATTTTCGGGAGAGTACTGTTATGGCCCATTCTGGCTATCATAAATTTTAAGGTCAAGTTCTCCATAAGTGTAACAGTCCAACTTCATAGTGTTAGTGTCCTGTGTAGTGTTGGAAGCCACCATGAAAGGTTACAGCGCTGTGTAGGTGTGAGTAAGGGGTCAGGTCAACCCAGGCAGTACAGTACAGGTGAATGTTGGTCACCAGGCGTTGAGGCACTGACAGGGTGCAATGAAGACTCTCTTAAGGTACATGCTCTCAGATGTGTAGTAATGATTGTAGCAATATGTGGTTGACAGTATGTGTGGGTGAGTAGACCTCATGATAAGGTGTAGTACGCCAATGTGTATAGGTTCTGGACATTGGCACAATACCCACTCAACCACATGTAGAAAGTCAGAGAAAGTTGGTAATAGCAGCTGACTTTTACAATGTTTTAATGCAATACGATATGAGAGACGCCGACATCAGGACATAGTCATTTGACAATACTCAGGAACATTGTAGACATGACGATAGTACAATACAGTTACAGCATCAACAGTTCATCAATCAGTAAGCTGGGCATATATATGATTGCTGACTACAATCGAACTCCCTTCCAAAAGCCAGAGCATAAATACCCGGCATGACCAGCGGGTTTGATATATGAGTATGTGGTGAAGTGGGATGTTATAAATATTTATAGGGGACTTAGTGTACTGACTGAGATCAGCTGTGAAGGTATCTATATCTATTAAGAGTAGTGTATTATAGATAACCTTACTTGCTACCACATATCTATATATCTCAGTCAGAATTATTCTGGAATAGTGTGATGACTACGTTATGTGTCTAGGGTATGTGTATGATGAAGTGTAAGTCACAACAACAGACAGATAAACAATTAAATTTAATCCACTACTCTTGACAACACTGTGACACTCACATACATATAACACTCTATGAGAATATCTTAAGGAGTCACTGATAACTTTTCAAATAACAATATGTATTCATTGTTGGCATGAATGAATATGTGTCCTGATTCAACTACAAAGGGAACCAGGAATCACAATCAATTCTACTCACAAGTATATGTACAGACTTTATCAATATGAATATTGTAGTGACATATATTATTAAAAATATCCTATGTGTGTCAGTTGTGTAGTAGTAATATGAGGTAATACTGGTTTTGTTTTGTTCAAGCTCTGTTGGTATTTGTCATCATGACTTCAATAGTTTGTCTTTAGGGACTAGTATTGGAGATGTTCTCAGTTCCTGATATTAAGACAATTAAATTCCCCTTTTAATGTTATTTTTACAAGGTCATTTCAAGATGAGGGGACATAATGTTGAGCTCAGCTGGCCAAATCAGCTTATCTTGCGTGATGGCGGCAGGAAAGGACTCCTCTGCTCGAATTCTCCCCTGGGCTCTGGAGACACCTCACTGATAGCTAAAAAGACCAAGGAGTATGCTGTCCGACTCTGGATTCAGCAAATCTCTGACCAGGTGCTGCTCAATACCATCAAGACCACGGTCCCTGAAATCAAGAAGGATGTACCTTCTACTTCATAACTAATTTATACTCTCTTTTTACACTGAGCACAATACATCACAAACATTGAGTTCAGAGCGTTAGGCCAACTGTCAGCTTCATCTGAAATATTTTATACCAGTATTTACCTCCTTAATGGTTACCACGCCTCTGCAATTCCAGCATTATTT
Organism: Oreohelix idahoensis; assembly: GCA_024509875.1. NCBI lineage: Eukaryota > Metazoa > Mollusca > Gastropoda > Stylommatophora > Oreohelicidae > Oreohelix > Oreohelix idahoensis. Next base: position 268,758 of record JAMPIV010006192.1, on the reverse strand, counting down.
CTTTCTAGTCAATCATCCAGGTGTCAGTGTACTGTTTGGCCATTCCATGCCGTTCTACTTTCCTCCGACACCCTCTGTTCAGGCTGGAGCATTATAGGCTTTATCTCCTGTTTGCCACTGAACTACACATATATATACAGGCATAAATTAACAATTCACATTCAATTTTCATTAAAAGATACTGAATGGTTCAAGCTTACCACAATTCATAGAATAAACACAGATACGTTGATTAGCAATGAATTCTGGCACATTTACTGGCACCAATTCCCATCTGCTTATGTTCCAGGCTTTTATTTAGCAAAATATGAGCTGGCTTCAACGCACTGTTGCTTTATCAAGCTTATTTAAACAAGTGGTTTCGAACTAACGCTCCTAAGTGATTATATCAGCGAGTCTGGCCAATCGAGCCACGTTTCGACAAGTGTTTGAAAAAAATGTTACCTTCCTACGTCTCCCTAACAACCAAGATAGTATTTATAGCCCGACCAATCGTGGTTAGTCTTTCATTTGTTGCGCTCCAATCAATTTGGAGTTTACATGGTAGGCTATTTCTGTAACGTAAGGTTTTGTTCAAACACGTTATAAAAAAATTTTATGAGCAGAAATGATTTTATGTTGTCAGGCATCCCCACTATTTTATTTTGGTTATAATTTATTAATTCCTGGACTATTTGCGTAACGTTTTACATATTCTTTGTCAGCAAGCCCTAAGGAACCCAAATATCCAAATTTAAAAGAGCTACGTGGCTGCGTTCAAAATATGCAATTCCTTCTACCTTCTGTTTCGAAGATGTGCTGTCTGGGTACTGTAATGTTTTCAAACGTAAACCCATATAATGTTATCTTTCCTAATAAGCGTTTTTTGTGATTTTAAAACCTAACTCTGGGAAGGGTAGTGAATTTATCACTGTCCGTCTGAAAAAAAGTTAGTGCATGTAGTCTTACACGCGTGATGGCAGCATTTGTGTATCGCGCGACGCGTGTTGCATGCGTTCCTGATTTTCAGCCCTCCCTCTCTCTTTATCCTTTAGTCCATCTGTTCGTTCGTTTTGGTAACGCAGTATAATTAATGTTAGGATTAATTTAGGTCATTACGCAGTCTGCCTCTCAATGTTTTTCCAAGAAATACAGCACACGTTTCATTGAAGAAAGCGGGTATAATACAGTAAGCTTTTACTATCAACGTGAAAGCGTTACAATTTGCAGACGAAGCAGAAAACAAGGGGGATCTCGAGTACATTCCTTGTGACAGCACTGTTATTTTACCATTGCTCTTTTCTTTATTAATTTTATTTGTTAGGCTTCATATTTACCTAATAATTTATATATGTGGATTAGAATATTCCACGACACCTCCCCTCTTAAAACAGACATTATATGTCAGTCCTTTATTCTACATACACATAGAGAAATTTATTATTACTTCTGGGGTTTACGGTGATTCTCATCACACGGATGGCGGCTTAAGAAATCCGCTCCCAAATTTGTTTTTCCAGATATATACTCAATGCTAAAATTATATGGAGCCAAAAGTAAAGACCATCGGAGTAACCTGGAGTTCTCATGCCTAGCCTGTGCTAGAAACGATAAAGGTTTGTGGTCTGTTTGCAACTTAAAGGCCTTCCCATACAGATAGATATTGAATTTCTTTATTGCCCATATTACTGCAAGACATTCTTTTTCGCTAGTTGAGTAATTGATTTCGGCTTTATTCAACTTTCTGCTAGCATATGCCACTGGGCTTAATTCCCCATCCAATGCATCAGATCTCTGTAGTAGAGTTGCTCCTAGCCCAATATTACTGGCATCCGTCCTTACAATGAATTCTTGACTTAAGTCAGGTAATTTCAAAATGGGTTTACTTGTGAGCTTTTCCTTCAATTCTTGGTAAGTCATTTCACATTGTGGTGTCCATGTAATGCGATCTGGATGTCCTTTACGTGTCAATTCAGTTAACGGTGCACATATGGAATTAAAGTTTTTGATATACTTCTGGTAGAAACCACATAATGAGACAAAGGATCTCACGTCCTTCTTGGTTTGTGGTCTCGGGGCTTTCTGTAGTTTCTCTAAATTCTTTGGGTCAGGGGTCATGTTTCCCTGATAAACTGTGTGTCCCAAAAATTCCAATTCTTTACATCCAACGCAACATTTGGTGGGTCGGGCTGTTAAATTTGCCTCCCTAAGTCGATTAAACAGCATGTTCAGAGAGTCAATGTGTTCCTCAAATGTTTCTTTTGCTATAAGGATATCATCCATAAAATTTGTTATACAGGGATTATTCAGAGGATCCAATAATTTTCTCATCATTCTAGAGAAGACACTAGGCGCATTCTTCAATCCAAATGGCAATCTATTAAACTCATAGTGTCCTTCTGAGGTACTAAAAGCTAGGTATGGTCTAACCTCAGGCTTTACTGGAATCTGATAGTATCCTTTACTCAGATCCACTTTTGAGAAATATTTAGCTTTATTTAGTCTGGCAAACAGCTGAGTTGTATCCGGCAATGGATCCACCTGTCCTTCTGTAATAGCATTCAGTCTCCTGTAATCTATACAGAGTCTATGTTCTCCAGAGGGCTTCCTTAAGAGTACAACACCGGAACTATACGAAGATTCACTGTGTGAAATAATTCCTTCCTTCAATAGATAGTCTATCTCTTCCTTCAAAGCTTTTTCCTTAGCAAACGGAATCGAATATGGTTCCATACAGACAGGTGTGGGGTCTATCAGTTTCATATCATATTCCAATAGGTTTGTATGCCCTGGTCGGTCTGTTAACACCTCTGCATGATTATTTAGAACCTGTTGCACTCTCTCTTTCTGAGTTTTCGTTAAATGTGTACTGATTTTCACCTGTGCTGCTGTCTCACAGGGGTGTAATGGATACTCAAATGATGAAAGTGGTTCCTTTTTCATCTCCATGGCGATGGACAAGGTCAACAAGTGTGTCTCCTCCTGATGTTCTCTTTCCAAATATTTCTTCAGGAGGTTCACATGATAGATTTTTTCTTTCCCCTTCTTATCTATCTTATAATTTGTTCTAGATACCTTCTCTAAAACTGTATATGGACCCTGCCATCCAATTTGTAACTTATTCTGACTCCCGGGCAAAAGAAGCAGTACTTTCTCTCCCACAGCCAAATTTCTGTCTTTCGCCTTCCTGTTATAATAGGCAGCATGTTTCTTCCTGGCTTGTTTCAAATTTTCATTGGCAAGTTTCCAACCAGTTTTTAAACGAGTGGTCAGCTCATTCACATATTGGTATGAAGATGTAATGTTTTCCTCTGCCTTTTCATCAGTCCACGTTCTTAACATAGCTACATATGGACCTTTAATTGTGTGGACCTATTTGTCCATGCACCGGTATGGTCTCTTCCACTCGAAGCTTTATAGTGATGATTTTTCCTCCCAGAATTATCATTCACAAAACGACCGCTACCAATTCTTTTGGGGCTTTCTCCCCACTTAAAATTCTTGATGAGAGATTTCCTCCCTACATCCTCTTCCTCCAGTTTGTTTAAGTCCGATTGAGGGATTTTCGGCTTATCCTGGGGTAAGACATCCTTTTGCACTCTCCGCATAGTGGCCATTGTAAAACAGTTAAGTGAAGCTTGTCCGTGAAAAGGGGCTTCCCATTCCATTTGGTCCACTTTATCAAATCTATTTTTCTTTTTATTATCAGGCCTAATTTTGCCCCGTGGCGTGTCCAGGTCCTGATCCATGTTCCCACTTGTGGGTGTTCCCTCATGGGCTATGCTACACCTTTCTACAAAATTCTCAATGTCCCATCTTGCTTTGGGCCAATAATAATTGTGAGCCACCTTTTGAATGATGGTACCTATCTTCTCATGGTCTCCATCTGGTTTCACATGTAGGCTCCTTATTAAGTCTGCCCTATATCTTTTAGGAAGTACCAGTTGTCCCTGACCTTTGGATCTAGCTCCAGTCTTCCTATACATCAACTTGTTTTTCATGTAAAAATCTCCCTTGCCTGGAGTTGTATGACAAGTTGACAATTTTCTGAAACAAGGCTTGAGTGTTTTATCCTCAGCCTGTGCCTTCCTCATCTCTTCTGGAGTGGTATCTAACATAATATCCTCCTCCTGTCTTGAGGTCGACCTGACCTGAAGGGTTGCCATATACACAGGTTTCCTTCTGCAACGGTCAGTGTCATGATTGTCCATCTGACAATTCTTACACCACCTTTTTCCTTGGTTGAAAGATTTTCTTTCATCATATTTCCTTTCATCGAATTGTGGGAATTTATTTTTATTTTCATACCGTGGCCTATCAGATTGGTGCTTACCTTTATTTTGATCCCTAGGATCAAATTTATTAAAGTTCTGTGGTGCCCTAAAGTTATCCACTTGTTTCTTTTTATTACCTGTTACCTCTGCTTGAGCTGCTTGATACCTTTTAGCCACATTTAGCAACTCACCCAGCCTCTCTGCACCTTGTTCCATGAGAAACTTTCTCAGGTCTGGAGCCATGGACTCTCTTAATTGCTCTATAAGGACCATTTCCTTAAGATCTTGGGTTTTCCCCAGAGAAGTCCATTTCTCCAAGTATGTCTCTATTCGTGCAGAGAACTGGTGATAGGTTTCACCTGACAGTAGTTTAGCATTCCTAAATTTTTTCCTATAAAATTCTGCATTCTTTTCATACCTTAACAAAAGAGCCTGCTTTAGCATGTCATAATTTTCCTGATCACCTCTGCTCATCTTTGCAAAAACTTCATAAGCTGCCCCACGAAGTCCCTGAGATAACTTTAAGCTCCACCTTTCTCTCTCTAACCCATACGTGGTAGCTAATAGTTCATACCTATTTAGGTAGCTCTCTATATCATCGACTTTCTCAACAAAATGATCTAAATGAAAATTCATAGCTGAGGTTGAGGCTCCTTGGCTAGCAGTGGCATCAGAGGCAAAGGGACTGGCACCATTTTCAGGAGCATGGCCCTGAAACTCAAATTCCCTGAGTCGTAACTCATGTTCCCTTTGTAATCTTTTATCTTCTGCTTCCCTTTCTGCAGCTAATTTTCTTGTCTTCTCTTTCTGCAGTCAATCTTCTTTCTTCTGCTTCCAATTTCTTAGCCTCAGCCTCAATCTGCAACCTCTTAGTCTCAGCCTCTAACTTTCTTTCGGCCTCTTTTTCTAATCTTCTTTCTTCGCGTTCAATAAATTTGTCACATTCCGTAGTAACATAGGCAACCATAACTTGCCCATCTAATCCTAACTCTTTTGCAGTCTGAACAGCAGCAGATCGAAACTTGGCCAGGTCCGCCATTGTCTATCAGGTAAATTTATACAATGTCTAACCAACAATTTAATCTCTAAATATATCTAATGGACAACACAGGCACCGTGAGCTCAACCTTATGTAATTCCACCCAAGGATACCTTTTAATTCTTATATTCCCTGAAGTGAATTACCCCCAATATTTTTAATAGGGAAAGATTCAAAATCCCGGACGAGCCCCCAATATATGTGGTGAAGTGGGATGTTATAAATATTTATAGGGGACTTAGTGTACTGACTGAGATCAGCTGTGAAGGTATCTATATCTATTAAGAGTAGTGTATTATAGATAACCTTACTTGCTACCACATATCTATATATCTCAGTCAGAATTATTCTGGAATAGTGTGATTGTCGTGGAATATTCTAATCCACATATATAAATTATTAGGTAAATATGAAGCCTAACAAATAAAATTAATAAAGAAAAGAGCAATGGTAAAATAACAGTGCTGTCACAAGGAATGTACTCGAGATCCCCCTTGTTTTCTGCTTCGTCTGCAAATTGTAACGCTTTCACGTTGATAGTAAAAGCTTACTGTATTATACCCGCTTTCTTCAATGAAACGTGTGCTGTATTTCTTGGAAAAACATTGAGAGGCAGACTGCGTAATGACCTAAATTAATCCTAACATTAATTATACTGCGTTACCAAAACGAACGAACAGATGGACTAAAGGATAAAGAGAGAGGGAGGGCTGAAAATCAGGAACGCATGCAACACGCGTCGCGCGATACACAAATGCTGCCATCACGCGTGTAAGACTACATGCATTAACTTTTTTTCAGACGGACAGTGATAAATTCACTACCCTTCCCAGAGTTAGGTTTTAAAATCACAAAAAACGCTTATTAGGAAAGATAACATTATATGGGTTTACGTTTGAAAACATTACAGTACCCAGACAGCACATCTTCGAAACAGAAGGTAGAAGGAATTGCATATTTTGAACGCAGCCACGTAGCTCTTTTAAATTTGGATATTTGGGTTCCTTAGGGCTTGCTGAGAAAGAATATGTAAAACGTTACGCCAATAGTCCAGGAATTAATAAATTATAACCAAAATAAAATAGTGGGGATGCCTGACAACATAAAATCATTTCTGCTCATAAAATTTTTTTATAACGTGTTTGAACAAAACCTTACGTTACAGAAATAGCCTACCATGTAAACTCCAAATTGATTGGAGCGCAACAAATGAAAGACTAACCACGATTGGTCGGGCTATAAATACTATCTTGGTTGTTAGGGAGACGTAGGAAGGTAACATTTTTTCAAACACTTGTCGAAACGTGGCTCGATTGGCCAGACTCGCTGATATAATCACTTAGGAGCGTTAGTTCGAAACCACTTGTTTAAATAAGCTTGATAAAGCAACAGTGCGTTGAAGCCAGCTCATATTTTGCTAAATAAAAGCCTGGAACATAAGCAGATGGGAATTTGTGCCAGTAAATGTGCCAGAATTCATTGCTAATCAACGTATCAGTGTTTATTCTATGAATTGTGGTAAGCTTGAACCATTCAGTATCTTTTAATGAAAATTGAATGTGAATTGTTAATTTATGCCTGTATATATATGTGTAGTTCAGTGGCAAACAGGATGTAAAACCTATAATGCTCCCGCCTGAACAGAAGGTGTCGGAGGAAAGTAAAACGGCATGGAATGGCCAAATAGTACACTGACACCTGGATGATTGACTAGAAAGAAATAATGCTGGAAGTGCAGAGGCGTGGTAACCATTAAGGAGGTAAATACTGGTATAAAGTATTTCAGATGAAGCTGACAGTTGGCCTAACGCTCTGAACTCAATGTTTGTGATGTATTGTGATCAGTGTAAAAAGAGAGTATAAGTTAGTTATGAAGTAGAAGGTACATCCTTCTTGTTTACAGGGACCGTGGTCTTGATGGTACTGAGCAGCACCTGGTCAGAGCTTTGCTGAATCCAGAGTCGGACAGCATACTGTTGCGTGATAAATTCTCGCAACATCATTTTATTACAATATCTATTTTATAACGCAAGGGCAACAACTGCTTGAAATTTATAGTTACTTTTCTCGGTAAGCATTTGTCTTCTCGCGTTGGTATTGAATGCAGTTGAGTTTTTGAGCTGTGGTCATTTTTCGCGCCGGACTGCGCATGACTGGTCTTGCTTTTTGGTCGATCGGTTTCCGCCCACCACTAGTGGAGTGAGCGATTTGAATGGCGAAAGAGATGCCTCGTTGAAGAGGGGATCTCCGCTATTTTTTGTTCTGTCAGGGATGTGTAGTCCTCTTAATGGATATTTCGTTTATTCGAGATAATACCTCTAGTGTTTCCCACATGTCGGGAGGCGTGATATTTCTGTGTATTTCATGAAAGCAAGGTAAATTGACTTTTTCATTAACTCTATCGATTTTGGGTCGTGAGCGATTTCGATTCATAGCCTGTCTTCGAAAGTCGTCGTCACGAGATGTTTTCCTAGCTCACATGTCGCTGTATTGTGCTGCATCGGTTGATGCAGGTCCCAAGGACTATTACTTGCTACTTGGTTACCTGAACTAGGTTTGAAAAACCTTTGTTATCTAGAGGATATTTTTGAGGACATTATTTATACTTCGGCAGACGTGTCTGTCTTGCTGAAGTCAGACTAAGGAGAGTGAACTGATCTCATACATCTGGTTATCTCCTGGCTGTTATAGAAAAGGATGGAGTTTTTCACCTGACTACATTTACAGCACTATGAAATATAACATGCATCTGACTCATCATTGTAATGCTGTCTACCGTCTATTGCTGTATTGAATGTTGCTGTGATAATGACTGTTTGATGTGTCTACATATTCGCGTAACCATTTTGTCACTGTGGCGTCCACAATAAATAATGAAGAAAAACGTCAACGGCTGTTTCAAGAATCATTGACTTTATACGTCGTGAGTTTACTGACGTCCTATGTGGATTGCCCTGTTATTTTTGTATGAACATTGTTTTGACTGAACACATCTGCACACTACACAAAACCAGACATGCGGATACCATCCATCATCATATGGCATCACGCATCATTTGGTGGCCATAAGCTGGTTTGATTCTGGTACCAGCAAACACGGGGTCCCTTACCCACTTCAGTTTCAACAAGAATTCATCAACATCCTTAAAGAAATTAACATTCTTCAAGACAGCCAACATCTTCAAAATTTTCAAAGTACTCGGCGTTGCCCGGTAAAAGTCAAAATTTCAATTTTTTGACGGAAACAAGAATTTGACAGTACCCGGCGTTGTTACATGTTGCCGGATAACTCGGACTGCTGTTATCTTTTACGCAAGTCAAGCAAGTTGCTGCTGTCAAGGTTCCAGTGCTGTTGTTTTCTGAAGAAGGCCAAGTACCGATTTCCATCAACTTACTTTTGGATTAGAAGGTCAAGTGCCGAAACAACTCAACATACAGTATTTCAGAAGCTCAAGTACCATCGTGTTAGCAGTGGAAGCAGTTCAGATGTGCCATCATCGTTGGAGCTTCGCTCTTTAGGACGTTGATTGACATCCGTTTTTTCTGCTGTTCTACGATTGGAAGCCTATAAGTTAAGTGGCCTGTTTGTATGTAAACTGTGCCCTTATACTTCTGCTGAGTCTTCTGTGTATCATCTCATTCTATATGTTATATGTCTATATGTTATTTGTATATTTATATGTTTATATTTCAGCGGGTTCTCGGTTGGGTGGTGTCTCCGTTAGATTATGCCACGTCATAGAGGTCGTCTATTGTGAGCGTTTTCTGTAGGGTTTGCAAATTTCCGATACTGGAATTTGCTAAGCGACTTCTGTTGCTATTTATGTTAGCTGTGATGACATGTTTTAATATTGTTTTTCGTTATTATTTCGCATTCTTTAGTTTTGTTTTGATTTGTTTGTATTTGTTAGCCTACTCTTGTCTATAATTTAGTTTCATACAACATTTTTGTTTATACACTGTGGTGTCATGTATTTTGTTTAATTCTATCGTAGATATCGTCACATTTTTTGTGATATTTCATTAATTTCTGCTTTATTTTTAGTTGATTTCTGCGAACGTTTTTGTATTGTTGCTGATCTTTGTTATTGTTTACATTGTTATTGTTTACATTGTTTGCATTGTTTACATTTTCAATGTTTACATTCTGCATGTGTTTACATAGTCATTGTTTACAGTTATAGTAATTAGTTAATGGGCTATGCTAATGCACTGTTACTACTACACTGATGATAAATGAATGATGAATAGTGTCGTGCACTATTGAATGAGAAGTGCACTTATGATCAAGAATTGATTGGTGATATTTCATATACAAGTTCTTTGATTGGAGACTTGTTTCCCACACAGACTGGGATAATATAAGGTGATGTGAATATACAAGTGCTTAATTAAGACTTGTTACACTTAGGTTTGAAATAAATTAGTTAATTATTTCAGGTTTTGGACGCATATGTTAGACAACATGTCTACATTTGAGCACTTTATTGAGCAGGGTAAATTGCTTGGGAAGACTGGTGATAAGTTAGAAGAATTTGCAATTGCTCGATATGATAAAGCAATGGAAGCTGAACAAAAGAAACTGCATATGGAAGCTGAACAAAAGAAACTGCAGATGCAGGTGGATGAAAAAAGATTCCAAATGGAAATGGAAAAACAAAAAAGGGAATCAGAAGCTGAGGAAAGAAAACTCCAGCTAGAGGCTGAAAATAAAAGACTTGAAAAAGAGGCTGAAAATAAAAGACTTGAAAAAGAGGCTGAGAATAAAAGACTTGAAAAAGAGGCTGAAAATAAAAGACTTGAAAAAGAGGCTGAAAATAAAAGACTTGAAAAAGAAGCTGAAAGACTTCAAATAGAGGCTCAGGCTGAGGAGAGAAGATTACAGAGAGAATCTGATGAGAGGAAAGAGAAAGCAAAAATGGAACATGAAGAAAAGGTCTTAGCTTTAGAGTTGGAAAAATTGAAATTGATGAACATGAGTAATGGTAATGATTCAAACAAGGGTTCATCTTCTGGTAAGGCTAATAATGATACTTTTAAGATTAAGTTACCAACTTTTAGTCCTTCCAGTGATGACATAATGTTCTATCTGGACAGATTTGAACAAGCATGTACAGCTCATAACATAGACAAAGCAAAATATGTTTATCAGTTATCAGGGATACTGACAGGTAAAGCTCTAAGTATATTAAATATGGTGGATGAACCTGACAAGAACAATTATGAGGTTGTCAGGGCCGCTCTGTTAAAGAAATATCAGCTTAACGAAGACGGCTATCGTCTACAATTTAAAAAACATGTTACCTGAAAATGGAGTTGAATTCTCCGAGTTTATTGCAAGAATACGCATTACTTTCTCACGATGGGTTGAACTATCTAAGACGGAAAAAACTTATGAAGGACTTATGGACTTAATACTTAGAGACAAAGTCATGTCGTCTGTCAATGAGTCTTTCCTTGCTTTCCTTCATGAACGTAAACCTAAAACAATAAAAGAAATGGAAGATTTCTGTTGCCAATACGTAACTGCACACCCACACATAACCATGGGTAACTCTAAGGTGAAAGAAGGTTTACCAGTTGCTTCGGCAGCTCCGTATGGTCAAAACTTTGCTCGTAGATTCCAACAAAATTTTGATAGAAAGAGCAGCGGTAATTTCTGTCAAAATCATGGAAACCAATTTCATGGTGATTCTTCTTCGAAGAATTGGAGACAACCTGATAGTGGTCGTTACTATCACCCTAATAATTATAGGCATTTCAAAAGAGGATATGGTAATAGAGGTTATTCCTGCCGAAGACCTCAGAACCAAACAAATAGATGTTCGCATCAATGTGAACATGATAGTAATCGTGGAAACTGGAATTCGAACCAGGATAACAATCACAATAGAGACAATAATAACTGCAGAGATAATAATAACTCTGATAACTTCAGAGGTAATAATAGTCGGGGTAGATCTCAACACAAAAAAAAGAGATATCAGCAGGCTAATGCTGTACAACAGGAAACTGAGGGAGCCTGTAATCATGTTGTTGATAATAAAAACTTTGACGCTGTCACTGGTTCTGCTTTTGACTTTGAGAGAGCAAACAAATGCCCCCAATGCAGTACTTTATTCGAACCGGGTACCATAACTACTTTGAGTTGTGGTCACCCACTTCCCGCTCTTCCTGCTGCTGTTGCGCATGACGGGAGGGGTTCTTTAATTCTACATAAGGGTCTTGTTAATGATACTCCGGTCTCACTACTTTTCGATTCCGGATGCACCACTATTGGTGTTAGACAATCGCTTGTAGATCCATCTTGTGCTACAGGAAGGGTTATTAAATGTGTCACATTTGGCGGCACTCTAGAAAAATATCCTACTGCTGTAATTCGCATTGCCACTCCTTTCTTTACTGGAGATGTGCATGCTTGTCTCTTACCTAATCCTATTGCGGACCTTATTATTGGTCGTATTCACGGAGTTAGGGAGTGTACCCCACAGCAGATTGCTGCTTGGGAAGATAATAACATGCAAGCTACAAATGCAGTAGTTACAAGAGCACAAGCTCTACAAACACCCGAAACTTCACTGAATAGTGATAATGAAGTTGATAGCCAAGATAGTCACTTAGTGATCACTCGTGACTCTTTCATAAAATTGCAAGAAGAAGATCCTTCTTTAAAAAAATTCTTCGTTCTTGCGAAGAAAGGTGATCCGAATCAGGATACAAATAGAAAATCTTGGATTGCAATGAGAAACGGCGTACTTGTACGTATGGTACAAGATTCGACTACGTCGGCACATTCGCAAATTCTTGTTCCCAAGAGCATGAGAGTGCAAATATTACAACATGCTCATGACTCGCAATGTGCTGGACATATGGGTTTTTCCCGTACGAAGTCGAGAGTCCTTGCGGCTTTCTTTTGGCCTTTTGTCAATAAGGACATTCGTATTTACTGCCGATCATGCAAGGTATGTCAGGAGGTCAAATCTAGAGGACCACGACATGCTGCGCCTATCCAGGCTGCTGACATTCCTATTCGGCCGTTTCAGAAAATGGCCATAGATATTATTGGCCCTTTTAAGGTCAAGTCGGCCAGAGGACATCAGTTTATCCTTACATGTGTCGATATGTGCACACGTTGGCCAGAGGCTATTCCTCTTAAGAGCATATCTACTACAGATATCGCAGATGCTCTTTGGTTGATATTTTCTCGCTTGGGGTTCCCCAGAGAAATATTATCAGACCATGGCACTCAACTCATATCTGACACTATGTCACAGGTAATGTCTACCTTACATATTGAACGATCTCTCAGTAGTATCTACCATCCTATGTCTAATGGGTTAGTTGAGCGTCTGAATAGAACGCTCAAGACTTTGCTTGGTAAGATAACTGAAGATCATCCTCAAGATTGGGACAGGGTTTTACCCGCGGCTCTCTTTGCCTATAGAGAAGTCCCTAATGAACACACAGGATTTTCTCCCTTCGAACTTGTCTTTGGCGCGCGTCCACGCGGCCCTATGTCTTTATTACACGATCTCATCACTGCCGATGATATTAGCGATGAAACTCAATCCTCATATGAGTATGTCATTGCTCTTAGACAAAAGATCATTGAGGCATGTAAGCTAACAACTGCTTCATCAGAAATTGCTAAAGAGAAGGCAAGGCAGTTTGCTAACAAGAATAGATGTCTACGACAACTTTGTCCAGGTGACAAAGCATTCGTCCTACTCCCCAGTAGGGAAAATAGACTTCTTATTGCATGGAAAGGTCCGTATGCAATAGTCTCTCGGATTTCCGATGTTGACTATGTGGTAGATATTGATGGAAAGCATAAAACTTTCCACATAAACATGCTTTCGGAATTTCACGAACGTCCGGACTATTTGCTGCCTATTTTCCAGGCAACGGATGATGCTCCTGCACCTCACGGTCATTATTCATCCCTGTCTGTCATACAGGATGAGGAAGCTACCTTCTCTGATGTCAATCTTCCCCTTCCAGTGGTTCCATTACATTCCACGGAATCTTGGAAAAACGTTTCGGTTTCTCCTAATCTTTCTGGTGACGAACATCGACAAGTCTCGTCGATGTTACAAACATTTCAGGATGTTCTCACTGACATTCCTGGACACACAGATGTCATAGAACATGACATAATTCTTACCGACAATAATCCAATTAGGGTTAGGCCGTATCCTATTCCTATACACTTTCAGTCGCAGGTGGAAAAGGAATTGGATGAAATGATTCAATTAAATATAATTGAACCATCGACTTCACCATATTCTTCTTCCATGGTTATTGTCCGGAAGAAGGATAAGAACATACGAATTTGTGTTGATTATCGCAAATTGAATCAGGTCACAAAGTTCGATGCTGAACCGATGCCTTTGTTAGAAGATCTACTGATTAGACTTTCTAATTCTAGATTCTTCACTAAACTTGACTTGTCTAAAGGTTATTGGCAAGTGCCTTTAGCAGAGCATGCCAAACCTCTTACTGCTTTTTCTACACCTAGGGGTCTATTTCAATGGAATGTTATGCCTTTTGGTCTCATGAACGCCCCTGCAACTTTCGTTCGCATGATGCGTCGAATTCTGTCACATCGTTCGGATGTCATCGCATACTTAGATGACATCTGTCTCTTCAGTGATACCTGGGAAGATCACTATTTAGGGTTATATGACTTACTGTCCACTCTACGTGAGAATAATTTGACAGCGAAACCTTCTAAAGCTTTTGTTGGTTTTGGTGAAATCTCTTTCCTGGGTCATCGTGTTGGTCATGGTCTCTTGAAGACAGAAGACCACAATACTTCCAAAATACTGAACATCTCTGTTCCTAAAACGAAGAAACAAGTTAGGAGTCTCTTAGGTTTAATTCAATTTTATGGGAGATTTATTCCAAATTTATCTTCGATCATGGCACCTCTCTCAACATTGTTGAAGAAAGGTTCGCCTAATCTGGTCCGTTGGTCTGAAGAATGCCAATCTTCATTAGACCAAATCAAGAATATATTTTCTTCTCCTCCCATCTTAAGATTACCTACTCTTGATAGGACTTTTGTTCTTCGGAGTGATGCTTCATCCACTGGGATTGGAGCAGCACTGATGCAAGAATAGGCAAATACTCTGCATCCTGTTATGTACATTTCTAGAAAACTAAATGCGGCAGAGAGGAACTACTCGGTTTTAGACCGTGAGTTGTTAGCGATGGTTTGGTCAATTCTAAAGCTACAAAGATTCCTCCTGGGCGCACATTTCATTCTAGAGACTGATCAGAAAGCTCTTACAGCTATTCAGACTAAGAATTTGAAGAGTTCGAGATCCACTCGATATGCTATAGCTCTTCAACCTTTTCACTTCACGGTACGAGCTATCCGTGGTGCGGATAATGTGATGGCTGACATTTTGTCTAGATGCCCACATGACTCTAACTAATACTTCTGTCCTATATTCCTATATATTACAGAGTCATAACACACCTATATTACTACAATAGATTAGCACATCTGTACTCACTTTATATGTACACACTATCGTGCTTTGTTGTCATCTTCTTCTGTTCGTTTTTAAGATGATAGAGGAGGACTGAGTAGTTAATATAAGGGCCGTTAGTTTACTAAACAGCCACAATTATTAATAATGTATTGTACCTTATGAAGCATATTAGTTATTAATTAGCATTATATTGCTTGTACTTTCTCAGAATGTCATTGTTGAGCTGAGGACTTACCTTACTAGTATCAAGCATGACGAGTTCTAGATTGTGTACTTACCCTCGGAATACCAGAGCATATGTCCTGGATCGTCATGTAGTTTAACTTTACTATGTACTTATGTCATTACATGTCAAATAATGTACTATTTAAATTTTCCTATCAGATTTGTACATCCATTTTTAAAGACAATATTAGAGTATGCTGTTTAATGATGATTATGGTAACTTGCATACGTATATTGTGTTTACATGCTAACGTGATGTGTGTTGGTGACACCTCCCCGATGTGAATATTTTTTGAGACATATTTATTTTTCTGTTGAGGTATATCCTCACCAGACACTCTATATTTAGCCTCATGTTAGGCAATTTAATTAATTATCAGCGCATAATTCGTGCGTTTTGAGCCGCTTATCGCATGCTCTTTGATATTTAAAAAAAAAAAAATATGTTCCACATTTTTTTTTTAATCGGGAGGAGGTGGTGATATGTTGCGTGATAAATTCTCGCAACATCATTTTATTACAATATCTATTTTATAACGCAAGGGCAACAACTGCTTGAAATTTATAGTTACTTTTCTCGGTAAGCATTTGTCTTCTCGCGTTGGTATTGAATGCAGTTGAGTTTTTGAGCTGTGGTCATTTTTCGCGCCGGACTGCGCATGACTGGTCTTGCTTTTTGGTCGATCGGTTTCCGCCCACCACTAGTGGAGTGAGCGATTTGGAATGGCGAAAGAGATGCCTCGTTGAAGAGGGGATCTCCGCTATTTTTTGTTCTGTCAGGGATGTGTAGTCCTCTTAATGGATATTTCGTTTATTCGAGATAATACCTCTAGTGTTTCCCACATGTCGGGAGGCGTGATATTTCTGTGTATTTCATGAAAGCAAGGTAAATTGACTTTTTCATTAACTCTATCGATTTTTGGTCGTGAGCGATTTCGATTCATAGCCTGTCTTCGAAAGTCGTCGTCACGAGATGTTTTCCTAGCTCACATGTCGCTGTATTGTGCTGCATCGGTTGATGCAGGTCCCAAGGACTATTACTTGCTACTTGGTTACCTGAACTAGGTTTGAAAAACCTTTGTTATCTAGAGGATATTTTTGAGGACATTATTTATACTTCGGCAGACGTGTCTGTCTTGCTGAAGTCAGACTAAGGAGAGTGAACTGATCTCATACATCTGGTTATCTCCTGGCTGTTATAGAAAAGGATGGAGTTTTTCACCTGACTACATTTACAGCACTATGAAATATAACATGCATCTGACTCATCATTGTAATGCTGTCTACCGTCTATTGCTGTATTGAATGTTGCTGTGATAATGACTGTTTGATGTGTCTACATATTCGCGTAACCATTTTGTCACTGTGGCGTCCACAATAAATAATGAAGAAAAACGTCAACGGCTGTTTCAAGAATCATTGACTTTATACGTCGTGAGTTTACTGACGTCCTATGTGGATTGCCCTGTTATTTTTGTATGAACATTGTTTTGACTGAACACATCTGCACACTACACAAAACCAGACATGCGGATACCATCCATCATCATATGGCATCACGCATCACATACTCCTTGGTCTTTTTAGCTATCAGTGAGGTGTCTCCAGAACCCAGGGGAGAATTCGAGCAGAGGAGTCCTTTCCTGCCGCCATCACGCAAGATAAGCTGATTGGGCCAGCTGAGCTCAATATTATGTCCCCTCATCTTGAAATGACTTTATAAAAATAACATTCAGAGGGGAATTTAATTGTCTTAATATCAGGAACTGAGAACATCTCCAATACTAGTCCCAAAAGACAAACTATTGAAGTCATGATGACAAATACCAACAGAGCTTGAACAAAACAAAACCAGTATTACCTCATATTACTACTACACAACTGACACACATAGGATATTTTTAATAATATATGTCACTACAATATTCATATTGATAAAGTCTGTACATATACTTGTAATTAAAATTGATTGTGATCCCTGGTTCCTTTGTATTTGAATCAGGACACTTATACCTTTATAACAACAATGAATACATATTGTTATTTGAAAAGTTATCAGTGACTCCTTAAGATATTCTCATAGAGTGTTATATGTATGTGAGTGTCACAGTGTTGTCAAGAGTAGTGGATTAAATTAAATTGGTTATCTGTCTGTTGTTGTGACTTACACTTCATCATACACATACCCTAGACACATAACGTAGTCATCACACTATTCCAGAATAATTCTGACTGAGATATATAGATATGTGGTAGCAAGTAAGGTTATCTATAATACACTACTCTTAATAGATATAGATACCTTCACAGCTGATCTCAGTCAGTACACTAAGTCCCCTATAAATATTTATAACATCCCACTTCACCACATATATTGGGGTCTCGCTCTTGGGATTTTGAATCTTTCCCTATTAAAAATATTGGGGGTAATTTACTTCAGGGAATATAAGAATTAAAAGGTATCCTTGGGTGGAATTAAATAAGGTTGAGCTCACGGTGCCTGTGTTGTCCATTAGATATATTTAGAGATTAAATTGTTGGTTAGACATTGTAGAAATTTACCTGATAGACAATGGCGGACCTGGCCAAGTTTCGATCTGCTGCTGTTCAGACTGCAAAAGAGTTAGGATTAGATGGGCAAGTTATGGTTGCCTATGTCACCACGGAATGTGACAAATTTATTGAACGCGAAGAAAGAAGATTAGAAAAAGAGGCCGAAAGAAAGTTAGAGGCTGAGACTAAGAGGTTGCAGATTGAGGCTGAGGCTAAGAAATTGGAAGCAGAAGAAAGAAGATTGACTGCAGAAAGAGAAGACAAGAAATTAGCTGCAGAAAGGGAAGCAGAAGAAAGAAAATTAGCTGCAGAAAGGGAAGCAGAAGAAAGAAAATTAGCTGCAGAAAGGGAAGCAGAAGATAAAAGATTACAAAGGGAACATGAGTTACGACTCAGGGAATTTGAGTTTCAGGGCCATGCTCCTGAAAATGGTGCCAGTCCCTTTGCCTCTGATGCCACTGCTAGCCAAGGAGCCTCAACCTCAGCTATGAATTTTCATTTAGATCATTTTGTTGAGAAAGACGATGATATAGAGAGCTACCTAAATAGGTATGAACTATTAGCTACCACGTATGGGTTAGAGAGAGAAAGGTGGAGCTTAAAGTTATCTCAGGGACTTCGTGGGGCAGCTTATGAAGTTTTTGCAAAAATGAGCAGAGGTGATCAGGAAAATTATGACATGCTAAAGCAGGCTCTTTTGTTAAGGTATGAAAAGAATGCAGAATTCTATAGGAAAAAATTTAGGAATGCTAAACTACTGTCAGGTGAAACCTATCACCAGTTCTCTGCACGAATAGAGACATACTTGGAGAAATGGACTTCTCTGGGGAAAACCCAAGATCTTAAGGAAATGGTCCTTATAGAGTAACTAAGAGAGTCCATGGCTCCAGACCTGAGAAAGTTTCTCATGGAACAAGGTGCAGAGAGGCTGGGTGAGTTGCTAAATGTTGCTGAAAGGTATCAAGCAGCTCAAGCAGAGGTAAAAGGTAATAAAAAGAAACAAGTGGATAACTTTAGGGCACCACAGAACTTTAATAAATTTGATCCTAAGGATCAAAATAAAGGTAAGCACCAATTTGATAGGCCACGGTATGAAAATAAAAATAAATTCCCACAATTCGATGAAAGGAAATATGATGAAAGAAAATCTTTCAACCAAGGAAAAAGGTGGTGTAAAAATTGTAAGATGAACAATCATGACACTGACCATTGTAGAAGGAAACCTGTGTATATGGCAACCCTTCAGGTCAGGTCGACCTCAAGACAGGAGGAGGATATTATGTTAGATACCACTCCAGAAGAGATGAGGAAGGCACAGGCTGGGGATAAAACACACTCAAGCCTTGTTTCAGAAAATTGTCAACTTGTCATACAACTCCAGGCAAGGGAGATTTTTACATGAAAAACAAGTTGATGTATAGGAAGACTGGAGCTAGATCCAAAGGTCACGGACAGCTGGTTCTTCCAAAAAGATATAGGGCAGACTTAATAAGGAGCCTACATGTGAAACCAGATGGGGACCATGAGAAGATAGGTACCATCATTCAAAAGGTGGCTCACAATTATTATTGGCCCAAAGCAAGATGGGACATTGAGAATTTTGTAGAAAGGTGTAGCATAGCACATGAGGGAACACCCACAAGTGGGAACATGGATCAGGACCTGGACACGCCACGGGGCAAAATTAGGCCTGATAATAAAAAGAAAAATAGATTTGATAAAGTGGACCAAATGGAATGGGAAGCCCCTTTTCACGGACAAGCTTCACTTAACTGTTTTACAATGGCCACTATGCGGAGAGTACAAACAGATGTCTTACCCCAGGATAAGCCGACAATCCCTCAATCGGACTTAAACAAACTGGAGGAAGAGGATGTAGAGAGGAAATCTCTCATCAAGAATTTTAAGTGGGGAGAAAGCCCCAAAAGAAAAATTGGTAGCGGTCGTTTTGTGAATGATAATTCTGGGAGGAAAAATCATCACTATAAAGCTTCGACTGGAAGAGACCATACCGGTGCATGGACAAATAGGTCCACACAATTAAAGGTCTATATGTAGTTATGTTAAGAACGTGGACTGATGAAAAGGCAGAGGAAAACATTACATCTTCATACCAATATGTGAATGAGCTGACCACTCGGTTAAAAACTGGCTGGAAACTTGCCAATGAAAATTTGAAACAAGCCAGGAAGAAACATGCTGCCTATTATAACAGGAAGGCGAAAGACAGAAATTTGGCTGTGGGAGAGAAAGTACTGCTTCTTTTGCCTGGGAGTCATAATAAGTTACAAATTGGATGGCAGGGTCCATATACAGTTCTAGAGAAGGTGTCTAGAACAAATTATAAGATAGATAAGAAGGGGAAAGAAAAAATCTATCATGTGAATCTCCTGAAGAAATATTTGGAAAGAGAACATCAGGAAGAGACACACTTGTTGACCTTGTCCATCGCCATGGAGATGAAAAAGGAACCACTTTCATCATTTGAATATCCATTACACCCCTGTGAGACAGCAGCACAGGTGAAAATCAGTACACATTTAACGAAAACTCAGAAAGAGAGAGTGCAACAGGTTCTAAATAATCATGCAGAGGTGTTAACAGACCGACCTGGGCATACAAACCTATTGGAATATGATATGAAACTAATAGACTCCACACCTGTCTGTATGAAACCATATTCGATTCCGTTTGCTAAGGAGAAAGCTTTGAAGGAAGAGATAGACTATCTATTGAAGGAAGGAATTATTTCGCACAGTGAGTCTTCGTATAGTTCCGGTGTTGTACTCTTAAGGAAGCCCTCTGGAGAACATAGACTCTGTATAGATTACAGGAGACTGAATGCTATTACAGAAGGACAGGTGGATCCATTGCCGGATACAACTCAGCTGTTTGCCAGACTAAATAAAGCTAAATATTTCTCAAAAGTGGATTTGAGTAAAGGATACTATCAGATTCCAGTAAAGCCTGAGGTTAGACCATACCTAGCTTTTAGTACCTCAGAAGGACACTATGAGTTTAATAGATTGCCATTTGGATTGAAGAATGCGCCTAGTGTCTTCTCTAGAATGATGAGAAAATTATTGGATCCTCTGAATAATCCCTGTATAACAAATTTTATGGATGATATCCTTATAGCAACAGAAACATTTGAGGAACACATTGACTCTCTGAACATGCTGTTTGATCGACTTAGGGAGGCAAATTTAACAGCCCGACCAACCAAATGTTGCGTTGGATGTAAAGAATTGGAATTTTTGGGACACACAGTTTATCAGGGAAACATGACCCCTGACCCAAAGAATTTAGAGAAACTACAGAAAGCCCCGAGACCACAAACCAAGAAGGACGTGAGATCCTTTGTCTCATTATGTGGTTTCTACCAGAAGTATATCAAAAACTTTAATTCCATATGTGCACCGTTAACTGATTTGACACGTAAAGGACATCCAGATCGCATTACATGGACACCACAATGTGAAATGACTTACCAAGAATTGAAGGAAAAGCTCACAAGTAAACCCATTTTGAAATTACCTGACTTAAGTCAAGAATTCATAGTAAGGACGGATGCAAGTAATATTGGGTTAGGTGCAACTCTACTACAGAAATCAGATGCATTGGATGGGGAATTAAGCCCAGTGGCATATGCTAGCAGAAAATTGAATAAAGCTGAAATCAATTACTCAACTAGCGAAAAAGAATGTCTTGCAGTAATATGGGCAATAAAGAAATTCAATATCTATCTGTATGGGAAGGCCTTTAAGTTGCAAACAGACCACAAACCTTTATCGTTTCTAGCACAGGCTAGGCATGAGAACTCCAGGTTACTCCGATGGTCTTTACTTTTGGCTCCATATAATTTTAGCATTGAGTATATATCTGGAAAAACAAATTTGGGAGCGGATTTCTTAAGCCGCCATCCGTGTGATGAGAATCACCGTAAAGCCCAGAACTAATAATAAATTTCTCTATGTGTATGTAGAATAAAGGACTGACATATAATGTCTGTTTTAAGAGGGGAGGTGTCGTGGAATATTCTAATCCACATATATAAATTATTAGGTAAATATGAAGCCTAACAAATAAAATTAATAAAGAAAAGAGCAATGGTAAAATAACAGTGCTGTCACAAGGAATGTACTCGAGATCCCCCTTGTTTTCTGCTTCGTCTGCAAATTGTAACGCTTTCACGTTGATAGTAAAAGCTTACTGTATTATACCCGCTTTCTTCAATGAAACGTGTGCTGTATTTCTTGGAAAAACATTGAGAGGCAGACTGCGTAATGACCTAAATTAATCCTAACATTAATTATACTGCGTTACCAAAACGAACGAACAGATGGACTAAAGGATAAAGAGAGAGGGAGGGCTGAAAATCAGGAACGCATGCAACACGCGTCGCGCGATACACAAATGCTGCCATCACGCGTGTAAGACTACATGCACTAACTTTTTTTCAGACGGACAGTGATAAATTCACTACCCTTCCCAGAGTTAGGTTTTAAAATCACAAAAAAACGCTTATTAGGAAAGATAACATTATATGGGTTTACGTTTGAAAACATTACAGTACCCAGACAGCACATCTTCGAAACAGAAGGTAGAAGGAATTGCATATTTTGAACGCAGCCACGTAGCTCTTTTAAATTTGGATATTTGGGTTCCTTAGGGCTTGCTGACAAAGAATATGTAAAACGTTACGCCAATAGTCCAGGAATTAATAAATTATAACCAAAATAAAATAGTGGGGATGCCTGAAAACATAAAATCATTTCTGCTCATAAAATTTTTTTATAACGTGTTTGAACAAAACCTTACGTTACAGAAATAGCCTACCATGTAAACTCCAAATTGATTGGAGCGCAACAAATGAAAGACTAACCACGATTGGTCGGGCTATAAATACTATCTTGGTTGTTAGGGAGACGTAGGAAGGTAACATTTTTTCAAACACTTGTCGAAACGTGGCTTGATTGGCCAGACTCGCTGATATAATCACTTAGGAGCGTTAGTTCGAAACCACTTGTTTAAATAAGCTTGATAAAGCAACAGTGCGTTGAAGCCAGCTCATATTTTGCTAAATAAAAGCCTGGAACATAAGCAGATGGGAATTTGTGCCAGTAAATGTGCCAGAATTCATTGCTAATCAACGTATCTGTGTTTATTCTATGAATTGTGGTAAGCTTGAACCATTCAGTATCTTTTAATGAAAATTGAATGTGAATTGTTAATTTATGCCTGTATATATATGTGTAGTTCAGTGGCAAACAGGATGTAAAACCTATAATGCTCCCGCCTGAACAGAAGGTGTCGGAGGAAAGTAAAACGGCATGGAATGGCCAAATAGTACACTGACACCTGGATGATTGACTAGAAAGAAATAATGCTGGAAGTGCAGAGGCGTGGTAACCATTAAGGAGGTAAATACTGGTATAAAGTATTTCAGATGAAGCTGACAGTTGGCCTAACGCTCTGAACTCAATGTTTGTGATGTATTGTGATCAGTGTAAAAAGAGAGTATAAGTTAGTTATGAAGTAGAAGGTACATCCTTCTTGTTTACAGGGACCGTGGTCTTGATGGTACTGAGCAGCACCTGGTCAGAGCTTTGCTGAATCCAGAGTCGGACAGCATACTCCTTGGTCTTTTTAGCTATCAGTGAGGTGTCTCCAGAGCCCAAGGGAGAATTCGAGCAGAGGAGTCCTTTCCTGCCGCCATCACGCAAGATAAGCTGATTGGGCCAGCTGAGCTCAACATTATGTCCCCTCATCTTGAAATGACTTTATAAAAATAACATTCAGAGGGGAATTTAATTGTCTTAATATCAGGAACTGAGAACATCTCCAATACTAGTCCCAAAAGACAAACTATTGAAGTCATGATGACAAATACCAACAGAGCTTGAACAAAACAAAACCAGTATTACCTCATATTACTACTACACAACTGACACACATAGGATATTTTTAATAATATATGTCACTAAAATATTCATATTGATAAAGTCTGTACATATACTTGTAATTAAAATTGATTGTGATCCCTGGTTCCTTTGTATTTGAATCAGGACACATATACCTTTATAACAACAATGAATACATATTGTTATTTGAAAAGTTATCAGTGACTCCTTAAGATATTCTCATAGAGTGTTATATGTATGTGAGTGTCACAGTGTTGTCAAGAGTAGTGGATTAAATTAAATTGTTTATCTGTCTGTTGTTGTGACTTACACTTCATCATACACATACCCTAGACACATAACGTAGTCATCACACTATTCCAGAATAATTCTGACTGAGATATATAGATATGTGGTAGCAAGTAAGGTTATCTATAATACACTACTCTTAATAGATATAGATACCTTCACAGCTGATCTCAGTCAGTACACTAAGTCCCCTATAAATATTTATAACATCCCACTTCACCACAGTGATGACTACGTTATGTGTCTAGGGTATGTGTACGATGAAGTGTAAGTCACAACAACAGACAGATAAACAATTAAATTTAATCCACTACTCTTGACAACACTGTGACACTCACATACATATAACACTCTATGAGAATATCTTAAGGAGTCACTGATAACTTTTCAAATAACAATATGTATTCATTGTTGGCATGAATGAATATGTGTCCTGATTCAACTACAAAGGGAACCAGGAATCACAATCAATTCTACTCACAAGTATATGTACAGACTTTATCAATATGAATATTGTAGTGACATATATTATTAAAAATATCCTATGTGTGTCAGTTGTGTAGTAGTAATATGAGGTAATACTGGTTTTGTTTTGTTCAAGCTCTGTTGGTATTTGTCATCATGACTTCAATAGTTTGTCTTTAGGGACTAGTATTGGAGATGTTCTCAATTCCTGATATTAAGACAATTAAATTCCCCTCTTAATGTTATTTTTACAAGGTCATTTCAAGATGAGGGGACATAATGTTGAGCTCAGCTGGCCAAATCAGCTTATCTTGTGTGATGGCGGCAGGAAAGGACTCCTCTGCTCGAATTCTCCCCTGGGCTCTGGAGACACCTCACTGATAGCTAAAAAGACCAAGGAGTATGCTGTCCGACTCTGGATTCAGCAAAGCTCTGACCAGGTGCTGCTCAATACCATCAAGACCACGGTCCCTGAAATCAAGAAGGATGTACCTTCTACTTCATAACTAATTTATACTCTCTTTTTACACTGAGCACAATACATCACAAACATTGAGTTCAGAGCGTTAGGCCAACTGTCAGCTTCATCTCAAATATTTTATACCAGTATTTACCTCCTTAATGGTTACCACGCCTCTGCAATTCCAGCATTATTTCTTTCTAGTCAATCATCCAGGTGTCAGTGTACTGTTTGGCCATTCCATGCCGTTCTACTTTCCTCCGACACCCTCTGTTCAGGCTGGAGCATTATAGGCTTTATCTCCTGTTTGCCACTGAACTACACATATATATACAGGCATAAATTAACAATTCACATTCAATTTTCATTAAAAGATACTGAATGGTTCAAGCTTACCACAATTCATAGAATAAACACAGATACGTTGATTAGCAATGAATTCTGGCACATTTACTGGCACCAATTCCCATCTGCTTATGTTCCAGGCTTTTATTTAGCAAAATATGAGCTGGCTTCAACGCACTGTTGCTTTATCAAGCTTATTTAAACAAGTGGTTTCGAACTAACGCTCCTAAGTGATTATATCAGCGAGTCTGGCCAATCGAGCCACGTTTCGACAAGTGTTTGAAAAAATGTTACCTTCCTACGTCTCCCTAACAACCAAGATAGTATTTATAGCCCGACCAATCGTGGTTAGTCTTTCATTTGTTGCGCTCCAATCAATTTGGAGTTTACATGGTAGGCTATTTCTGTAACGTAAGGTTTTGTTCAAACACGTTATAAAAAAAATTTTATGAGCAGAAATGATTTTATGTTGTCAGGCATCCCCACTATTTTATTTTGGTTATAATTTATTAATTCCTGGACTATTTGCGTAACGTTTTACATATTCTTTGTCAGCAAGCCCTAAGGAACCCAAATATCCAAATTTAAAAGAGCTACGTGGCTGCGTTCAAAATATGCAATTCCTTCTACCTTCTGTTTCGAAGATGTGCTGTCTGGGTACTGTAATGTTTTCAAACGTAAACCCATATAATGTTATCTTTCCTAATAAGCGTTTTTTTGTGATTTTAAAACCTAACTCTGGGAAGGGTAGTGAATTTATCACTGTCCGTCTGAAAAAAAGTTAGTGCATGTAGTCTTACACGCGTGATGGCAGCATTTGTGTATCGCGCGACGCGTGTTGCATGCGTTCCTGATTTTCAGCCCTCCCTCTCTCTTTATCCTTTAGTCCATCTGTTCGTTCGTTTTGGTAACGCAGTATAATTAATGTTAGGATTAATTTAGGTCATTACGCAGTCTGCCTC
The DNA here is from genome assembly GCA_024509875.1 of Oreohelix idahoensis. NCBI lineage: Eukaryota > Metazoa > Mollusca > Gastropoda > Stylommatophora > Oreohelicidae > Oreohelix > Oreohelix idahoensis. Next base: position 242,744 of record JAMPIV010006192.1, on the reverse strand, counting down.
TCAATGTTTTTCCAAGAAATACAGCACACGTTTCATTGAAGAAAGCGGGTATAATACAGTAAGCTTTTACTATCAACGTGAAAGCGTTACAATTTGCAGACGAAGCAGAAAACAAGGGGGATCTCGAGTACATTCCTTGTGACAGCACTGTTATTTTACCATTGCTCTTTTCTTTATTAATTTTATTTGTTAGGCTTCATATTTACCTAATAATTTATATATGTGGATTAGAATATTCCACGACAGAGTATAAACAACTCCCTTCTGAAACAAGTACATCAGTTACATTGCCTAGCATGCAGTAGGCCGCAAGATGGCACGCCTCTAAGTCCAATGGCCTCTGTGGTATTTCTTAGCAAACAAGGTGGGTCAGACCCTGTCCGATATGATACCGCTGAAATAGCGGGATGCATCAATAAAATGTTCTCTGGGCATACACAAGCCCTAACCAAATAATGTCAGCATAGTTCAAGAGCTCAACTCTCGTATACTTGATAGACTCTTTCCCGCCCAGGGGAAAAGTCGCTGAGCTGGTAAATAAATGTGATACGTGATTCTGATAGTCAAGGAAAATAAATCGAAGGATAATTTACCTTATCAGTCCCTCAGAATAACACTAATAACACACTCGTCTCCTAGACGCTTAGAAATATATCGTGAGGAAGACATCTTCAGACTTCTAAGTTCACCCACAGAGAGCTTTCGTTCCCCAGGCTTAAAGCCATAACAAAGACGTCGAAAGCACGTCTTGACACTCTGAAAATTCACAGCTCGACTCCCAGATCGGAAATCTTTCTTAACCGCCACAAAAGCTTACGCATGCGTCGTAGACGCCAGACCTCCCGAGCTAAACTCAGGTGGGCAATGTTTGAACACATACCAGGAAACGACTGACCATTCAAGCCTTATATGGTCATGAAATAAGACATCAGCTCTAGTTGCAAACATTCCTAGTAAAGCTAACCAATCAAGCCATATATTGACATGCAACCAGACCTCGGTTCTAATATTAGACCGGAGGTACAAACAAGTGGGCAAACAACCACTGTTAAATTCAACCCCCAGAAAATCATGAGTATTACCCCTTAGATCTCCCTGGTAAACAGGTACATTTAAAAGATTATACACACAGCGAAAACTGACCGCAACAAGTACATATATACAATTAATGTTTAACTTTCAACCAAAGTTGCATCCCTTAGCGTTACTGACAGAAAAAGCTGGGATTTTACATATATATATCTTGATGATATATATATATATATATATATATATATATATATATATATATATATATATATATATATATCTTGATGATATATATATATATATATATATATATATATATATATATATATATAGTACTTCCTGGAAGTCTGTGATGAGACCAAGAAAGAACATACCTTCACCTCCTCAGGCATGTCGTAGAAAGCAATAAATATGAGGTTGTGTTTGGGGCTGACAAACGGTATCATGTCAAACAAATACCCACAGATACTGGCGCTGTAAACAAGCGGATAAGAGAAATTGAGGGGGACTAAAAACGAATGGTTTAAAAAAATAAAAATGGCGACATACACGTCAGGTTTTAGAGAAGACATGGCAAGCCCTTGATTGGATGGTGAAGATCAGGGAGGCTTGAGTGTGATTGTTGTAAGTTTGTTTTCCACAAGGAACGGAAACGTAATGATGATGATGATTTATCACATACAACAGCATGGACAATAGATTAACAAAAACAGGTAAACCATTCAACCGCTCGTTCACACGTTTCAATTATTTTCTTTAACAGGAACTCGGTTCAAATTTCTGCGACCAACCTCACCTCTAATCTTTTAAAGAGTAGAGAAAAACAATGGGGGAAAAAAAAACCTATAATTTAGATTTTTTTTAAAAGATGTCAAGGCCAAGAGAGTTAACGATCGTGTTACTTTATTAGGGGTTGTTGCTATGGCGATGGCAATCAGCGTCTGAAAATATTAAGAGGGTATCAGCTAAATTTTTGTTAGCACCAAGAGGGATTTAGCGAAGCAAGTGGGATTACTGCTCGCAAGAAATATTCATGTATAAGTTCCAAGACATTGCAACTGATGTTATCTTAGGCCTGCTTTTAATTCCTACATTATTTAGGGTCTTTCAGAAGACTGCTTTACTTTGCGACAAAACTACAGCAGAAAGTGTGTTAATTATATGACATTTATGCTTCATGCAGAGGTACTATCCCACCGTTTAGTTCCCCGGGGCTCTGATGCGAAAAATAGAAAAATAGGCCTGTCACAGTTGTTTGGAAATTGTCTGCCCTTAGTCTACCCTGTTTTCCTCCTATGTTAATGGCAACGCCCACCTTTTCTGGTTGCTCTTATTGCGTTTGTTCTGCCCTTGGTACCTGTCAATCTTGACAGAACCAAGCTATAGTCCAACCCTCGTGTACCGGCATGAGGTCAAAAGATCTTTCATGTCGGCATTCAGGAAAACCTAACTCTTTGATTAGGGAAACCCGGAGATTCCTGTGTCTCTTTCATCCTTTGCTGTCTTTCGGTTGTAGTCAGGACGCCATCGCTCGTAGGAACGAGCGAGCGTGCTCATCTTACATCATTTCTCTCCTTGTCTTACTGTCGTACAGATAGGTTGTGAGTTATTTTTGGTCTCGTCTGAGTAGAGTGGATGGTGATAGATACGTGAGAAAAAAAGGTGTGAGAAATAGATTTCACGGGTGATAGTTTAAAGAGAAGATATGTCTCTGGAATGAGTAAGTTTCTCTCACGGCTGTTTGTACCCTATACTAGAGCGATCTTTTAGTTTCGGTGACCGGAATTCTGACACCGGGTAATAAATCTTCCTTGCACCGTAAATACCTACTGCTAGTTTTGGCGCGGAAAATCAGCTGATGTGTGTGTAAAATCAGTAATTATATAAATCATTACACACTCGTTCTGGATAAACACAGCGCTAAAATTCTTTTGTGTACTATAACTTTGTTCTGTGTTCTATTTTTGATTGCATTTTTATTTGTTTGAAATTATATTTGACGGAGTTACAGACTTTTAAAAACAGCGTTATCATTTGAGGAAATTCATAACAAAGGTAATCTATTTATTAATGTAATATCTAAAAATCGGCCCATTTGAATGAGTTTATAATTATAAAGACTTCTCGAAGAGAAGCTAAAGATTATTTCCACATACTTTTATTTTTTGGTTTCATATCTTGAGAATGTTTGGTAGTCAGTTTTGTAAGTTTGGTATTACAAGAACAAGCATATTGTCACCAAATTTTATAACATTTAAATCACTGTAAACGCATTCCTGATACTCGCAAATCTTAAATAAGGTTGTAAAAAATAACTTTTTGTAAAGCACCATCTGTTTTTGCATTTTCATTCATTTATAATGATATTTAGCTACGTATATAAGCGTCATAAAACATGTAAAGCTATAGAAAGATTACTTCCACATACTTTGATCTATCTTTCATGTCTTGTTAATATTGTATTTATAATTTGAATGTCTGTTTTTTTTATTGTGTGTGAGATAAGGACTGTTCCATTAGTGTTCTTTGGTAGACAATCCTGTGCACACGACGGCTGCCAATGAATTCTAAGTAACTGTTTGTATGTCTTCTTTCATTCACAGTTCAAAGTTACAATGCAGGTAGTAAATTTAGAGAAACCAAATTCTAAATCTAATACCATTGTCGCAGAGTGAAGATAATTTGCCTATTTGAAATTTTCTGTCCATCCTGTAAATTGCTTTATTTTCTGTCTATCCTAAGTTTCTTGGGAAAAATGTTTCTCACGCACCTTAACTCAGGTGAAGAAACGGTCAACAAGCGTTCAGGTCTGTTAGGATTTTCCTGACTCGTCTTTCTAGAAATTTATGGCCTGCCTTCTTCCTCATTGTTAAAACTTCTGAGCTCGGAACCACAGCACGTACAAGTGACATTCAATATGCAAACTATTTTGGCTATCGTGGGAACGTTTAAAATGTAGCGGGTAAATCGAAAATAATTCTTTCTTTCTTTCTTTAAGAAACTAGTTTTTTAGACTTCACTGGTGAGAAGCATACTGGAAGAGTAAGACGCATTTCTTAGTCTTGTAAAGTAAAACTGTGCATAAGGGAGACTTGAGTTAAACACACATAGTGCCCTGTAGTTTAACTTACAGACTATCTATAAATTATGGAGCGGGTATGTATTCGCTTTTCCAGTATATAGGAAATTAGCTTAAATATATAGATATGAAATATATTATTATCATGGTGAAAGTCTAATGAAATATATTACTATCATGGTGAAAGTCTAAGTGTATTATATAAACGGGTTTCCTTTATCATGTCTGTATCATAAATGCTTACGAAAATTCATTTATTTTCACTGCTTGTATTTTAAAGCGATGTTATGTTACAATGTTTGTATCATTCATAATTTCAATGACCATTTTACTTTTCAATGTTTGTAACATTAATGTATGAGCATATTATTATGAACGCGGGAAAAAATGAACGGTGGAAAGCACAGGAGGATTCTCTAGCGGACCCTCATGTAACTTTGTCTGACAGGGGAGGAAGCAAGTCTTGTTATTGTTTATGTACCTGGACTGGCCAGCTAATTCCTTCACAGCAGACAGGAATGTGTAAGAATGGACTGACCTATTTTAGGAACGAGACGCATGCATGGATATCGACATGCCGACGCTGGACACTGCTTAAATTGTTTCTGTTGTAATCTGCATGTTGCAGCAGAAGAGTAGTTACACATGTATTTTTGTTTTGTCTAACAGATTTATGCAGTGCAAAGTCTTGTCTCGTATTGCTGAAAAGAGGTTACCTTTGGCCAGTGGCCATATAGTCCTCGTCCACCAGTCACAATAATTCCCTTCAATCATTTCAATCATTTCAATTACTTCAATTACTGCAATTATTGCAACGATTCTCAACACCAGATATTACCCTTAACAACCATCACCCTACCATACTCCACCCATTTTAACCCTCCATCCCACCTTTGGAAGCAAATTCGTTATCTGTGGATATCGCATCAACTGTGGATACGTTACACCTTTCTTGGATTTATAAAAATCGTGTTCAGATTCTGTGCCCTTTGTGGATACCTTATTCGAACAGTGAAGTCGTTACCCCAATCTTGGATTTATAAAATCGTGTTCAGATTCTGTGCCCTTTGTGGATACCTTATTCGAACAGTGAAGTTAATTTCAAGCATTGGATTACGATATATTTTTCCAAGAGAACCCCAGGATATAAGTTGTTTCCAACATTCACACCAAAGGAACAAAGGAACAAACATTCATTTACACACAAACAGTATTTCACATATTTTCCAGCAAAAGCCTATCAGGCCTGCCTGGAACTTTACTAACACAATTCATTCATAATCCTTGTTTTCACTATTGGTGTAATAATTTTTTTCTTCTTTAAAATCATCAAATTGTTGTGAGTTTGTTTTCTCGTGATAATCTTTATTATTATTTGCTGTAAAATCCTTATTGATTTATTTACATTTCTAAATTGAATAAAATTGAGTTAACCTCGATAGGATTGTTCGTTCAGTTCAGACTACCAAATCCTCAATCTAACTTTACTTCTTTACCCTACTATTTGTGAGTGACACAGTGTGTGCAAAAGAGTAATATTGTCGCCAGAGAAAACAAGAAGAGCTGTGTGTGTGGTTTTCTTAGTGAAGAACTCACTGACTCAGCCTGTGCCTTCTGCCTATCTCTCTTGCGCACCACTATCACACGTCCGTGTGCACTATTGTCCATCACGCCTATACAGCTGTCAAGCTTTACCTACTATTAATTATATTTTCATGCGACAATTATTGGGAATCTCGTCCTTGGATTTGAATTTCTGGATTCTTATTTCACAGTGACTACAGGGAATCTTGTCTTTAAATTGTTCTGCAGAAACTGTAAGGAATCTTGAACTATTAGTCTATACTGTGGACTATAATTTTATAACGCCCTAGACAACGACACTTCTGGTAGTATCTGAACAGAACAATTATAATTTTAAAGTAACAGAACGTTGCTGTCACTAATTTAATTCAGGGTTATTTAATTACGTTAAATAGTTAACTAAGGTAATTAAGTGGTACATTTAACAGGCAGTAGAGTGTGTATGTGTGTGAGATATTGAAGGGAATTGTTTATACTTGAGTATTACTCAAGTGATGAGACCTTAATTCAGCAGAAATAAGGAATTGTCAAAAATCCAATTATACTAAACTTCCATTAATGAGTTACATTACTTCATAGAATTAATAGTACTCCCTGGGGCTTAGTAAATTGATTATCAGTTAGTTGTATTGGTTTGTTGTATTACAATACTTCATAGAAATATTAGTAATACCCAGAAACTAGTGTAACATACTGGGAGAGTGTAACAACCTGCACAGAAATATAGAAAATGACTGATTTACTAAAACTAAGGATGGGTCTTTTAAAATACACTAAAGAGGTTGGAATGAGTGAAGAAGAAGGTAATGCATTCATAGAGGCCGAAATAGAAAAACAAAGAGAAGAAAACGAAAGGATACGGGCTCATGAGTTCCGGCTCAAAGAACTAGAGGTTCAAAATCGTCCCGCTTCTCCCACTAACGCTTCATCACCTGACAACGCCTCTGCTGGTCTAGCACTCAACTCACCTGCAATGACTTTCCCAATGGAAAAATTTTGCGAGCGAAATGAACAAATTGATCTGTTCTTGGATAGATATGAGCGAACTGCTTCATCGTATGGCCTGCCCAAAAGCATGTGGAATCTTAAACTTTCTCAAGGATTAAGAGGGACGGCTTACGAAGTTTTTACAAAATTAACCCCAGCAGAACAGAACGATTATGACGCTCTCAAGCAAGCACTGTTACGACGTTTTCAGCTTACAGCCGACAATTACCGAAAGCGTTTTCGCCGATCTCACAAAGAAGGAGGAGAAACATTTGGCCAATTTGCTGCTAGGATTGAATCATATCTCGAAAAGTGGCGCGATTTGGGAAAATTTCCTAAGACTTACGAAGGATTACATGAACTCTTCCTGGTAGAGCAAATCAAGGAAACAATGTCACCAGAGATGAGAAAGTTCCTAGTAGAGCACGGGGCAGACCGACTCGAACCAATCCTTACGTTAGCAGAAAGGTTTCAAAATGCTATAGCAGAGACTCAAACCTTCAAACGGAAACCTGCTGAAGTTCAACCTAAACCAATCACCCAGCCCACCCAAAATCAGCGATCACAGGTAAACGCTCCAACACAGGATACACGCAGAGACCAGTCAACTAACTCAAACACGAAAAATGCACAGGAAAACCCCCCTTACTTCATGAGGAGGGAGAGGAAATATTGTCATCATTGTAAGCAGACCTCGCACAATACAAAAGAATGTAGAAATCGGCCCAGCCCGCACTTGGCGGCGTGTTTACAAGGAGACGCACCAGAACAGCGTCAAGACAGAACAAAATGTGGTAAACCAGAACGGAATTCTGTAACGGATCAGATTATCGCAAACGGGAAATTTGTGCGCTGTCTTTATGACACAGGATTACAGTTTGACTGTATAATCGCTTCACATTTGGTCACACCTGAGCAGATAACCTCGGAGACAGTAGATCTGTGTGGAGCCGTGAAAGGAGACACTCCTATGACATTGAAAATAGCAAACGTTTATATCGATTCAAAATTTGTTAAAGGATGGATTCGAGCTGCCATTATGGAGAATCCAATCTATGATGTAATTCTTGGATGTCGCTATGTGTTCTTGGGGGAACCAAGAAAACCTCTGATAGCTGCAGCAGTAACTACAAGAGGTCAGGCGAGGACAGAACAGGAACCAGGACCAGTGACAAACCTGCTACCACGGGAATTGAAGGATGCTCAACACAAGGATCCAACACTGGGACCATGTTTTAAGAAACTGCCACTTGTCAGTAACCCGCTGAAAAAAGGAAACTTTTATTCAAAATCGGGATTACTATACCGTAGGTCGGGCAACACTGGACAAGAACATAGCCAGTTGGTTGTTCCAACTACTTATAGGTCACAAATTTTAGAGATGGGACACGCTCTTCCTTTTAGCGGCCACATGGGACAAAATGCTACCATGCAAAGAATAGCAGCGCACTATTACTGGCCTGGGATGAACGGGGACATCATCCGATTTGTGAAATCCTGTGCGCAGTGCCAAAGGGTGGCACCAAGGCACTGGACACCCCCTGCTCCATTGGAGGAAATGCCTATTGTCGGTACGCCATTCGAAAGAGTAGCTGTAGATATAGTAGGCCCCTCTCTTAAGAACAAAGCGGAGAAATTGTTGTATTTTGACTCTAGTCGACACCTGTACTATGTGGTCAGAAGCAGTGGCGCTCCCTTCTTCTGATTCTGTGCATGTCGCAGAAGCGCTCGTGAGTATTTTCACAAGGCTCGGATTTCCACAGCAAATACTCACTGATAATGGATCGCAGTTTAGAGGACATCTGATGGAAGAAGTCTTTAAGATCTTCCGTACTCAGCATATCCACACCTCACCCTATAATCCACAAGCAAACGGACAGGTAGAGAGATATAACGGGACCCTCATCACCATGCTGCAAAAATTAGCACAAGAAAGACCAGAAAACTGGGACTTATTCTTGCCGGCTGCCTTATTTGCCTATAGGGAAGTGCCGCATGCCTCCACTGGTCTACCTCCTGCAACATTATTATTTGGACGGCCAATAAAGGGACCCCTGGAAGCATTGCTTAGGTCTTTAACCGACCAGAAAGCAGACGAATCTATTGTATCTGCATCAAAATATGTGCAAGAACTGAAGGAAAGGTTAAAGATAGGTTGGGAATTAGCCAACACTAACCTCCGACAAGCTCGTGCCAAGCATGCAAAACGGTACAATAAGACTGCGAAGGAAAGAGTACTACAACCTGGAGAGAAAGTACTGCTGTTACTCCCAACAGGGAATAACAAACTTCAGATAGGATGGCAGGGACCATTTGAAGTACTCGAGAAAATCTCTCGAACAAACTACAAAATCTCCATACGAGGGAAGGAAAAGATTTATCATGTTAACTTACTTAAAAAGTACATGGAACGCCTCGCTGCTCCTCAAGCACATCTCCTGACCTTAGCGGTTGCAATGGAAGCGGATAATGACCCCCACGAATATGCTGAATACCCGCTAAAACAGAAAGAATCACACACGGATGTGAAGCTCTGTGAAACATTAACTGAATTGCAACAGCATGATGTCAAACAACTGTTAGCCGAATATTCAGAAGTGCTCACCGATAAACCGGGACTAACCAACCTCTTAGAGTTTGATATAAAAGTATTAGATCCTAAACCTGTCAGGACTAAGATTTACCCAGTCCCATACGCTAAAGCCAACGCTTTACGAGAAGAGATTGACAAGCTACTGCAAGATAACATAATCTCTGAATCGACATCCCCTTACAGTTCAAGTGTAGTGCTTCTACAGAAACCCAACGGGGAAACTCGGTTATGCATCGATTATAGGTTACTCAACACTGTAACAGAGTTCCAACCAGAACCATTACCGAGCCCTAATGAACTCTTTACAAAGCTGAGCAGAGCAACCATTTTCTCTAAAATAGACCTTAGTAAAGGCTATTATCAAATTCCGGTAAAGGAAGAGATTAGACCATTGCTCGCCTTTAGTACCAGTGACGGACATTACACGTTCAATGTAATGCCTTTTGGATTACATAACGCACCTGGAGCTTTTACCCGGATGATGAGAAAACTATTACACCCTTTACAAAGCAATACCATTCATAATTTTATGGATGATATTCTTATCGCAACGGCTACATTTGAAGAACATGAAGAAGCGTTAGCCCTGCTCCTCAGGCGGCTCAAGGAAACTGGTTTAACAGCACGCCCAAGCAAGTGTCTGATTGGATTCAGAGAACTTGAATTTTTAGGACATACGATCACTGTCGTAATTTTTATCTGAGAGGGTGCTGATGAATATTGGTCCCTTTAGAGTGTAAAGTGATATTGAAGGCTCTGTGAGAATAAGGATTTGGGAGAATGAGGTAGTAGATTCACAAGCGCTGGGAAGGAGCAAGGACAGTCTCTTATTACGACAATATCTGTTTTCTCACAGACTACTCCTATCTCTCTTCTGCACAAACAATTGTTTGTCAGTTCCAGTCGCTCAGGCGCACTCACCGATTTGGTGATTCTGTCGCTCAACGTACATGAATACAGCCTACACAGATGGAAATGTTTGGAGTTTTAGGCCAACCGACAACCAACACAAATAAAGATTAATACCTTTATTATTATAAGGGAGTCACAAATAATTGTACATTTACAGTCAAAAATCAAAGGTTACAGAATACAAATATAACAAGGGAAGAGGGGTTTTTGAGGAGAAATATCCCGTCCACCGTTTCCCGTTTATATTTACTAACAGACAAAACCCGGTCCCAAAGACAAGAAAGGGGGGGGGAGGGTGATCAGGGATAGGCAATTTAACCCACTGGTAAAGTTATTACTCTGAGGCAATGGGTTACAGAAAAAAAGGGGGGGGGTGTGTAGAGGAAAAGCTAGGGTTCTCAATTGTCTCCCTTTAAATCAACAAATGTTACGGGAGGGGGAATGAACACAATTACCCAATCCCGCTAGGAGAGATCCCGTACAAGGAATATAATGCACCTTAGTACAAGGTCGAACTAATTAAAAGGGTAAAGAAAAGATAAATCTCCTTTCATTCAAAAAAACACACTAGGGCTGGCCATCCCCACAAACACACACGCAGACTTACCGAAAGGTGAATTCTGGCACTTCATAGGAAATACATAAAAAAAAAACAGCACTAAACCTTGGCTTAGGTAAAAGTATTTTTCTTCCGTGTACAGCCCCAGATTTGGGGTTTGTTGAAGTTAACAAAGTGTCCCGAAATCGCTGAACGTTGAAGTTTAACGGTACTGTTTGTTTATTAGATAAAGTTCCTAAAGAAAGGCACAGGCACTTGGCTAAGCGTGAGGTATGATGTGGTTCCTAAAATTGGCACAGCTGGTGGAGATAACTTCCTTTTTCCGTAATGTCACAAGTTAAGAAAAACACTGAGGTAAGTTCTTCTTCGGGAGGGGGGGGGGGTGGGGGGGGGGGGGGGGGGGGGGAGTAAAATCCACTGAATATACGTGACAGACAGGGTTCAGGTAGATCGATGTTTTTTTTTCTTCACAAATAGGGGCAGTGAATAAAATATGTTCTGCTTCCAGTTTTCTTTAAGGACTCTATATGAACTAGTATTTTTAAAGTGTTTCTTGAATGGCTTTTTTCTCAGTTACGTTCAGAGGAGCGGGGCCCATTACAGGTCGCCACAAGTTTAGCTTTAAAAAGTTCATATGTTACTGGAGTTATCGAATTGAGTTTGGCAGAACTCTGTATATAATTAATAATTGCTGGGATGCAGGTTGAATGATCGTTCTGAATGAAAGATAATCAAAACAAGAAATGCATTACAAATCATATTATAATCTGACGCGATAAATTACAGTTAGCCTATTTACTTATTAGCGTCGTCAATTAACAAATCAGGAAAACTTCCCGTGAGTTAAAACAATTAAAAGCACATCTATCTATACAGAACTAAACTGTATTAAAGTTATAATTCTCTTTAACGTCTGCAAAATAAATTTACGCGTCAATTGTATTAGGAAATACTTTTAGCTGTAACATTAGTTTGCACTAGAACTTTGAAAATGGGTTTATTTAATAAGGTTAAATTTACATCACAATCCATTGAAATCAACTGAAATAACTCGACCACTGATCACTCGAAGCTAATGTATAAATTACCGTCTGCACAGAAAGAATACACTCCAATAGTCACGAAGGTAGATGAAATCCAGCAGGAATCCGACTATGCTAGTGCAACTAGGATTCTGTCAGAGCGAACGATAAAATGCAGTTTTTCGGAGTTCTCTATTTATACTTATCGAATGTAACTTGAATGGGGCGTGTTAAATTTTCGCACCTTTCTTGAACTTGAGCAAAATCCGGGGTACCTCGCCGATGTGTTAACCGCTGCGATTCCTTCGTTTTCCCCGGTCTACCGATTTTCTTCCGTCTCAGGCTGCTCGCATAAGAGTGCGAAAATTTCTCGAGAAGCTAACTCTGTGAGCTGCGAGTTCCCTGATTCTTTAGATCGCGGCCGCTCCACGTTGAATTCTGAAGATCAGCCTGTTCTTTGATGGTACCGCTGTTCTGAGAGCTTTGGCAACTCCCACCAGGCGGGGTGACAGCCAGGTAAGAAAATGATCTGCTGTTTATTGCTCTAGAAACAGGAGTGAGTCTGTGGCCCGTCCTCTTTTGGGCCGGCGTTAAGGAAAAGATTGCTATAAATCGTTCTCAGAAATGGTTGTGGGCGGGATTTAACCTCCCATCAAAGGCCATGCGATCTCAAACGTTCACATAAGATAGCAGGCTACATATTAATGATCCAGCGTGTAAGGTTCTCGTGGAAATGCTGCATGCCGGTAAAAGTTACAACAGATGATCAGGGGTTCTAAAGTTATGAGAGGCCAATATTCTGTTATCATCCATCGAGTCAGGGAAATTCATTTGTCATACTTAGACGTACGTCACAATCGTCCCCACTTTTGAGACATGGAAACTCGTTTTCATGTTTCATTTATGACAATGAAGCTGCCCTGATCGGTAGCTTTAGGATGATTGGCATCGTCGATTTTCTCCTCTTCCTCCGTGGTCCAGTTTCTACTCAAGAAGTCAGCTCCGACATTCTGTTTTCCTGGAATATATTCCACTTTGAAGGAATAAACACTCAATAGCAAGGCCCAACGCATTATCCTTGCGTTGAATTCCTTCTTGGCCCCCAGGAAAGCTAGTGGAGCATGGTCTGTTTGCACCGTGAAAGAAGTACCATACAGAAACTCATGATGGCGTCTGATGCCATGAATCAGAGCGAGACATTCTCTTTCAACGACACTGTAGTTGCGTTCCGCTTTATTCAGTTTCCGACTGCCATAGGCAACTGGAAATAGCATGTTCAGGTCACTGTCATCGGCTTGCAGCAATGTTGACCCGATGCCCTGACCTGACGCATCAACTCTCAGTATGAAAGGTTTCTTAAGGTCAGGTAACCTTAGGATGGGGTATGCCGACAACTGTCCTTTCAAAGTGCTATACGCGTGTTCGCACTTTTGATCCCATATGACCTTATCAGGACAACCTTTCTTTGTGAGGTCAGTCAGAGGTGCCGTCAGTCCGTTGAAGTTCTGGATGTACTTCTGATAGTATGCACATAGCGATATGAAGGAACGTACGTCTTTCTTCGTTCGGGGTCTTTTTGCTGCCACAATTTTCCACGTTCTTCTTAATAGGCCAACTGCATCCGTGAGAAATAGTATGCCCCAGGAAGTCTAACTGTTCAAACCCGATGAGACATTTGCTAGGTCTGGCTGTGAGACCCGTTTCCTGTAGTCTCCTGAGGAGCATAGCAACCGTAGCAATATGTTCTTCATAGGTTTCCGATGCAATTAAGATGTCATTCATGAAATTATGGATATGGGGACTTTGCAAAGGTTCTAGAAGCTTCCTCATCATCCTGGTGAACACTCCTGGTGCGTTATGCAAACCGAACGGCATCACGTTAAATGTGTAATGTCCTTCGCTAGTGCTGAAAGCTAACAAAGGTTTAATTTCCTCCTTGACTGGTATTTGATAATAACCTTTACTGAGGTCAATCTTGGAGAAGATCTTTGCTTTGCTGAGCTTGGTGAACAACTCAGAAACAGTTTGGAGAGGTTCGGGCTGGAATTCCGTTACAGCGTTTAGCAACCTGTAATCAATGCACAGCCGAACTTCCTTATTGGGCTTCTGCAACAGCACTACACTCGAGCTGTAAGGAGATGTAGACTCACTGATAATTCCTGCCTGACGCAGCTTGTCTATTTCTCCGCGAAGTGCATCCGCTTTAGCGTACGGGATGGGGTAAACTCTGGTTTGAACAGGGGTCTCGTTTGTTAATTTCATATCAAATTCAATGAGATTTGTTCGACCAGGTACATCCGTTAAGACTGCACTGTACTGTTTTAGTAGAGCCCTGGTTTCTGTTTGTTGTTCTGGTGAGAGATTGTCGCCGAACTTGACATCTTTAAAGGATTCTGTGGGTTGCAGTGGATACTCCATGCAACCATCATCATCTTCCTCGTCTTCCGTTGCTATGGCGACAGCCAGGAGATGCTCGGAGGATGGCACAGGTCTTTCCAAATATTTCTTTAGCAGATTTATGTGGAAGACCTTCTCCTTTCCTTTGATGGAGATCTTGTAATTGGTACGTGAGATCTTTTTAAGGACGGTAAACGGCCCCTGCCATCCGATGCGAAGTTTATTGCTTCCGGTTGGGAGTAGCAACAAAACTTTCTCCCCTGGTTGGAGATCTCTCTCTTTTGCAGCTTTGTTGTATCTTTTAGCGTGTTTAGCGCGGGCTTTCGTAAGGTTGGTTATAGCTAGATCCCATCCTAGCTTTAGCCTTTCCTTGAGCTCAGATACATACTTGCTTGCAGAGACGACTGTCTCGTCAGCCTTTTGGTCTGTCAGGGACCGAAGTAAGGCTTCTAATGGCCCCTTTATAGGTCTGCCAAATAAAAGTGTAGCAGGCGGGAATCCCGTAGACGCTTGGGGAACCTCTCGGTAGGCGAATAAGGCAGCCGATATATATAGGTCCCAGTCTTCCGGTTTCTCCTGACCCAGCTTACGTAACATGGTGGTGAGGCTGCCATTAAAATGTTCCACGAGCCCATTTCCGGCCGGATGGTAGGGACTTGTGTGGATATGTTTGGCCCTCAAGATCTTAAAGATCTCCTCCATTAACAGGCTACGGAATTGGGATCCATTGTCCGTCAAAACTTGTTGAGGGAATCCCAACCGTGTAAAGATTTGCACGAGGGATTCTGCAACATGCTTGGAATCTATGCATGTTAGCGGTACAGCTTCGGCCCACATTGTGCAAGTGTCGACTAAAGTCAGGATGAAACTGTGCTTTCTTTTGGTCCTTTCCAGGGGTCCAATGATGTCGACAGCAACCCGTTCAAATGGAGTCCCTACTATTGGCATTTGCCCCATGGGTACTGGGGGTGTCAAGTGCTTGGGTGCTACCCGTTGGCACTGGGCGCAGGATTTCACATACCTGATAATGTCAGAGTTCATTCCTGGCCACCAATAGTGGGTTTTTATTCGCTGAATAGTGGCGTTTTGCCCCATATGTCCGCTAAAGGGAAGAGAGTGCCCCATCTCTAAGATCTGGCTTCGGTACTGCGTCGGTACTAGGAGCTGGTTATTCCCCGTGTCCGGGTTGCCCGTTCTACGATACAATACGCCATCCTTAGAAAAGATGTCTCCGTTGTGTCTGGGGTCCTTAGCCATGGGCAGTTTTTTAAAGCAGAGCTCCAGAGTAGGGTCCTTTTGTTGCGCCTCCTTCAGTTCGTTCGGCAACAAATTTGGCGCAGGCTCCCTCTCCTTCTTGGCTTGCCCTCTTGTGGTTACCGCTGCCACAATCGGCTCCTTTGGTCTCCCAATAAACACATATCTACATCCCAGGATAACTGGGTAGATAGGATCATCCATAATGGCCGCTTTTATAACTCCTCTGACAAAGTCAGAGTGTATTTCTACCAGTGCGATAGGCAGCGTCCTGGGCGCATCACTCTTAAACACTCCACTAAGTTTGACGGTTTCCTCTGTCTCCTGACCTGGTTTGACTAGGTGTCTAGCAACAATACAACTAAAACTTAATCCAGTGTCAAAGAGACAAGTGGTTGAGGTACCATTCAAAATTACAGTTCCTCGAGTTGAGGGTCGGTCCCCCTCAGGTTGAGAATCACTGACATTGACTCTACCTTTCGAGGCTGTATGCAAACATCCAACGCGGTTTTGACCGGTTTATTTGCCCTGATCAGACGTTCCTGGTGTAGGGGTCTTTCCTTTTCCTTGACCTTGGTGGCCGCGCTGCCACGTAGGCTTTGTGGGTTGATCAGAATTGTTGTTGGGGGGGGGGGGGGGTATCGGGTTTTGTAGAATTTCGATTTTTCCTGGGGAAGTCTCTGGGTATTATTTTCTCGTTGGTTATAATTCTGAGAGGAATTAGAGGAATAGGATGACTGCTCTAGATTTTGTTTACGAGATGGCTTATCTGTGGGTTTACGTTTAGTGCTGGGAAGTTCGGCCATTGCATTGGTATAGCGTTCGGCCTTATTGAGTATGTCCTCAAGCCTGACTGCGCCCTGTTCAGCCAAAAATCTACGGGTTTCGTTTGAGAGAGTTGCCTTTATCTGTTCCACAAGAACAAGTTCAAGTAGTCCCTCATATGTAAGAGGTAGGTCAGATAATTCAATGCACTTTGTCAAATAGCCCGTGAGACGTGAAGAGAATTGTGGGAATGTATCCGTGCTCTCTTTTCGGCTGTTTCTGAACATTTGCAGAAATTTTCGGACGGTCATTTCGAACCGCTCTAGCAAGGCCTTCTTAAGCATGTCGTAATCATGTTGGTTCGGTCCCAGCTTTGTGTATACGTCATAAGCATTCGCTTTTAGTGACGTTGAGAGTTTAAGTGCCCAGCGGGTACTCTCTAACCCATACAGATTTGCGAGCCTTTCGAATTTTTCTAGGTAGCTGTCAATTTTTTCGTTAGGGCTAGGAAAAGACTCTAAAGCAAAAGACATCGCAGTTAATTGGGCAGACTGAGTGCTGGAGAGATCCATTGTTTGAGACTGGGGCGAAGACGGCTCTCCATTATTTGAAGTAGAGGCACTCCGACTCTCTAAAGCCTTGAGCGCTAATTCATGTTGTCTTTCCCTCTCTCTTTCTCTCTCTCTGCGGGCTTCCATTTCTGCCTCAATTTTCTTCTGTTCCAATTGACTATCGTCCGCTTCCTTCTTCCTAGCTTCTGCCCTCTCTTCTCTCTCTCTTTTTCTTCCTTCCTCTCAGCTTCTGCCCTTTGTTTCTCTTCCTTCCTCTCTGCTTCTGCTCTTTGTTGCTCCGCGTCATATATTTGCAGTTCCTGGGTGATAAACAGATTCGCGGCTTCTGTGTCTAATCCTGAGTCTTTCGCTTCCTGTCTCAAAATGGATCTTATCCTAATTCTCTCAGCCATTGTCAAAGAACTGGATGCTTCTAAGACTAGAGAATAGTAAGATGGAACAAGAAGGGGAAAAACTCAAAGCCGCTACGAGAAAAACAAAGTAAAAAATTTACTGAATGACCTCGTGTGTTAACTTATCGCCGCTATTATTGTCACTTAAGACTCGTAACGCAAGCAACTATGCCAATTAAATGGTAAGTTACACTAGAAAAGAATCTACTCTTACTAACAGTAGAGAAAAATTTATATTAAACAATTTAAAAAGAAAAAAAAAATTTTCCCCAGAAAATGTTAATTCTCTAACAACAAACTCCGTCCCTGAAGACAATTTTTTGAGATGAGACGTAGTTAACTTAATTTTAAAAAATCAGAATAATCCGTCTTTAGCTTAGCTCAACTCAAACGCTTCATAACCTTTAGTGATTGTAAAACAATCACGCAGTCCCAGCAATTATATAACCAAAAATTTTCAATTCCCTCTGCCAGAGAATACAAATGTGACAATCTTTTATTATCACTAACTGCCTGTTCCTGTGGAAAAACAAACCTGTCTTAATTATTGTGTGGTTGGCCCAAAATACTGAACGGCTTGGTCTAGGGGAAGTAATACTTTTAAAGATTATACCCTACTTCACAAAGACAATCAACCACACTCTATTTTGACTAAGTTCAGAATCTCGAACGAGCTAACCATATATTGTCGTAATTTTTATCTGAGAGGGTGCTGATGAATATTGGTCCCTTTAGAGTGTAAAGTGATATTGAAGGCTCTGTGAGAATAAGGATTTGGGAGAATGAGGTAGTAGATTCACAAGCGCTGGGAAGGAGCAAGGACAGTCTCTTATTACGACAATATCTGTTTTCTCACAGACTACTCCTATCTCTCTTCTGCACAAACAATTGTTTGTCAGTTCCAGTCGCTCAGGCGCACTCACCGATTTGGTGATTCTGTCGCTCAACGTACATGAATACAGCCTACACAGATGGAAATGTTTGGAGTTTTAGGCCAACCGACAACCAACACAAATAAAGATTAATACCTTTATTATTATAAGGGAGTCACAAATAATTGTACATTTACAGTCAAAAATCAAAGGTTACAGAATACAAATATAACAAGGGAAGAGGGGTTTTTGAGGAGAAATATCCCGTCCACCGTTTCCCGTTTATATTTACTAACAGACAAAACCCGGTCCCAAAGACAAGAAAGGGGGGGGGTGTGATCAGGGATAGGCAATTTAACCCACTGGTAAAGTTATTACTCTGAGGCAAGGGGTTACAGAAAAAGGGGGGGGTGTAGAGGAAAAGCTAGGGTTCTCAATTGTCTCCCTTTAAATCAACAAATGTTACGGGAGGGGGAATGAACACAATTACCCAATCCCGCTAGGAGAGATCCCGTACAAGGAATATAATGCACCTTAGTACAAAGTCGAACTAATTAAAAGGGTAAAGAAAAGATAAATCTCCTTTCATTCAAAAAAAAAACACACTAGGGTTGGCCATCCCCACAAACACACACGCAGACTTACCGAAAGGTGAATTCTGGCACTTCATAGGAAATACATAAAAAAAACAGCGCTAAACCTTGGCTTAGGTAAAAGTATTTTTCTTCCGTGTACAGCCCCAGATTTGGGGTTTGTTGAAGTTAACAAAGTGTCCCGAAATCGCTGAACGTTGAAGTTTAACGGTACTGTTTGTTTATTAGATAAAGTTCCTAAAGAAAGGCACAGGCACTTGGCTAAGCGTGAGGTATGATGTGGTTCCTAAAATTGGCACAGCTGGTGGAGATAACTTCCTTTTTCCGTAATGTCACAAGTTAAGAAAACCACTGAGGTAAGTTCTTCTTCGGGGGAGGGGGGGGGGGGGGGGGGGGGGAAAAATCCAGTGAATATACGTGACAGACAGGGTTCAGGTAGATCGATGTTTTTTTTTCTTCACAAATAGGGGCAGTGAATAAAATATGTTCTGCTTCCAGTTTTCTTTAAGGACTCTATATGAACTAGTATTTTTAAAGTGTTTCTTGAATGGCTTTTTTCCCAGTTACGTTCAGAGGAGCGGGGCCCATTACAGGTCGCCACAAGTTTAGCTTTAAAAAGTTCATATGTTACTGGAGTTATCGAATTGAGTTTGGCAGAACTCTGTATATAATTAATAATTGCTGGGATGCAGGTTGAATGATCGTTCTGAATGAAAGATAATCAAAACAAGAAATGCATTACAAATCATATTATAATCTGACGCGATAAATTACAGTTAGCCTATTTACTTATTAGCGTCGTCAATTAACAAATCAGGAAAACTTCCCGTGAGTTAAAACAATTAAAAGCACATCTATCTATACAGAACTAAACTGTATTAAAGTTATAATCCTCTTTAACGTCTGCAAAATAAACTTACGCGTCAATTTTATTAGGAAATACTTTTAGCTGTAACATTTGTTTGCACTAGAACTATGAAAATGGGTTTATTTAATAAGGTTAAATTTACACCACAATCCATTGAAATCAATTGAAATAACTCGACCACTGATCACTCGAAGCTAATGTATAAATTACCGTCTGCACAGAAAGAATACACTCCAATAGTCACGAAGGTAGATGAAATCCAGCAGGAATCCGACTATGCTAGTGCAACTAGGATTCTGTCAGAGCGAACGATAAAATGCAGTTTCTCGGAGTTCTCTATTTATACTTATCGAATGTAACTTGAATAGGGCGTGTTAAATTTTCGCACCTTTCTTGAACTTGAGCAAAATCCGGGGTACCTCGCCGATGTGTTAACCGCTGCGATTCCTTCGTTTTCCCCAGTCTACCGATTTTCTTCCGTCTCAGGCTTCTAGCATGAGAGTGCGAAGATTTCTCGAGAAGCTAACTCTGTGAGCTGCGAGTTCCCTGATTCTTTAGATCGCGGCCGCTCCACGTTGAATTCTGAAGATCAGCCTGTTCTTTGATGGTACCGCTGTTCTGAGAGCTTTGGCAACTCCCACCAGGCGGGGTGACAGCCAGGTAAGAAAATGATCTGCTGTTTATTGCTCTAGAAACAGGTGTGAGTCTGTGGCCCGTCCTCTTTTGGGCCGGCGTTAAGGAAAAGATTGCTATAAATCGTTCTCAGAAATGGTTGTGGGCGGGATTTAACCTCCCATCAAAGGCCATGCGATCTCAAACGTTCACATAAGATAGCAGGCTACATATTAATGATCCAGCGTGTAAGGTTCTCGTGGAAATGCTGCATGCCGGTAAAAGTTACAACAGATGATCGGGGTTCTAAAGTTATGAGACGCCAATATTCTGTTATCATCCATCGAGTCAGGGAAATTCATTTGTCATACTTAGACGTACGTCACAATCACTCATGGTTGCTTGTGGCCAGTAGAGAAAAACGTTGAAAAAATCCGAAAGGCAAAGCGACCCATAACGAAAAAGGACACTAGGTCGTTTTTGTCGCTCTGTGGTTATTATCAACGGTTCATTGAGAACTTTAATAGTTTGACTGCATCATTGACTGACCTCACAAAGAAAGGTCAACCTTAAAAGGTAACATGGACGGCTCAATGTGAGAGCGCCTACACCACACTCAAAGAAAAGCTGACGACGAAGCCCATATTACGCCTCCCTGACCTCACAAAGACCTTTGTGCTAAGAGTAGATGCCAGTAATCTTGGAATAGGATCAACGTTGCTTCAAGCTGATGAAAACTACCCGGAAATGCTTTTTCCCGTGGCCTATGCTAGCCGAAAATTGAACGCTGCAGAACGCAACTATTCAACCATTGAAAAAGAATGCTTGGCTCTAGTGGCGGGAGTAAAAAGGCACCACGAATTTCTTTATGGAGTCTCATTTGTCGTGCAAACGGATCACGCACCCCTCACGTTTCTAGCAGCTTGCAAAAACCAAAATGCAAAAGTAATGCGATTCGCTATTTTGCTAAGTGTCTATTCCTTCAGGGTCGAGTACATCCCCGGTCCTGAAAATGTAGGAGCAGATTTTTTAAGCAGACATTCAGTAGAGGAACTTGCTAGTAGTGCAGAAAATCATCTTTTAACGCCAGCAGATAAGAAACAATCTGAGGGAACCTCGGAAGAAGGAACAGAGAAGGAATTAATGGACGACACTGGGAATGATACACACTAGCTAAATTATCATCTCTCTCTGATTTAGTTGGGCAACTAACTTAAGTTCGGGGTATCTGTCGCAGAGTGAAGATAATTTGTCTATTTGAAATTTTCTGTCCATCCTGTATATTGCTTTATTTTCTGTCTATCCTAAGTTTCTGGGGAAAAATGTTTCTCACGCATCTTAACTCAGGTGAAGATACGGTCAACCAGCGTTCAGGTCTGTTAGGATTTTCCTGACTCGTCTTTCTAGAAATTTATGGCCTGTCTTCTTCCTCATTGTTAAAACTTCTGAGCTCGGAACCACAGCACGTACAAGTGACATTCAATATGCAAACTATTTTGGCTATCGTGGGAACGTTTAAAATGTAGCGGGTAAATCGAAAATAATTCTTTCTTTCTTTCTTTAAGAAACTAGTTTTTTAGACTTCACTGGTGAGAAGCATACTGGAAGAGTAAGACGCATTTCTTAGTCTTGTAAAGTAAAACTGTGCATAAGGGAGACTTGAGTTAAACACACATAGTGCCCTCTAGTTTAACTTACAGACTATCTATAAATTCCGGAGCGAGTATGTATTCGCTTTTCCAGTATATAGGAAATTAGCTTAAATATATAGATATGAAATATATTATTATCATGGTGAAAGTCTAATGAAATATATTACTATCATGGTGAAAGTCTAAGTGTATTATATAAACGGGTTTCCTCTATCATGTCTGTATCATAAATGCTTACGAAAATTCATTTATTTTCACTGCTTGTATTTTAAAGCGATGTTATGTTACAATGTTTGTATCATTCATAATTTCAATGACCATTTTACTTTTCAATGTTTGTAACATTAATGTATGAGCATATTATTATGAACGCGGGAAAGAATGAACGGTGGAAAGCACAGGAGGATTCTCTAGCGGACCCTCATGTAACTTTGTCTGACAGGGGAGGAAGCAAGTCTTGTTATTGTTTATGTACCTGGACTGGCCAGCTAATTCATTCACAGCAGACAGGAATGTTTAAGAATGGACTGACCTATTTTAGGAACGAGACGCATGCATGGATATCAACATGCCGACGCTGGACACTGCTTAAATTGTTTCTGTTGTAATCTGCATGTTGCAGCAGAAGAGTAGTTACACATGTATTTTTGTTTTGTCTAACAGATTTATGCAGTGCAAAGTCTTGTCTCGTATTGCTGAAAAGAGGTTACCTTTGGCCAGTGGCCATATAGTCCTCGTCCACCAGTCACAATAATTCCCTTCAATCATTTCAATCATTTCAATTACTTCAATTACTGCAATTATTGCAACGATTCTCAACACCAGATATTACCCTTAACAACCATCACCCTACCATACTCCACCCATTTTAACCCTCCATCCCACCTTTGGAAGCAAATTCGTTATCTGTGGATATCGCATCAACTGTGGATACGTTACACCTTTCTTGGATTTATAAAAATCGTGTTCAGATTTTGTGCCCTTTGTGGATACCTTATTCGAACAGTGAAGTCGTTACCCCAATCTTGGATTTATAAAATCGTGTTCAGATTCTGTGCCCTTTGTGGATACCTTATTCGAACAGTGAAGTAATTTCAAGCATTGGATTACGATATATTTTCCCAAGAGAACCCCAAGATATAAGTTGTTCCCAACATTCACACCAAAGGAACAAACATTCATTTACACACAAACAGTATTTCACATATTTTCCAGCAAAAGCCTATCAGGCCTGACGGGAACTTTACTAACACAATTCATTCATAATCCTTGTTTTCACTATTGGTGTAATAATTTTTTTCTTCTTTAAAATCATCAAATTGTTGTGAGTTTGTTTTCTCGTGATAATCTTTATTATTATTTGCTGTAAAAATCCTTATTGATTTATTTACATTTCTAAATTGAATAAAATTGAGTTAACCTCGATAGGATTGTTCGTTCAGTTCAGACTTGCAAAAGAGTAATATTGTCGCCAGAGAAAACAAGAAGAGGTGTGTGTGTGGTTTTCTTAGTGAAGAACTCACTGACTCAGCCTGTGCCTTCTGCCTATCTCTCTTGCGCACCACTATCACACGTCTGTGTGCACTATTGTCCATCACACCTATACAGCTGTCAAGCTTTACCTACTATAAATTATATTTTCATGCGACAACCATCCTTTTATCAATGGCTAGAGTCAGAGATACATATGATAATTTAGAAATATTTATGAATGGCATGAAAGCTCAGATAGAGTCACTAAAAGATTTAGAGTGGGATGGTAAAAAAGTTGTTGTTTTCTTAGTCGCGGATTATGACTTTTTGATGAAAATGTTTGGTTTGTCTGGAGCTCAAGGAACATACCCATGTCTGTGGTGTCTTCAGCAAAACAAGGAAATAAAGACATCCAGAGAGCATACAACTTGCAAACCAAGAAGTTTGGCCATGTTGATAAGAGATTACAATAGATATATGAAATATGGGAAAGGGAATAAAAGGCAAGTGACACATTACCATAATTGTTTACACAAAACAATGTTAGAGATTGAAATTCACAATGTAGCTCCTCCTTACCTTCATATTTTATTAGGCATTGTTTTGAAACACCACAGACTTCTAGAACAGTAGCCGATACAATAGACGCAAAGATATTTGAGAATTCGCAAGAGATACATGCACACTTTAGTACTATTAAGAACTTGAAGAGATTTGGTAGGAACTGGAAACAGGCAGAAGAATTAGAAGCTAAAATTGAATTTTTTCAGGCAGGTATTGAACTTTGTGAGGATAAGGAGGAGACAGATAGTTTTAAAGTTAGACTTGAAAATGCACAAGATGCGCTGGCCAAACTTCAGTTTCAAGATCTGTGTGCTAGGTCTGGTCCAGTTTGCTCACACTTGGACAAGGTACTAGCCAAAAACAAAATCATTCCACAGGCTTATCATAGCAGAGCATTCATAGGGAATCACTGCCACAAATATCTCACATAAAAAGTTTATAAAGATCATACAAGAGCAATCATTACACAAACACTGAAAATTACAGACAAACAAGATATAACTGACACAGCTTTTATTGCCCAATGTGGTTGATTTTGATGTTAAGAAGATTGGTGTGTAATAAAGTTGTACTTGAGTGAGGTCAATCTGTGAAGGTCCCTAATGTAGACAATTGATAGCTGTGTTTCAGAGAACCTTGCTGATACCACCTACGTTCTCACTCTAAGTTATATTTTGGACTAGTATGATTGAGAGCTACGTTTAGTGTCTAGGGTAATGTAAAAGTGATGTTATAGGAATTCAATACAAACACATACACATACAGATACTAAATGCTATTATGAACTTAACTAACACCAGTGGGTAAATTTATAGTTTGGAATTTCTTTTTTCTCAAATTTAATTGTCCTGGACCGAAATTTATTTTGGCCTGGACCACAACTCAAGTGAATCAATCAATATATATATATATATATATATATATATATATATATATATATATATATATATATATATATATATATATATATATATATATATATATATATATATATATATATATATATATATATATTTGTATATATATATATATATATATATATATATATATATATATATATATTTACGTAAATAGGACCATATGTCCAAGGCACATTGTTACAATTGAAATCTTTCAAATAGTATTACTTAATATATGATGACTACTGGTATTTGGAGACAGGTTGGGGATTTATAATCATTCCACGGTTCTTCTGTTATAGCTATACTTGTTTATTAAATCATTGGGTGGAAATGTTATTTGGTATACAGGAGATTCGTTTAATGTTTTTGATAAGTTGTCCCAGGCCAGATATTATGACTTATCTGGACCCAGGAATAACAGCAGTTGTCGTAGAGTCGGCCACAAGCCACAGTCTCCTCTGGTCTTTCAAATGCTTGAGTACAGACTTAGTAAGAGGGACTCCTCACAATAGTGTAGGCTTTCTCACTCAGACAATTCATTGACACCAGATAAGTGCCAGCAGAACCCCTGTAAATGAAAGTTTTGTTCCTGTCTTAACTTCACATTAATTCCACCCAATTTACAAATAATAATACAATTTAACAAAAGAACCTGGTCAGCTCTTTCTGACCAACCTTACTTCTCCACTTTAGATTGATGGAACAATTTATACCAGTTTTTCGTTTCTTTTCCTAATAGTGGTTACGCCTCTGCCATTTGCACTGATCTTTTTCCATAAAATATGATGGGTGATATGAATCATGAGGACCACTGCATGTCTTTTGGTATCTACCTCTCTCTGGTAGCTAATTATATAATAGATACCTTATAGGCCCTGTCTGAGTGCTGGGGATCTATGTACTTACTAATCATGATGGATTTTCATCTAAAATTTTCTCACATTCCAATTTATTTTAAATATAAGATAATTAATATTCTCCTTACCACAATATTCAATGAAAAGCACACAATTAATACGTTGACTGGCAATGGAAATACACTTTTGTTCCTTCTGCCTTTGTCCAGACTGCTGAGATAATATGGTCTACAGCAATGCTGCTCTCAACGCACCTGCTTCAACTAAGGTTTTGAAAAAAAGGCATCTAAGCCTTTCAAGTTTAAATGCAGCTTTGGTAAGCTGACCAATGACTACGCATATCTCAATTGTAAACAAGTCTTGCAAAATAAAATTCAAACTTTCCCTTCGTTACTCGGTTAATATATTTTTATTTTGAGGTCGGCCAATAATATTTCGCCTTCCTTCAAAATCCATCCAATCCAATCTCTCGTACCTTCTTAGTCTTTATTTCCCCAAAGTTTTACCAAAAATATGCCCAAAAAAATCAAGCAGGCATGACCTGTCCTGACAGTCTGTCCGATCCACTATAGTATTATTACCAATATCTGATTATTTAATGGACTATTTGTGTAACTAACAACTTATTCTTGCTCAGGAAGTCCTAAGGTACACGAAGATATACTTTTTATGGGGCTAGGTGGCTTGGTTCCGAATTCCATATTTTTTCTACAATAACCAACCTATTCATGTCTTTTTGCACTAATTTCCAGCTAATTACGAGAGTCTCTCGTAGTACGTGAGAATTACGTCATAAATGCTGTCTGCATGACCCAATTGTCCACATGTTCTAACTTTTACATCGTATTTTGAAAATCGCCCTAGGCAAGGTTTGCGAGTTGGTTTTATTTTTAGAAACAATGCGAGACGCGATTAGCATTGGGTCATCTATCCGTTCCTCACCCTCTCTCTACTATGTCTTTTAGGCAAATACTTCGTTGAACTTGGGAAGTTTTACGTTTATCTCAAGGACGAATTTGAAAAATTGGGTACTCTTTGGTTCGGCTAATGCGTTATCAACTAATACGCTGCAGGCGTGGGTGAAGAAAACAATTCTCGACCAAAATTTTTAGTACTATCCTATCTTTGACTTTATGCAATATACTGTTAATTTCTAATTTAGATATTGTATTTAGAATTTCACCACACCCAAGAACAATTCAACTCACTGAACGAAGCATTTGAGAAAGTACACAACAAAATATCACACAGTAAACCAATTAGTAAAGAATCAATAACAGCATCAATAGAGACATATATGTCTTTGTTCAGAAAGCTATTCCCCAGTAAGACAATTCCTAAACAGCACATATTAGAAAAACATTGCGCAGACTGGATCAGAACTCATGGCTTTGGAATGGGCATGCATGGAGAGCAAGGAGGAGAATTTGTACATTCAACTATTTCCAAAATTGAAAGACCCGCCAGCGGTATTAAAAATATAACTTCACAATTAAAATTTATAATGGAAACTCATTTGTTACAAATTTCTCCATCTGTGAATGTACAGAATCCTCCTATAAAAAAGGAAGCGTGAATGATAATTGAGCGAGATTTTGGGGCTAGAGCAAATTATGGCAGTTGTTGCATGAGAGTGACAGAATTAACAGAGTGTGGAAATCATTTAATAGGTGTATGTTTTATTTATTAAATTGAATATTTCGTTTTACTCATGACCATACTCATTTTTACATGACCATCGTGATGTATGATTGAGATAATTGTTAGCTCTCATGTTTTGGGGACAATTGGGTGTGTTATTTTAAGGTAATAAATGTGGACTTGCAATTTAATGTTTCAATAATTAATGTTTGACGCATGAAACCAAAACAAAACTATGATATCCATTTTCTGCAGGTTTTCTACTTTTGATTTCTGTAATTTGTTATGCATGTTGATTGTGATCATTTTAGTGTAAATTCCATTAGAAACAAACCATAACAAAATATTAAAAAACGTAAATTTTACACTATTTCAGACTATTTTATCTTCTGTTCTAATTGTGATAAAATGTTTGTTCTTGTTCTAAAATTTACTCTAATATTTCTAGTCTAGCTTTACGCAAAATTAAAGCCGGTATTTATAATCATAAAGTAGCCTAAAAGCATTAATTAAGCCCTATCAAAAGCAAACACCGCCACATTTTTTCCCCGTTATGAAGTTGACCACGTGACCTCTGTCACGATAGCTATAAATAGCGTGGTCAGGAAAAACTAAAACGTCGCTCGCAAACAGCCGTGCTCTATTCCAGCCTATCTAAGTAAGTTAGTACAAGACAACCTTACCCTCCTCATACATATAAATATAAGTTTAACTACACACACACAGAGCTATGTGACAAAATGACACACACAAACGTGAAAAACTACGGTTAATTGAGTATGGGTCTGACCAACTTAATAACCCCAAAGGTCAAAGGTTAGCACTATGTTACAGAGTAGACAGTAAAGTAAACAAATTCCTACTATAGGCTACCCAGTAAAGTAAAGAAGTTTAAGCAAAATCCAATGTTGTAAAGTTCCTGTAACAAAGAAAAATATTCACTCTCTCTCTCTGTCATACAGTGGCCACTCAATCACGCTTACCTGCTCTTGGTGATATTCCTTGGAAATACAATTATCCTGAATATAAAAATGCCAGGTTTAATTCCCAAATTGGCCCCAGTCCATCCTCTAACAAATCAAGACTAGTGAGGTTAACGCCGAATCAGGAGTTTTAATTTTCCGTGGATGAACAAAATGTCACCGCGAATAGTCAGTGTAGCAAAACGTGCTCTTGAAGTTCACAGTTAAAAAAAGAGGAAAATACTTCCAGTATTGGGAAACATCTGGTTGCTAAAAATGTTACAACTGATGATGATAATCCTATCGGCTGACTCTATGGGAGAGTGCCGATTCTGAAACTGCGTAACTTTCTGGATAAATCCGCTTGAATACGACTGTCAGAAGTCGGGAGTAAAAGTGTTATTTTGTATACCCCAGTGGGCTGATAAAATTAAAAAAAAATATTGCTCGGTTTGGTAAGTCCAGTTAAATTGACAAGTTAAAGTGTTTCTCATGTATCGTTGGCACATCCTTGATCACAAATGAAATTGGTCAAGCACAAGCCAAGAAAAGACAACATTAACCAATCAGTAAGGAAAAAGACCGCTGGACGCCCTTGTAATCAGGTCTGCTAGGGATATAAGAAACCATTTATAGAAAAATGCTACTCCTCCATATAGCTATATATATATATCTTATCCACTCCGTCAGTCATGATTAAATTTAAAAGGCACACTGTGTCTTTAGCCTACCCTATCGCCCGTCTCTTAAGTAGCTATTAATTTGGTCGGCGTCTGATAGTTTAGTCGTATGCTGTCAAACAATAGGCACTTATAATAAATACGCGCAATGAAATAAAACGTGAATTCTTTTCTGTCACTATCAGTCGCGCCTAGCATATAAATAAGTCAACTAAAACATTATCTTCTTGTGCGAGAAAGCGTGTGGTGAAAATTAACATTATAACTGAACATCTGGTATGAAATAGCTACGCGTTATTTATTTCACTAGTTCTAACAGCTAGAAAATATAAGTGAATTATAATGGTAAAAGTTTAACACGTTTAATCACGTAAACACTAATTTCTATTACCAGACAATCAAAATAAAAAATCCCCACGAATGATATTAACACATCTTCCACAATGCTTCTAGAACTACGTGCTTAGTCTGTCCAAAAATTCTGAGTGATAACTGATAGCAGGTTTAAGAAAACACAGTTTATATCTCGCTATATTTCTCTGATCTATAGATAATGTTAATTTTCACACTATTGTGTGCACCGGAGAACCAGAACATAGTTCCCAGATAAAGCTTTACGGCCACTCGGTCGGGCGTTGCTAATCGACATCAGAAGAATTCTTACGTCTAACGGATCCCTCGAAGATTTTGCCCGTGAGTCTACTTCAGAGCGTACTCGGGGAAAGATTTTGCCCGTGAGTCTACTTCAAAGCGTATTCGGGGAACCCTTCATCGACTTCAAAAGATACTATGTTATTCACGTGCGGTCTGTCAGGTATCGAATGATTGACAAATAAGCTCGCGTGATGAGACTCGATAAACAAACCTGATTCGCTACCTGTTATGACTGGCAGGTCACGAAAGTTTGTAAACACTTCGGTAGCTTATGTCCAAAGAAAGAGGCGTGGATGAAAATTAAGCTTGTGTGAGTAAGACAGGCAGAAAAATGCATGGTTTTGCTAGCAAATCATAGAACGCTACGAGGTCACAAAAGCCTGCCAGATTACTGTAGGCTCTATTTCCATTATACGTCACACTTACGGCCGCCCGGGAAATCTCTCCAAGACTCTGTCGGCGACTTCTGTTTCACCTTGAGACGATCAGACACTCTGAACGTAGGACTTACGTCTTTTTATCTGTTAGCTCGTGCACGTATAGTCAACACCTGTCGATCTGTCGTACTACTTAAGACCCTGTCTCTATTTTTCGGTACCATTGTCGCTCAGGATTTTTTCGTGGCCAATAATTGTGTACTTCAAGTTGAAAGCTGTAGTAATTAATATATTTGCGCCAGAGTTATTCCATGACTGGTCAGAGCACTTATTTTCGTTTTAAGTTAGTATTGGGGAATTAGCGTAATGAGATACAAATAGAGATATATATCCTAATCCCGGGTCATCTTAATTTCATTCATAAAGACGAGTAATTTTTGGGAGATCTGGGAGACGGAAATGTATTGAGCACGTTATCTATTTTGACTCTGGTATACACGCACTGCCCGACAAAAAATGAAATAAAGACTGAAGAGCGAGCTAGTATGTAGATATATATTTTATCTGTTGTGATTTTCCTTTTCAATATGTGTGAGTTAATTTCGGTATAGAGTTTGTGGTTTGTAGCACGTTAAACAGTGCATGTAAGTAAGTCATGCGTGGGTGAATGACGCTGATCGTGCCTAAAGATGTATCAGCATGCGGGTGAGGAGAAGCGGGGTTTAGTTAACACCCGCGAGTGCTAGCAGCAAGTTTCATGCATGACTGAACTTGCTGGTAAACACGTCTAGGCTTATCAGTGCATTGTGTGTGTGTGTATTGTGGCGTAGTGTAGAAGAGCAGGGGAGGGGTGATTAGGCTGGCGAAAGATTGTTCTGCTGTTGTTGATAAACAATTAGACCTGACTGGGAAACATTTTTAACGATGTGTGTGATTTGGTTTGTGTTTTGCAGAATGGTCACCGGTCTGTATTCGGGCTTTTTGTTTCCCTCATCGAGAACGTTTTACCTCGACACATATCTACGACAACAACGCGTAGCCCCTGTTGGGTTATTGTCTGTGCTACCCGGTAATTGCCTTTGCCCTCCATCTTTGTTGCAATATCACCTGGCCATTGAGGCTCTGGCACCTTGGAGTAAATGATCACAGTTTGTGGAGGGATATTCATCTTCCAGTGTCGTGAAATATTCTAATCCACATATATAAATTAAAAGGTAGATGCAAAGCTTAACAAATAAATTCTAATAAAGAAAAGAGCAATGGTAAAATAACAGTGCTGTCACAAGGAATGTACTCGAAATCCCCTTTGTTTTATGCTTCGTCTGCAAATTGTAACGCTTTCACGTTGATAGTAAAAGCCTACTGTATTATTACCCGCGTTCTTCAATGAAACGTGTGCTGTATTTCTTGCAAAAACATTGAGATACCAAGCTGATCAATGACCTAATTTAAATATTTCATTCATTCCATTTTATACACGGCGTAACTAAAGACAGATGGACTAAAGGATAGAGAGAAGGGAGAGGCATAAAGCCGAACTCGTGCAACACTGAACACGCGTAACGCGATACACAATTACTACTATCACGCGTGTGAGGCCACATGCACTAACTTTTTTCAGACGGACAGTGATAAAAACACTAACCTTCCCAGAGTTAGGTTTTAAAATCACGAAAAACGCTTATTAGAAGAGATAACATTAGATGGGTTTACGGTTGAAAACATTACAGTACCCAGACAGCACATCTTCGAAACAGGAGGTAGAAGGAATTGCATATTTTGAACGCAGCATTTTAGCTCTATTAAATATATATATTTGGGTTCCTTAGGGTTTGCTGACAAAGAATATGTACAACGTTATGCAAATAGTCTAGGAATTAACAAGTTATAGCCAAAATAAAATGATGGTGCTGTCAGACAACACCCAAAATCAGAATCGCTCAGTGGTAGATTTTTTTACACCACCATTGTACGGGAAATGGGCCACAAGTTACAATTGAACTGATTGGCTGGAATGATATGTAAGGCTAAACACGATTAGTCGGACTATAAATGCTATTCTTGGTTGTTAGGGGAGACGTAGGAAGTTAAAATTTTTTTCAAACACTTGTCGAAACGTGGCTCCATTGGCCAGACTCGCTGATATACTCACTTAGGAGCGTTAGTTCGAGACCACTAGTTCAAATAAGCTTGATAAAGCAACAGTGCGTTGAAGCCAGCTCATATTTTTGCTAAATAAAAGCCTGGAACATAAGCAGATGGGAATTTGTGCCAGTATTTGTGCCAGAATTCATTGCTAATCAACGTATCTGTGTTTGTTTCCATGAATTGTGGTAAGCTTGAAACATTCAGTATCTTTTAATGAAAATTGAATGTGAATTGTTAATTTATGCCTGTATATATGTGTAGTTCAGTAGCAAACATGATGTAAAGCCTATAATGCTCCAGCCTGAACAGAAGGTGTCGGAGGAAAGTAAAACTGCATGGAATGGCCAAACAGTACACTGACACCTAGATTATTGATTAGACAGAAATAATGCTGGAAGTGCAGAGGCGTAGTAACCATTAAGGAGGTCAATACTGGTATAAAGTATTTCAGATGAAGCTGACAGTTGGCCTAACGCTCTGAACTCAATGTTTGTGATGTATTGTGCTCAGTGTAAAAAGAGAGTATAAATTAGTTATGACGTAGAAGGTACATCCTTCTTGTTTTCAGGGACCGTGGTCTTGATGGTATTGAGCAGCACCTGGTCAGAGCTTTGCTGAATCCAGAGTCGGACAGCATACTCCTTGGTCCATTTAGCTATCAGTGAGGTGTCTCCAGAGCCCAGGGGAGAAATCGAGCAGAGGAGTCTTTTCCTGCCGCCATCACGCAAGATAAGCTGATGTGGCCAGCTGAGCTCAAAATTATGTACCCCCATCTTAAAATAACATTGTAACATAAACTTAAGAGGGGAAGTAAATTGTTTTAATATCAGGAACTGAGAACATCTCCAATACTAGTTCCAATAAAGACAAACTATTGAAGTCATGATGACAAATACCAACAGAGCTTGAACAAAACAAAACCAGTATTACCTCATATTACTACTACACAACTGACACACATAGGATACTTTTAATAATATATGTCACTACAATATTCATATTGATAAATTCTGTACATATAACTTGGAAGTAAAATTGATTGTGATTCCTGGTTCCCTTTGTATTTGAATCAGGACACATATTCATTCATAACAGCAATGAATACATATTGTTATTTGAAAAGTTATCAGTGACTCCTTTAAGATATCCTTTAGAGTGTTATATGTATGTGAGTGTCACAGTGTTGTCAAGTGTGGTGGAATAAATTAAATTGTTTATCTGTCTGTTGTTGTTATGACTTACACTTCCTCAGACACATACCCTAGACATACAACGTAGTCATCACACTATTCCAGAATAATTCTGACTGAGGTATACATATGTGGCAGCAAGTAAGGTTATATATAATACACTACTCTTATTAGATATATATACCTTCACAGCTGATCTCAGTCAGTACACTAAGTCCCCTATACATATTTATAACATCCCACTTCACCACATCCAGTCAAACAGGTTGGCAGCTGTGCCATCTACTGGTGTCGGCAACACTGCCCAACTCATTGACAACACTTAAACCAGGAATATTGTTGATTATCGTCTAGGTATTATCACCTCGCCAATATTAGTCACCAACCTGAATCCAAGTCAGCGGCAAGTTCAGCACATAGAGGCGCTTAGCTTGAGAGCCCTCACTATATTCGTTGTTTATTCATCAACAGTGCACTAGAGCGGCTTGACAGTCGGATTCTGAATAGTGCACGGATAGACGCACTACCAGAGCATTATTCACTAGTGCCCCTTGAAAGCGGGTGCGTTCTGGATTATTTTAAAACGTGTCTTTCGGAGATATATCCTCAGCAATTGGATTATTACACTTGTGGGACCGTGCTAAAATTCTTGCAGTTTGGAGTACTTCCATCACAGGATTTGTTTTAGCAATTAGCAAGGAAGGCCGTTTCACCAGGAACTGGGGGCCCCTTGTTCACTAGAAAGCTGAGGTGTTAGAGACTTTCTGGGTGTTGTGGTGGCTTGAGGAGATCTGCTTGTGTGTGCGATTTCTCTGAGTGGTGTGACAGAGGGCGAGTTGCTGTTGCGTTGTTTCTTCCATGATTTGTGATTTTGTTTGCCGAAGTGTTAATGGCAGACTGTTAAGTTATTTTCGCAGGGGAGTTACATGTTTGAGATACTCACACGTGAGTCTGGTATAAACGCACATTTGAGTACATCTAAGTTAATTGTATGTTTAATTATTTGCGTACCACCGTGCACCATGCTTAAACGGGTATGGCGCGGTTTGTCGCGGCGATTTGTTGCTATCCAGCAAATATTCTGGAGGCAGATATTCTCCGTCTGGTATAGACGTGATTTTTTAGTGTACTTGTCCTAAGTTTAGGGAAGACACGCGGATGAAAATATTATAATCATCTGAAAGATGAAGATGTCATTCTTGAGGAACTTTACCAAGAATCATTTAATTATAAATATTTAGCCAGAAACGGCTTGCTTTTATTAAGTATCTTGCCTCCGATACTTGACCTCCTGTAGTGTTATGGCAGAGCTTCAGCTTGACCATATGTGTCAAGCTGCTAGTGCGTCACTCTAACACCAGGAGTTGTTGATGCTTAAATTAATACATATATGTCTACGAAAAGAAGATGAACATGGTCAATTCGACAGAAACGTGTATTCTACCAAGTCGTTAATCTTGACGTTGTAACGACCATTGCTGGCAATCAAAGTCCATGTTGGCCGTTATCGATTATGTATTTTTCCTACCATGAACATTGCTGATGAAGAATGTCTGTCAACTATGGATGTAACGTTTTCGTCATAAATAAATATGTTAACACTAACTCTCCCAACGAGTACAGTTTTTGTCCGTACCAGTTGGTCATCCTGCATTGACCTTTGTTTTTAAACAGTGTTACCGAAAAGCAACCATCATCACCATACGCCAAGACTAACCGGCCCACATCAAATTCGCGTTATCAAGTAATACGTCGGCCACATGGTGCAAGCCCGACAGCTCCGACAACATCATTGTCATTGTCAGAGACAGTTCAATAAAGAAAAACGCACCGGTAACACAGACTTATGTTGATTTTCTTGATATTGTGGATTATTTTTTTAAAAAAAATATAGAAACTATTGGTGGTGTCAGGATCTCTTTCTTCTATCTGTCACTCGATGTCGTAACTGTCATTCTTACTGATTTAGAGGCTTCTCTATTAGTCAGAGAGAAGGGGCAAGAGTTGACTAGCTAACCATAGTCGCGGTAGGCTAAAGACGTGGCCCAACCACTCTTCGGAGGCCATATCTCTCCCCATAATATCATTAGTGGCGTTACTCTCATCTACCTTCACCTCTTTGCATTTATAATCTGTCTACACTCAGACTTAGCCTATTCTCTATTTATACCTACCTGCGGCAATGCCTACTGCTTTCTCACCTATTTCGAACAAGGCAACTAACATGAGGTTGTGCGTGGCGTTAGGCACTTTATCAAATGAAACAAATTGTTGCATGAACTACCAGTCCAAGAGCATTTGATTCCGTGGTGCAATCTTCCTCACCAGGGGACCATCTGTAGTCATGACCCCATGCTCAATACGCAGACAAACGTAAAATAATGATGACGATATGTCCCATCATCGTTTAAAGTTGTTATATGACTTCTCTTTTGCACAGCTGAAGACCTGGAGCTCTTTACAACTACCAGACATGGGGCAATTTGTCTCAATTTGTCTGAGAGAAACGTTGCCCGTAAGACAAGAATGGACAATACAGCACACTATAAAAGAAGCTATGACTTCATGCCCCGTGTCCAACGTTCGATTTTTCGATACAATCAGCAAGACACCAACGTCCTTTTCAGGACGCCACTACTCGAGATAAGATCGCGTTATCGTCAAAATGCCCAGACATAGGCCACACGCTAAAAAGAGGAAGGTCTACACCAGCCCACCAGCACAGAACAGCCAGGGTAATCGCAATATCACAATCAACAATGACAGACAGCCAGAGAGCAAGACTGCCCCAAGTACTCGTGCCGGGACCGGCCCTTCTATAACTCCGGACACGACTGAGTTAGCTGTGACATGCGTCGACCCGACTGAGAGTCAGAGTGGCCCGACCCCTTGCCTAGATAAAGAAGACCCAGAACATAAAGAAATATGTAGAGCGTTACGACAGCTGGAGAAAAGAAAACAAGCGCTTCTATCCAGGCTGCACCCACCCGACTCGTCAGCAGTAACCCGGTCTATGACAGAGAAGCCGCACGATGCCGAGATGACAGCCGACCCACCTGCAAGCACTATGAAGGAAGTGATAGAGGCAGATCCTCAACACAGACAGGTACAAGAGGAAGATGTCGCAGAGACCATTTTAGATGCACTTCGAAGACTTGAAAACGGAGACGAGTCCCTTAGGCTCGCTCTTCAAGAAGCAACAGTAGAAGTAGCTCCAGACGTGCTGGACATCGAAACCACTGAGAAGCAAGCTACCATTCCTGATCCTGAGGAAAAAACAGCTGACAACTCAAAGGCTCAGACGCAAGATATCACACCGAATAACCAAGAACAAGATTCGAACCAAGCCTGTAGAAGGAAACAAAGACCAAACACTAAAAATACAAGCAACTCAGAAACGATACAGGAGAGGATTGTTAAGATCACCCAGACGTCAGGAAGTGAGGTCTCACTCAGGGCCCTACCCGACAACAAAGTGATCAACATCCTCGAGGTGATAACTGGACGGAGAGGTATCGCCAAAGTAGGGAGGCACGAAAAGGGAGTAGTGCTTTCTCTCAACAACACAGACAAAACAACCTCGATGATGATCGAACTGGAATCCGGTCCAAAGGAAATCCAGTTGCCCCACCAAATAAAAGTGGTGGTGGAAAAGTACAAGACAACAAAGAAGTTGGTCATCAGAGGGGTGGATACAAGATGTTCCGAAGGCGACGTCCACATACGCCTTCAAGCTGAAAACACAAATCTTAAAATCACGCAGGTCGAAAGGCTAAAAACCTGGGCCAAGAAAGATACCAATCTGATGATAGTCACGATAGAAGGATCGACAAGACCCGAGAGACTGACGCTCGAAACCACAACCAAAAAGACAGAAGCCTATATCCCTCCGGTGATGCAGTGCTCCAACTGCCAGCAGTTCTCGCACACAAAAAAGACGTGCAGGAGAGATGCAGTTTGCCGGTATTGTGCGGGTAGTCACCAATATGGCGACTGCCCCAGGGCAAAGGAGGACCGCAACTACAAAGAAACTAACGAAAACCGTATCTGTGCAAACTGCCACGGAAACCACGGGGCAAGGTACAGAGGATGCCCTGTGTTCCAGGAAACTAAGAGCATCTTGAAGGAGGCCGTGTCTAAAAACATACCCTTCAAAGAGGCCAAACACAGAGTGAATGCGGATGCTACAGAAAAACAGCGCACGATTGACAGAAGACAGCTACACAAGCTGACCGCTGAAATCAACGAAATGAAAAGGAAACAGCAGAACGAAAGCAGAAACAAGCAGGATCCCGTAGACGACAAGGACAGCGGTGAAGACATAATAGATATGCAGAGCGCCAGAGAAATGTTACAGAGCGCCCAGGCAATGCTACAGGAAACA
Organism: Oreohelix idahoensis; assembly: GCA_024509875.1. NCBI lineage: Eukaryota > Metazoa > Mollusca > Gastropoda > Stylommatophora > Oreohelicidae > Oreohelix > Oreohelix idahoensis. The sequence goes on along the minus strand of JAMPIV010006192.1, from coordinate 205,170 downwards.
AAATCCATCAAACACGAGATAGAAGTTGACATCGCCAAACTCACAGAGCTAAAGGCAGAGAACGAACAAATACTCAAAAGAATTGAAACAACCATCAAACACGAGATAGAAGTTGACATCGCCAAACTCACAGAGCTAAAGGCAGAGAACGAACAAATACTCAAAAGAATTGAATCAGAGAGAAGGATCGTTGAGGATATCCTTACAAAAACTAGAGAACAAAACAAAGAAACGAAAGACAAAATGAAAATCGACATCGTACAGCAAATGTTACTCAATCAAGAAAGAGGATTAGCAGCCAGAAACGCTAGAACAGCTACTACCAACGATAATTGAAAAAGCACTGTCACAGATACAGGAGAGCAAGAAGACAAAAGCAACAGAAACTAGTAGCGTAGAAACACACAAAACTAAACGAGCCAGATAGTTGAGGCAGGACATAAAAAACACCATGAGAGCGACACGGCACCACAAACGGACAAAGAGGAATCCAGACAGCCAGCAAGTGGTCCTTTTCAGGACCAGTCACCTCCAGGACTACGAACGAGATACCAGTGAAGACGATAACACCCTATATACCCCAATTATAACCAAATTTCAGGTTGAACAGGGTATCACAGCAACATAGTAGAAGAAAACAACAACATGCCCCGTGTCTTGAGGATAATTATATGAACGGTCAACGAAGAGCTATAAAAAACCTTCACTTTGTTTTTCATTTTCAAGCAGAATATTTGTAAATTGGATTAGTTTGGTTTCGTTTCTTCTTCTTCTTCTTCTTCTTCTTCTTCTTCTTGTGATCGCATCTTTGGTGTTTACACCGTCAGACGAGTTCTCATGATGAATTCGACCGTTGTCTGAGTTCCTCTTTAGCTCTATACAGCTTTGAGTTTAGTGTTAAATCATCGGGCCAGTATATCTTTCTTAACTGGTCGTACAGAGGACAATTCTGTAGAACATGCTCAGCAGTTTGATCGTTTAATCCACATGTGCTCATGTACATGTGTTTTTTCAGTTGTTATGCCCCGTCCTGAGGCGAAGAATGGTGATCTGTCCCTGCCGATCAAGAGTGTGATAGTCGTCGTTGGGTTGGTTCTGTTCTCTTCTGATAGCCTGGATAGCTCTCTTTTTCTCAAAGTATGTGATTTCATTATCTTCTTCTTCACATTCTCCTCCCTTTTTTGGTTTGGTTTCAAGGACCATTGCACACGGACAGCTCCATCAGTGCTCTGATCTCCTACCTCAGATGACACAAGGAGGATCTCAACAAAGTGCACGAACTCCGTAGCACTGGCGAGAATCCCAATGTGTGTGTATAAGAAACACACATTCTATAAATATTTATATGGTAAGTAAGTTTCCTAATTTTTAAATTTTACCAGGGCAGCAACCCTACGGCCTACTCTTTACGATTTCCAACTGCCGTGTGAATTTTAGCGTGCGCTACTTTCACACGGGACCTCCTATATTTCTCGCCCTTCTCCTAGAAGGCTAGTGTGGTGGATTTGATGTTATTGATGTTATTTCTAGTGTACTGAATGAGGTCAGCTGTGAAGGTCCCTGATTATAACAAATTTTGGGTTGAGTTATCAGAGTACCTTTCTGCTACCACCTTATGACCTCAATCAGACCTATTTGACTAGTATGTATGATAGCTACGTAAAATGTCTAGGGTTATGAAAGTGTGTAATGAGTGTAATTAAAATTAAAAATTTACTAACCTAAACACATTTAAATATATTATATACCTATATATATATATATATATATATATATATATATATATATAGAACTGAATCAATACCACAACCACAAACAAAATGACACTCTATTATATATCTTATAGAAGTCTGTGGCTGAAAATTATGTAACAGTCTATATTACAATTTATTATGCCCTGATTCAGAATTTTCTGAGTCAGGACCAACAACAAAATTAATTTTATGGTTTTATTTACATAAAGATTAATCACACAATGGATCTTCTGTCCATAGAAAGGACTATTAATCTAATTATGTTTAGGTATTTCTCTAAACTAAGTAACACTGGTAACTAATGGTGGGGGTGGGGTGTTTTCATCATCCCCTCTCTATATTTTAATCTCTTGTGGAATATTTATTGGATAATCAAATATTTTATGTTCTCTTTAATAAAAGTCAGTGGATAAACTTTTGAGTGCCGACACATAGGCACTTATCTTGATGTAGATAGTAGTATGATGCTGACAATTCCTTTCATTCACTCGAATGACCAGACTGCCACAGTCCCTGGTGTAGTATAGTATAGTAGACCGCTTGGTCCAGTAAAGTTTCACTTTCTCTCTCTCTCTCTCTCAAGTAAATTCACCAGGGTTCTGGCACTAACTTAGTACCAGAACAAAAAACCCTGAAACAAGGTTATGATTCTGTACAACATATCTACAATATTATTCCACAATCTATACATGGCATAATTCAATAAAAGAAAAGGGTCAGATCTCTCTGACCACCCCATGTCAACCATTTTCTTCTGAGATAACAACTCATACCAGTGCTTCTATTCTTTTCTTTAATTGCTACAACGCCTCTGACACTGCAACAATGATTCTCTCCCATAGAATAATGTGGGTTAGCCTTCCCACTGGTAACTGTGGAAATCATTTTAAGTTATACAACTCATGTCAATGTTTACTGCTTGTGTGCGACACCACAGGCCCTGCATAAGTCTGCTGGGGACCTCTGTACTCAGTCGTAAAGCCTTCCCAATCAAGCAGTATCTCATACACCAAATGTTGTTGTAATAACAAGATTAATAATTCGTTCTTACCACAATTCAAAGAAATATCACAAACATACGTTGACTGGCATTAGCATTAAGGTAAGTTTAGCTTTGCCCCAGTCCAGACTGCCAAGAATTATTATTTCACTCTTAGCACTGCTTTTCTCAACGCAGCTTGCTGACAAAACTTTCTGTATCAACTGGCGACAAGCCTTTGAAAGCTTTTGCCAATATTAACAGACCGGCCCAATCAGCGAGGGTCTAGCTTTTCAATTCAAATTTAAAAAAACAAAACTCCAAACTTCTAGGAGTGAGTCTTCAAAATATATTTAGCTTTTTTGCCTAACCAATACCCTCCTTCCTATACTCTTCTACCAACCAATCGGATTTGAATCAATCTAATGCGTCTTTTTTAAACTTGCGGCCCCAACTAACGTAATGGATAAATGAGCAAAAACAACAGTCTGTCCGTCTTTGCGTTCGTAGACATATAGTATTATTTCAATATCTTGGCTAATATTTAGACTACCATGTATATTAAAACATATTATTGCTCAGGGGACACTAAGCTATCTATATATATGATTTTTATGGCTATATTATTTGTCGTTTAGATTTTCAGTTTTGTCACTGTTAAGCGTCAATTACAACTTTTCCATAAGTCGGCCATCTTTTCCCCTCCATCTCTCATTTTTTTCCATTCAAATAAACTAACTTGTCTGGGTTACGTCAGAAATACACTACTCGGCGAGAATTGAAAACTGTCTGTGTGTTTATATATTCTGATTTGTCCAGCAGAGAGGTTATAGTATTAGTCCCGCGTGCAGAACGAAGATGCGTTTTTGCCAAGCGTTGGTAGTATTGGCGTTAATTATTACTATCGTGTTGTTCTTGCTACTGGAAAATGTCCGAGTTACTACTAATAGTAGCGTTAAAGTTAAAATCTTACTTTAATTCAGACGGTAGTTTGGTGTCACAGTTCTGGCAGATCGTTAATTGTAAGTCTCAAAACCGAAACTAGGAAAGCGGGTTAGATTTTACGGCGGGATCGTTTTATAAGCATTTCCTCTGCACAAAAGGCAGCGCTATACTGTCGTAGAGACGACTTTAAGCAGACACTTACGGTCGGGTTTATTTATTATCATAGGATTAAAATCTTACTGAATTAAGCGATTATCTCACAGATCTCGCTACAGCTAGGCATCCTATATCACTACCCAGGAAGCCGGGGGGGGGGGGGGGGGGAAGGGGGGGGGGAGTATGACATCATTAGGATCACCAGTTCTGAAACAAAATTTCCATAAATTATATTCTCTCAACTGGGAATCGAACCCGGTACCTCTAGAATTCGAGGCGGACGCCATACCTTTTAGCCACTCCGACCCTCAAAAGTTGGATGTGAAAACAAAAAAGATTAGCCCTATCGAAATAGTTTTCCTGTCTAGAAAATATGCTGTCCTCAGAAAAGGTCTTTTTTTTCAAAAACACTCGTTTTCAAATGCGGTTCTCAAACAAATACAAAAAAATACCAACTAAAAACACCATATAAGAGACAGGGAGCAATTTTGGAACAGCACACAAGGGAAAAACCACCTTAGCGATCCACTCTTACTGGGTTATTATCAGGTGCGCTTAGAAAAAAACGGGAGATACATTTCCAATCATTTCATTGGGTGTGATAAAAGTGGATGGTCATTACTTACTTAGTCGTTGTCACATAATTTTTGGTCGCTCTCTTGCCCACTACGGTCGTATTCTGTGAGATTTGTTATTCTGACTAATTGCGTGCTTTTCAGTGGTCGGCACCTTTTTCTTTCTCTGCTATGTAGCAAATATTTTGTATTTTCCAACATTCTTACATTCCTTTGAGTGATAATTCGTCATGTCTGTTTGGTTACCCGTTCCTCCCTGCTTTGTAAGGAACGGCTGAGATAATATGAACCGACAATCATGTTGGCTAATCTCGGGTGAGGCCGACATCAAACAACAGATTAAGACTAAAATCGCCCCAGTGACTTTCGTTAAGCATTGATAAGGCGAACGTGTCGCACTTGCCAAGACGATAAAGAGACAGATTTTGTGTGCACAAGCGACGGATAAACAGATTACTTTAGATAAAAGCAGGATGGTGTATTTGTAAACATTGCAGAGAATGCAATTGGATGTTTTATATATGGGAGTGGTGACCTTTTGCATCATGCGGAAATAATTTTGAATTACCGCACAAAACACGCATGTTTGAAACGTTTGGAGCTCTGCTTAGCATCGTAACAAGAAATGCGGGGGAAGACAGGCAATATAAGCTGGCCTTTTTACTAGTCATGTTCACTGTGAAAATCGCTTGCCAAGACAACAACCAGACTGCCAGGGTTAGAATCAGAATTCCATTTATCAGACCGGACTTTGTTGGAGCATTTTGAAAGACTTAAAATCCGAGGAAAACTCTATCATTTTAATAAGGAAAACCTGGATCTGAGGAAACTGAAAACACGGAGTCATAGTGGGAATTCATTGTTAACAGAAGAACACCCCACAAACGTATAAGAGGCATCTGCAAGTGCCTTTATTTCTCTGAGCAAACAGTCTGTGTGCCAAGATTGGCTAAGTTGCACATTTTACATTCTATATTCATTACTAACATGTGAACTAATATGTATATATTGCCATGTGAATATTAATATGTGAAAATTGCCAGTGGATGTCCAAGTCATTTGAGGCTGGCAACCTAAGCATATAGAATGGTGATTTCATGAACCACCACTGCTAGGGCTGGTGACTACTTTATCGCTAGTTTCTTAAAGAGAACTAAAAGCATAAGTAGTCCCAAGTTCCAAAGGGAGCAGGGAGGGAAAGATGACAAAAATTATGTACAACCTAATTTTAATATCTACATTTACATACCTGTGTAAGTGTCTATGTAAACATATTCACTTTAAAATTAATGAAAGTTTTCAAGATTTTCAACCAGTGTAGATGTACATGTAAACATATTCTATCTATACTATTAACCTTTTCATTTGAATGTCAAGTAAATATAAAGCTATTCAATTTAAATGTAAAGAACGTTTATTTTCGAGGGTTTAAGCTTAATTCTCATCGATGGTAAATTCTGATTTAGATGGGATGGTGGAAAAGGAAGAAGGGGACACATAACTAAGTGTCGGAAAACTCAATACTAAGCGGGTATTTGTTTCTATTCTTTTACCATAGTTGTTGGTGGTACCAGTTGAGGGTACTATCTCTAGAACAAGAAAGGTACAAGTGGCCTGTAGTACCATCATCAGACGTGGCTTAACGACGAGGGACCAACTTTGTAGACACTCCATAACACTTCTGGGAACGTGCTGCGTCCTACAACCTTGACCATCGACGAGCATGATCATTGATCCAGTCTACCAAGAACCAAAACACCAGAAGGAGCAGACCCGTCCCTGACAGCTAAGTAACATATAAATGTTGCAAAGTGACATCCTTTCCAAACAACCAGTATATCTCACAGTGATGACAGTTTTTTCTGATAAATAATTATTAATTATTTAAAACCTTGTTAAAACCTAAGTGATTATTAAATCTGGTATTTGTAAATATACAAATTTAACGTCGATTTAGTCATTTTGAATGTACTGCATGTTTGTTTCAGTCATTTTACTAAATTCACTCTAAACAGAGCTATACCATAGTAAGAAGAATTCCACCGAGTAAATCAGAGCGGGGGCTTGAACGAGCTGAAATTAATAATTGCTTAATTCTTCATCAAAGGCGTTGGAGCAGATATAAGTTAACAATTGCCCTGCCCAACACAGCATTGTTCCTGACTTCTGAAATATCTTATAACACTCCCTTGAGATAGAAGCATCATTATTCTTATATCTACAACTCTGCCAAGAGTAATCTTGTTCGAAGGTAGACATCTTTGAAGACCCATATTAGATACTTTTGAGTTTTGGCCACTGTTGGACTTTTACTACAAAGCAGGGGAGGCAATTCCGTGACAGTCGTTCCTCTCTACCGTGAATTGTAGAGGTTTGGAAAAGAGAGCGCCATACTTTTCTATCCTATCCTGGTTCCAATCTAGTCCTCGGTCCTTCAGAGATTGTTTAATGTTGTATTCCCAGCGGTCTCTGGGTCGTCCTGGAGGATATTGTTAAAGAAGATTATAATGTATTTTACATGTTGACCACACTTAGTTTTGTTAGCAGTTTAATCTACGGGGTAACAATTCTATCTGGGGCCAACATGATGTATTTTGCACCATTTTAATTGTAAGTGAACGTGATATAATGTTTACGTCACTAGGGGATTATGACGTAATAAGTTATGCACTAATACATGCAGACCATTAGTTCGAGGCCTTCTGTTAGAATTATTCGTCCTAGTCAGACGTGTTTTTATGAGCTCCCGTTTTCGGTAGAGGATTCAAGTACTTTGTCAAGTGGCATATATTTTGGAGGCCGCCAATTTATTTATGATGACTCCGGACTTATGGAGATACTTACTTAATTAGCCATTCCTCTTCTACCGTGAGGTGTAGAGGTTTGGAAGAGAGAGCGCCAGACTATCCTATCGGCTGTCTTCTTCCTGGTCTGGTTCCATTCTAGTCCTAGGTCCTTCAAAGATTGTCTAATGTTGTCCTCCCAACGGACTCTGGGTCGTCCTAATGGTCTGGAAGGCCTGGCTCTTAGTTTCCCATGCCTGTCGTGGCAGCCGATCTTCTCCCATTCTGCAGACGTGGCCAAACCATCTTAGTTGAGACTGTTCTACTTCGGTCTGCAGGGGTTCGGTTTTTATGCCTTGACGTATAGTCTGGTTGCGGACCACGTCTCTACTTGTTACTTCAACCGCCTTCCTCAGACACCTCATTTCTGAGGTTTGGATATGGCTTGTGTGGGATGTAGTCATTGTCCATGACTTGCATCCATAAGGCAAGACTGGGACATAGGTGGAGCGGTGTACAGCCATCTTCGTCTTCTTACCAACTTCTCTTTTGCTGAAGAATCCTTGATTTATGGCCTGAAAAAGTCTCCCAGCGGCTGCTCTTCGGGTAGCCAATTCTTCTTTGATGCCTCCCTTCCGGTATATGACAGCTCCGAGGTATTTAAAGTGGTTGACCTGCTCCAGATACAGATATTAATTTTCAAGGGAATGAGAGGAAAGCGGATTAGTATCAGACGTTCATTTGTCTCCGCTAGACTATCATCTTGGTCTACCCTGTTCAACCTATTTGTACATTATAATTAAGGTGTTTAGAGTCATTTTATTTTTCAATATGTGGTATATTAAAACACTATTTTCCAATTTATTGCAGGGGTGTTAATTTATTTTAGAATTTGTTGTTTTCACATGTAGTGTTGTTTGTATTACGTCATTTATTTTCCTTACATTATTAGTAGTAAGTAGGTTTTTTTTAATTGTTGAATCGTAATTTTCCACTTGTCAATGTATAACAACTAAATATATGTCTTGTTAGTTTAATCTTGAGGATAAATAAATTGGACTTTCTTTTGTTGTTGTGTATATTACTATAATCTTACTTAAACTCTTACCGTGTTATGCTCTATTGGTCCTAGACACGCGGTTTAAAAAAAAATATAATAATCTATAGAAATCCCCAGCAGCCAAAATCCTTTGCAGCCGCCACTGACTGGGGCAAAAGAAAGTAGAAATGAAAAAAAAAGAGTTTATGCAATAGACTTAACGCAGACAGTGACAACAATTTCGTTTCGTAAATAAATATTCTTTACTGACGACCATTGTAAAGGGAAAATGTGAAAACTGACAGTCAATATGACGACTACAATATGCGTTGGCAGGCAATATATTTATGTAAAGTAATTTGTCTGAGAACCCTATCTACGCAAGAGACAAAAGATATCAAAGAAATACATTAACAACCCGTCAGTATAGAGACCACAGTTACCACAAAGTTCGTGAATGTATTGTACACGAATGCCAAATGCTTAGATGTACGACATGACTCAGGCAACTAACAATGATAATAACATCCTTTATAGAAATAACGGACTATTGCTTGATAAATGAAATTGTTGGCTTCCAAGTATTGTCATGGCATTGGTTAACTTATGAACAGAAACTATAATGATTCGTCTTTTTTCTACCTTAGCGAAACTCCAGGAGTATATGTTTTAAAAACACGACATGTCTTCCTATTCTCTGCTCTTTGTTCTAGGGATTTCAATGTCTTTTGTACCCCCATCATGCCTTACATAATTTTATTAAAGTATGCCACTTGTCATATACAAATTTACAATACGTATGTTATTTCTAAAGTTGTTTCAATTCATGTTTGTACAAAGTACGATACGAAGTGATTTCTGGCTGACCTTCGTTGGTTTGTGGCTTCGATAGCCTTTGACTAAAAGGATGAACTGTAGTACAAAGGTAAAGGTAGTTCCATAGCAGATACTGACGTAGGGGATTGAAGTGTTCGAGACTTCATAATACTAGGTCCAGCATCGAGAGGCGGGGGTGACCAGTTACCTTCTTTGCTGCCTTATCCTTCCTTAACTCAAGTGCAACGTCAGTTACCACTTTACATCTGGGTAGACTGAAGCGTGTTGATACCGTGAATGGATTCCAGCAGCTTTGCAGCGAGAGACCAACGCTCTAACCAGACTGTAGTGTAGACCATACAACAACAACGTTCCATAAAATTAAAAATATTCCATACCATAACTCTTTGTCAATGGAAGTAAGACAGAGGGTTCTTCAGTAGTGTAGAGCTAATCTTGTCGTACGGAAGTGAGCCATGAACATTTAGTGTACAATAAGGAAAAGCACTGGAGACCACATAGATTTTTTTGTTTGTAAAAGCATATAAAGAATACAGTGGACAGCAACAACAATCTAAAGAGGCTGTCGTGAAGAAAGGCCACCACCCAAAGCACGCATATTACTTATATTAAAAGGAAGCAATCCGCTTTCTTTGGGCATGCATTGAGATGAACAAAATGGTTTCTAGCGTGACAATAGAAAGTTTGAAGGTAAAGAAGATAGAGGCCGACAAAGACAAACGATACTGGACAGTTTGATATCATGGCATTAAAAAAAGTCAACAACAGAGTTTATAAACAACACTTGCACAAGAAGAGTCGTGAAGAGACATGATCAACAACGTCACTATGCATGGGACTTGAAGACAAAGAAGTACGTTGTGTCTCGCCATTGTTTGATTTGTCATGCCTCAATTATTCTTTGGTGTCATTGAAAATGAATGAACTATTTCACATAATTACAGCAATCCGCAATTAACGCTGTTAACTCGTTCTTGAAAACTTTAGCGCTAACCGAAAAAAAGTGCTGAACGAAAATTTATTTCCCATCAAAATTAATAGAAACAAATTAATTCGTTCCCAAGGCCTAGAAAACTGTATCAAGATTAAGCAAAAAGGGATTTTAAAAACTAGTGAGCAACATTTATTAACTCCATATAATTATCAAACATATTGAATAGAAACGAAATATTATACACGTACTGTACTTTAAACAAACAAACCAATATTTTACGATTTTAATCTCTGCTGCTTCCGTCGCTTGTGGCTACAGTTATAACAGTACATATATCTTCATCATCAGACGACATTCTAGCAGAAGGTAATGTAGGTGCTGAAAACGTTTGTCTAGCTCCAGATGTAGACTGGTTGAGGCTTAACAAGAAACAAACAAAAAACCGAGCTTGCTCAGGCACCTTTTTTTTCTCTTCAAGAAACACTTTGTAGCAATCAAGATCTTGTTCTATATTAATAATAATAGAAATAAAAATAAGTTCCCCCATAAGCGCATACATGCATACACTAGATGTGAACCAACAAAGAATGAGAAGTCAGTGATCGACTATGCCATTGTTAGGAGGAGCTCATTCAAATATGTCCGGGATGCTAGAGTCTGGATAGGGCCAGAGATTGGAAGTGATCACTACCTGCTTACAATCAACAGAACAACTGAAAGAGTTGCTCAGCCTAGGAACTGCCCAACACCACGCAAGAAACTAAGTAAACGAACGGGAGAAATGAGCATTAAGACCTACAAGCTGAGAGAGCCAGAAATTAAGACCAGATATCAGGGGCTTATTGCTGCAGCGGTGAGCAACACAGAAGAACAACCTGATGACTTGGAAACCCTCTGACTTAAATTCAAGGACATCATAAAGACAGCTGCTGCAGAAGAATGTGGTGAAGTCCGACTTGGGAATAAGAGAAAGAGGACACCTTGGTGGACAGAGGAAGTCAAAAAGAAAATAAGAGAGAAGAAAATGGCATGGAAACAGTACTTAGGAGCTAAAAACACAACAGGACAAATAGAGAAATATAGAGAATATGTGACACTCAGAACAGAAGCAAAGAACAAGGTGCTAGCAGCAAAACAGAAGTCCTAGGAAGAATTTGGAGAAAAGCTAGAACACGATGCGCAAGAAAACCAGAAATTGTTTTATAAGACCCTAAAGAACACGAGGAAGGAAAAACAATGCCCTCTCAAATTTATAAAGGACAAGCAAGGCAAATTGCTTACTGTCCCGAAGGAAGAAATGGAAAGATGGAAAGAATATTTCTCAGAACTCCTGGATGGTGAACAAGGTCAAGCATCAGAAATGATAACCACTAGCACAGAAGAGAAAACCAATGATGGTGAAGATGACATAAAGATGGAAGAACTTAAGGCAGCACTGGAGAAAATCAAGATGGGCAAAGCAGCAGGGCATGATGGTATAACACCAGAAATGGTTAAGTACATGGGAGCATCATGCGACCTATTACTCTTAAGGGTCCTACAGGCAGCGTGGTGCAACAAGACCATACCAAAGGATTGGGAGATTGCCATCATAACAACAATTTTCAAAAAGTGTGACAATCGACAATGTGGAAACCGTTGAGGCATATCCCTTCTCACTGTCCCTGGTAAAATCTACTCTAGAATCCTAGAGCAGAGACTCCGACGCCTAGCTGAGCCACAATTGGATGAGGTTCAGTGCGGATTCCGAGCAAACCGAAGTACTCAAGACCTAATCTTCACACTCAGACAGCTGAGTGAAAAGGCCCTTGAGTATAAGAGTGAGATGCATCTTTGTTTCATAGATCTGGAACAGGCGTTTGACAGGATCCCCTGGAGCAAACTTTGGGACTGTTTGGCAAGGAAGAACATTCCAGCACCTCTGATTCATGCTATACAGAGCTTCTACAAATCTTGCAGAAATTATGTGAGGACAGCAAACCATAAGTCAGAAGAGTTTAGGACCACCACTGGTGTAAGACAAGGTGATATCCTGTCACCTTATCTGTTTATCCTCCTCATGGACGATGTCATCAAGGCATGTAAGGAAAGAACAAGAAAGTATTCGGTGGGGTACTGAAAGATGAGACAGGTCTGTATTTCAGAGCTGGCATTTGCTGATGATGTTGCCCTGATTGCTAAATCAGAGGCACATCTCCAATGCAACATGCAAGTCTGGAAGGAAGAGCTGGAGAAGAGAGGGATGGTCATAAGCAGCTCTAAAACAAAATCCATGGTGATATCGCGAGAAGAAAGAAGACATCAGATTAAGCAGGGAGAACAGGTCTTGGAGCAGGTCGACCACTTTAAAAACCTCGGAGCTATTATAGACCGAAAGGGAGGCATCAAAGAAGAATTGGTCACTCGAAAAGCAGCAGCTGGGAGACTTTTTCAGGCCATAAATCGAGGATACCTCAGCAAGAGAGAGGTTGGTAAGAAAACGAAGATGGCTGTATACCGCTCCACCAATGTCCCAGTCTTGACATATGGATGCGAGTCATGGGCAATGACTACAACCCACAAAAGCCAGATCCAAACCTCAGAAATGAGGTATCTGAGGAAGGTGATTGAAGTAACAAAAAGAGACATGGTCCGCAACCAGATGATACGTCAAGGCCTAAAATCCCACCCCCTGCAGACCCAACTAGAACAGTCTCAGCTAAGATGGTTTGGCCATGTCTGCAGAATGGGAGAAGATCGGCTACCACGACAAGCATGGGAACCCAAGAGCCAGGTATCCAGACCCCCAGGACGACCCAGAGTCCGCTGGGAGGACAACATTAAACAATCTTTAAAGGACCGAGGACTAGAATGGAACCAGGCCAGGAGGAAAACAGCCGATAGGATAGTATGGCGCTCTCTCTTCCAAACCTCTACACCTCACGGTAGAAGGGGAACGACTAAGTAAGTAGTAAGTAAGTAACAATAATAATAATAGCCCCTTCATTCATAACTTACTATGGGAATGCGCCTCTGAGGTGACAGCCCTCCCCTCAGCTGCTTATTTTTTTCCTGGTGTTTGGACGTTTTCTCCTCTCTTCTGCTTGTTGTGTGAGCTTCTTTTCGCCCAATCTGAGGTGGCGCCGTAAATAGCATCGCCACTTAGTGCGATCGGCAGCTTCATCCTCCCATGTTGCTGGATTCATGTCCAGTGCCCTCATATCTCTCTTGCACACATCTTTGAACCTCAGCTGCGGTCGCCCAACTCTTCTCTTGCCATCTGCTAATTGTCCATAGAAGATATCCTTCGGGATGCGACCATCTTCCATGTGGCGGACATGGCCAAGCTAAGCCGGTAGTCTGCGCTGTCTAAGCAGTGTATACATGCTTTGAAGGCCAGCACGTGACAACACCTCGACATTTGTCACTTTATCTTTCCACGAGATTGTTCTATATTACGGATTACCATAAAAGTGCGTTCAATTTTGGTGTCATGCTTTATTATTCTAGAAATGACAATGCTTTTTGGTTAGCTCAATACCCTGAATGAACTTTATGAGCATGTAAAAGTTATATTCCTGCCTGCCATAGAGTTTAGCGCTCTGCGTAAGATATAATTTTTAAAACGCATAAGAAAAATATGGAAGAAACAAAAATACAAACAGCGGTGTATCGAAAAAGCGCAAATCGAAAGAATAAGACTGGAGTATTGGTGTATTTAATTTCCCTTATCTGACATCAGTAAGTAGTTTGTCGTGCTTCTCATACTTAAGAAGCATTGAATGCCTGGCATTTTTAATTCTGACAGATCTCACATAATTATTTAGTGTCCGATTAATGGCAGACATGCAAACGGACAGAGTTTTCCATTCTGTTGAACGATTCTAACAAAAGCTAGGTCTTTTATAATTGAACATACGCCATATTATTACACATACACTTTGTGTCAAGGATGAACGGAGAAAGCCTTGCCAAAACGAGGCAAACCCCTAATTTTGTGTTTTTGTTTTAATATATACGTTCTCGGTCTTTAGACTTGTTTAGATTTAGTGTCTACCCTCCCATACACCAGTAATCGTAATTTATCTCAAGCAGGCCTTTTTCTCTGATTCATTTTGTCACTGAGAAAGCCACGGATGTAGAAGGCCCTGAACACAAAGGCTCGCTATTCTATCTCTATATGAATGATTGTCATAAAAACAGACTGAAATTTATACCACCACAACCGTTGTATTGATGGCTATATTTCTTGCTTTACGGCTTGAATAGAATCGGTCGTATGAAAATAGACACAGTTAATTAAATAGAGTAGATGATGGATTTCTCTACTCCTTATTCACACTAAAAGGTTCCAACTTTTTCTGATTAAATGATGGGAGTGTATGTGTGTTTTGTGTAGTTTACTATTTTGCGTGTGTGTGTGTGTTTTTTTTTTTGCCACTTCTTGTCTCTTTTGCAACGTTGTCGTGCCTTCGTCGACAAAGCACAAGTATTTCCAAGTGAGTAAATATAAAACATGTAATTTTGTATACGTAAGCAAATAGAAAACGTGTTAATGAAACAACAAAAACAAACAAAGGATCAAAACAGCGGAGTGATATGAAAATATATCCACTCAGATAAAAACAGCAAAAACTTAAATGAACCGGTTTTACGTCTCCGGAATCCTTATTACATCATCATCATCTCAGCCCGTAACCCGTCATGAGTCGTAGGGGTGCCATGGTGGAAGCATCAGCAGACAGGGTCCTCCACTGCTCTCTATCCTCAGCAATGCGTACAAGTGTGGAAAAACCGTGTCCTGCCCATTCTTTGATGTTATCAGCCCAGGATTTTCTCTGCCTTCCTCTTCTCCGTTTACCTTCGACTGTTCCCTGAAGGATCGTTTTCGAAAGGGAGTCATGACGAGTTACATGCCCAAACCAGGCAAGCTTTTGACGTTTCACTATTGACAAAAGTGGTTCTTGGTGGCCTGCATAGGTGTTTATCTTCTCTCTAACATAGACATTTGTTTTGTGCTCTTTATAGCAAATGCGCAGAATTCTTCTATAACATTTATGCTCGAAAGCCTGAATCCTTCGCTCTGTATCTGCAGTGAGTGTCCAGCCCTCACACCCATACAAGAGAATAGATAATACAAGTGATTTGTATAATTTGATCTTCACAGGAAAACTGATGTTACTTTTCCAGATCACATTCAACCTTGTCATGGCAGCTGAGGCCATCTCAAGTCTTGTCTTGATTTCTTTACTTGATCTTCCATCACTACATATAGTGGACCCAAGATATTTAAAGGTGTTAACTTCTTCTAACGTTTGCCCATTTAACGTAATGTTGGTCGGAACATGTTTCTTATGGCTATTCACCAATATCTTGCTTTTTTCTATATTAATTTCCATCCCATACGTTCTTGTTACTTTCTCCAGTCTAGAGGTAAGGTCTTGAAGTTCTGATTCTGATCCAGCTATCAGATCAATATCATCAGCAAAACGTAGGTTGCACAGAGGTCGGCCTCTGCATAGTTGGAGAGCCCCTTTTGATTTATTTTGATTTATTTAAATGCTGCATAGTTGGATATTACTGTGGTGAAGTGGGATGTTATAAATATTTATAGGGGACTTAGTGTACTGACTGAGATCAGCTGTGAAGGTATCTATATCTATTAAGAGTAGTGTATTATAGATAACCTTACTTGCTACCACATATCTATATATCTCAGTCAGAATTATTCTGGAATAGTGTGATGACTACGTTATGTGTCTAGGGTATGTGTATGATGAAGTGTAAGTCACAACAACAGACAGATAAACAATTTAATTTATTCCACTATACTTGACAACACTGGGACACTCACATACATATAACACTCTAAAGGATATCTTAAGGAGTCACTGATAACTTTTCAAATAACAATATGTATTCATTGCTGATATGAATGAATATGTGTCCTGATTCAATTACAAAGGAACCAGGAATCACAATCAATTTTCATTACAAGTTATGTACAGAATGGATTAATATGAATATTGTAGTGACATATATTATTAAAAATATCCTATGTGTGTCAGTTGTGTAGTGGTAATATGAGGTAATACTGGTTTTGTTTTGTTCAAGCTCTGTTGGTATTTGTCATCATGACTTCAATAGTTTGTCTTTAGGGACTAGTATTGGAGATGTTCTCAGTTCCTGATATTAAGACAATTAAATTCCCCTCTTAAGGTGATTTTTACAAAGTCATTTCAAGATGTGGGGACATAATGTTGAGCTCAGCTGGCCAAGTCAGCTTATCTTGAGTGATGGCGGCAGGAAAGGACTCCTCTGCTCGAATTCTCCTCTGGGCTATGGAGACACCTCACTGATAGCTAAATGGACCAAGGAGTATGCTGTCCGACTCTGGATTCAGCAAAGCTCTGACCAGGTGCTGCTCAGTACCATCAAGACCACGGTCCCTGAAAACAAGAAGGATATACCTTCTACTTCATAACTAATTGATACTCTAGTTCTACACTGAACACAATACAACACAAACATTGAGTTCAGAGCGTTAGGCCAACTGTCAGCTTCATCTGAAATACTTTATACCAGTATTTACCTCCTTAATGGTTACCACGCCTCTGCACTTCCAGCATTATTTCTGTCTAATCAATCATCCAGGTGTCAGTGTACTATTTGGCCATTCCATGCCGTTTTACTTCCCTCCGACACCCTCTGTTCAGGCTGGAGCATTATAGGCTTTATCTCCTGTTTGCCACTGAACTACACATATATATACAGGAATAAATTAACAATTTACATTCAATTTTCATTAAAAGATACTGAATGGTTCAAGCTTACCACAATTTCATGGAAATAAACACAGATACGTTGATTAGCAATGAATTCTGGCACAATTACTGGCACAAATTCCCATCTGCTTATGTTCCAGGCTTTTATTTTAGCAAAAATGTGAGCTGGCTTCAACGCACTGTCGCTTTATCAAGATTATTTGCACTAGTGGTCTCGAACTAACGCTCCTAAGTGAGTATATCAGCGAGTCTAGCCAATGAGGCCACGTTTCGACAAGTGTTTGAAAAAATGTTACCTTTCTACGTCTCCCTAACAACCAAGATAGTATTTATAGTCCGACCAATCGTGGTTCGTCTTTCATTTGTTGCGCTCCAATCAATTTGGAGTTTACATGGTAGGCTATTTCTGTAACGCAAGGTTTTTTTTTCAAACATGTTATAAAAAAATTTTATGAGCAGAAATGATTTCATGCTGTCAGGCATCCCCAATATTTTATTTTGGTTATAACTTGTTAATTCCTAGACTATTTGCGTAACGTTTTACATATTCTTTGTCAGCAAACCCTAAGGAACCCAAATATCCAAATTTAAAAGAGCTACGTGGCTGCGTTCAAAATATGCAATTTCTACCTCCTGTTTCGAAGATGTGCTGTCTGGGAAGGGTAGTGTATTTTATCACTGTCCGTCTGAAAAAAAATTAGTGCATGTAGTCTTACACGCGTGATGGCAGCATTTGTGTATCGCGCGACGCGTGTTGCCTGCGTTCCTGATTTTCAGCCCTCCTTCTCTCTTTATCCTTTAGTCCATCTGTTCGTTCGTTTTGGTAACGCAGTGTAGAAAAAGACATGAATGGAATTTAAAATTTAGGTCAACTTGCATATTTCAAGGTTTTTCTTAGAAAGGCAGCACATTTTATTGTGTGTTTGGGAAACGCGTGTATGTTGCAGAAGGCCTATATTTAACGTGGAAACGTTACAATTTGCAGACGAAGCATAAAACAAAGGGGATTTCGAGTACTGTCCTTGTGACAGCACTGTTCTTTACCATTTTTCTTCCTTTATTTATTATATGTATTTATTAGGCTTTATATTTACCTAATAATTTATATATGTGGATTAGAATATTCCACGACACCTCCCCTCTTAAAACAGACATTATATGTCAGTCCTTTATTCTATATACACATAGAGAAATTTATTATTATTTCTGGGGTTTACGGTGATTCTCATCACACGGATGGCGGCTTAAAAAATCCGCTCCCAAATTGGTTTTTCCAGATATATACTCAATGCTAAAATTATATGGAGCCAAAAGTAAAGACCATCGGAGTAACCTGGAGTTCTCATGCCTAGCCTGTGCTAGAAACGATAACGGTTTGTGGTCTGTTTGCAACTTAAATGCCTTCCCATATAGATAAATATTGAATTTCTTTATCGCCCATATTACTGCAAGACATTCTTTTTCGCTAGTTGAGTAGTTGATTTCAGCTTTATTCAACTTTCTGCTAGCATATGCCACTGGGCTTAATTCTCCATCCAAGGCATCTGATTTCTGTAGTAGAGTTGCACCTAACCCAATATTACTTGCATCCGTCCTTACAATGAATTCTTGACTTAAGTCAGGTAATTTCAAAATGGGTTTACTTGTGAGCTTTTCCTTCAATTCTTGGTAAGTCATTTCACATTGTGGTGTCCATGTAATGCGATCTGGATGTCCTTTACGTGTCAATTCAGTTAACGGTGCACATATGGAATTAAAGTTTTTGATATACTTCTGGTAGAAACCACATAATGAGACAAAGGATCTCACGTCCTTCTTGGTTTGTGGTCTCGGGGCTTTCTGTAGTTTCTCTAAATTCTTTGGGTCAGGGGTCATGTTTCCCTGATAAACTGTGTGTCCCAAAAATTCCAATTCTTTACATCCAACGCAACATTTGGTTGGTCGGGCTGTTAAATTTGCCTCCCTAAGTCGATTAAACAGCATGTTCAGAGAGTCAATGTGTTCCTCAAATGTTTCTGTGGCTATCAGGATATCATCCATGAAATTTGTTATACATGGATTATTCAGAGGGTCCAATAATTTTCTCATCATTCCAGAGAAGACACTAGGCGCATTCTTCAATCCAAATGGCAATCTATTAAACTCATAGTGTCCTTCTGAGGTACTAAAAGCTAGGTATGGTCTAACCTCAGGCTTTACTGGAATCTGATAGTATCCTTTACTCAGATCCACTTTTGTGAAATATTTAGCTTTATTTAGTCTGGCAAACAGCTGATTTGTATCCGGCAATGGATCCACCTGTCCTTCTGTAATAGCATTCAGTCTCCTGTAATCTATACAGAGTCTATGTTCTCCAGAGGGCTTCCTTAAGAGTACAACACCGGAACTATACGAAGACTCACTGTGCGAAATAATTCCTTCCTTCAACAGATAGTCTATCTCTTCCTTCAAAGCTTTTTCCTTAGCAAACGGAATCGAATATGGTTTCATACAGACAGGTGTGGGGTCTATCAGTTTCATATCATATTCCAATAGGTTTGTATGCCCTGGTCGGTCTGTTAACACCTCTGCATGATTATTTAGAACCTGTTGCACTCTCTCTTTCTGAGTTTTCGTTAAATGTGTACTGATTTTCACCTGTGCTGCTGTCTCACAGGGGTGTAATGGATACTCAAATGATGAAAGTGGTTCCTTTTTCATCTCCATGGCGATGGACAAGGTCAACAAGTGTGTCTCCTCCTGATGTTCTCTTTCCAAATATTTCTTCAGGAGATTCACATGATAGATTTTTTCTTTCCCCTTCTTATCTATCTTATAATTTGTTCTAGATACCTTCTCTAAAACTGTATATGGACCCTGCCATCCAATTTGTAACTTATTCTGACTCCCAGGCAAAAGAAGCAGTACTTTCTCTCCCACAGCCAAATTTCTGTCTTTCGCCTTCCTGTTATAATAGGCAGCATGTTTCTTCCTGGCTTGTTTCAAATTTTCATTGGCAAGTTTCCAGCCAGTTTTTAACCGAGTAGTCAGCTCATTCACATATTGGTATGAAGATGTAATGTTTTCCTCTGCCTTTTCATCAGTCCACGTTCTTAACATAGCTACATATGGACCTTTAATTGTGTGGACCTATTTGTCCATGCACCGGTATGGTCTCTTCCACTCGAAGCTTTATAGTGATGATTTTTCCTCTCAGAATTATCATTCACAAAACGACCGCTACCAATTCTTCTTTTGGGGTTGTCTCCCCACTTAAAATTCTTGATGAGAGATTTCCTCCCTACATCCTCTTCCTCCAGTTTGTTTAAGTCCGATTGAGGGATTTTCGGCTTATCCTGGGGTAAGACATCTTTTTGCACTTTCCGCATAGTGGCCATTGTAAAACAGTTAAGTGAAGCTTGTCCGTGAAAAGGGGCTTCCCATTCCATTTGGTCCACTTTATCAAATTTATATCTCTTTTTATTATCAGGACCTAATTTTGCCCCGTGGCGTGTCCAGGTCCTGATCCATGTTCCCACTTGTGGGTGTTCCCTCATGTGCTATGCTACACCTTTCTACAAAATTTTCAATGTCCCATCTTGCTTTGGGCCAATAATAATTGTGAGCCACCTTTTGAATGATGGTACCTATCTTCTCATGGTCCCCATCTGGTTTCACATGTAGGCTCCTTATTAATTCTGTCCTATATCTTTTTGGAAGAACCAGCTGTCCGTGACCTTTGGATCTAGCTCCAGTCTTCCTATACATCAACTTGTTTTTCATGTAAAAATCTCCCTTGCCTGGAGTTGTATGACAAGTTGACAATTTTCTGAAACAAGGCTTGAGTGTTTTATCCCCAGCCTGTGCCTTCCTCATCTCTTCTGGAGTGGTATCTAACATAATATCCTCCTCCTGTCTTGAGGTCGACCTGACCTGAAGGGTTGCCATATACACAGGTTTCCTTCTGCAACGGTCAGTGTCATGATTGTCCATCTGACAATTCTTACACCACCTTTTTCTTTGGTTGAAAGATTTTCTTTCATCATATTTCCTTTCATCGAATTGTGGGAATTTATTTTTATTTTCATACCGTGGCCTATCAAATTGGTGCTTACCTTTATTTTGATCCTTAGGATCAAATTTATTAAAGTTCTGTGGTGCCCTAAAGTTATCCACTTGTTTCTTTTTATTACCTGTTACCTCTGCTTGAGCTGCTTGATACCTTTCAGCAACATTTAGCAACTCATCCAGCCTCTCTGCACCTTGTTCCATGAGAAACTTTCTCAGGTCTGGAGCCATGGACTCTCTTAATTGCTCTATAAGGACCATTTCCTTAAGATCTTGGGTTTTCCCCAGAGAAGTCCATTTCTCCAAGTATGTCTCTATTCGTGCAGAGAACTGGTGATAGGTTTCACCTGACAGTAGTTTAGCATTCCTAAATTTTTTCCTATAAAATTCTGCATTCTTTTCATACCTTAACAAAAGAGCCTGCTTTAGCATGTCATAATTTTACTGATCACCTCTGCTCATTTTTGCAAAAACTTCATAAGCTGCCCCACGAAGTCCCTGAGATAACTTTAAGCTCCACCTTTCTCTCTCTAACCCATACGTGGTAGCTAATAGTTCATACCTATTAAGGTAGCTCTCTATATCATCGTCTTTCTCAACAAAATGATCTAAATGAAAATTCATAGCTGAGGTTGAGGCTCCTTGAGTAACCGTAGCATCAGAGGCAAAGGGACTGGCACCATTTTCAGGAGCATGGCCTTGAAACTCAAACTCCCTTAGTCGTAATTCATGTTCCCTTTGTAATCTTTTATCTTCTGCTTCCCTTTCTGCAGCTAATTTCCTCTCTTCCCTTTCTGCAGCCTGTCTTCTTTCCTCGGCTTCTCTTTCTGCAGCTAATCTTTTGTCTTCTCTTTCTGCTTCCAATTTCTTAGCCTCTTTGTCAGCCTCAATCTGCCACCTCTTAGTCTCAGCCTCAGCTTGCAACCTCTTAGTCTCAGCCTCTAACTTTCTTTCGGCCTCTTTTTCTAATCTTCTTTCTTCGCGTTCAATAAATTTGTCACATTCCGTAGTGACATAGGCAACCATAACTTGCCCATCTAATCCTAACTCTTTTGCAGTCTGTACAGCAGCAGATCGAAACTTGGCCAGGTCCGCCATTGTCTATCAGGTAAATTTCTACAATGTCTAACCAACAATTCAAATTCTAAATATATATAATGGACAACACAGGCACCGTGAGCTCAACCTTATTTAATTCCACCCAAGGATACCTTTTAATTCTTATATTCCCTGAAGTGAATTACCCCCAATATTTTTAATAGGTAAAGATTCAAAATCCCAAGAGCGAGACCCCAATATATGTGGTGAAGTGGGATGTTATAAATATTTATAGGGGACTTAGTGTACTGACTGAGATCAGCTGTGAAGGTATCTATATCTATTAAGAGTAGTGTATTATAGATAACCTTACTTGCTACCACATATCTATATATCTCAGTCAGAATTATTCTGGAATAGTGTGATGACTACGTTATGTGTCTAGGGTATGTGTATGATGAAGTGTAAGTCACAACAACAGACAGATAAACAATTTAATTTATTCCACTATACTTGACAACACTGGGACACTCACATACATATAACACTCTAAAGGATATCTTAAGGAGTCACTGATAACTTTTCAAATAACAATATGTATTCATTGCTGATATGAATGAATATGTGTCCTGATTCAATTACAAAGGAACCAGGAATCACAATCAATTTTCATTACAAGTTATGTACAGAATGGATTAATATGAATATTGTAGTGACATATATTATTAAAAATATCCTATGTGTGTCAGTTGTGTAGTGGTAATATGAGGTAATACTGGTTTTGTTTTGTTCAAGCTCTGTTGGTATTTGTCATCATGACTTCAATAGTTTGTCTTTAGGGACTAGTATTGGAGATGTTCTCAGTTCCTGATATTAAGACAATTAAATTCCCCTCTTAAGGTGATTTTTACAAAGTCATTTCAAGATGTGGGGACATAATGTTGAGCTCAGCTGGCCAAGTCAGCTTATCTTGAGTGATGGCGGCAGGAAAGGACTCCTCTGCTCGAATTCTCCTCTGGGCTATGGAGACACCTCACTGATAGCTAAATGGACCAAGGAGTATGCTGTCCGACTCTGGATTCAGCAAAGCTCTGACCAGGTGCTGCTCAGTACCATCAAGACCACGGTCCCTGAAAACAAGAAGGATATACCTTCTACTTCATAACTAATTGATACTCTAGTTCTACACTGAACACAATACAACACAAACATTGAGTTCAGAGCGTTAGGCCAACTGTCAGCTTCATCTGAAATACTTTATACCAGTATTTACCTCCTTAATGGTTACCACGCCTCTGCACTTCCAGCATTATTTCTGTCTAATCAATCATCCAGGTGTCAGTGTACTATTTGGCCATTCCATGCCGTTTTACTTCCCTCCGACACCCTCTGTTCAGGCTGGAGCATTATAGGCTTTATCTCCTGTTTGCCACTGAACTACACATATATATATATACAGGCATAAATTAACAATTTACATTCAATTTTCATTAAAAGATACTGAATGGTTCAAGCTTACCACAATTTCATGGAAATAAACACAGATACGTTGATTAGCAATGAATTCTGGCACAATTACTGGCACAAATTCCCATCTGCTTATGTTCCAGGCTTTTATTTTAGCAAAAATGTGAGCTGGCTTCAACGCACTGTCGCTTTATCAAGATTATTTGCACTAGTGGTCTCGAACTAACGCTCCTAAGTGAGTATATCAGCGAGTCTAGCCAATGAGGCCACGTTTCGACAAGTGTTTGAAAAAATGTTACCTTTCTACGTCTCCCTAACAACCAAGATAGTATTTATAGTCCGACCAATCGTGGTTCGTCTTTCATTTGTTGCGCTCCAATCAATTTGGAGTTTACATGGTAGGCTATTTCTGTAACGCAAGGTTTTTTTCAAACATGTTATAAAAAAATTTTATGAGCAGAAGTGATTTCATGCTGTCAGGCATCCCCAATATTTTATTTTGGTTATAACTTGTTAATTCCTAGACTATTTGCGTAACGTTTTACATATTCTTTGTCAGCAAACCCTAAGGAACCCAAATATCCAAATTTAAAAGAGCTACGTGGCTGCGTTCAAAATATGCAATTTCTACCTCCTGTTTCGAAGATGTGCTGTCTGGGAAGGGTAGTGTATTTTATCACTGTCCGTCTGAAAAAAAATTAGTGCATGTAGTCTTACACGCGTGATGGCAGCATTTGTGTATCGCGCGACGCGTGTTGCCTGCGTTCCTGATTTTCAGCCCTCCTTCTCTCTTTATCCTTTAGTCCATCTGTTCGTTCGTTTTGGTAACGCAGTGTAGAAAAAGACATGAATGGAATTTAAAATTTAGGTCAACTTGCATATTTCAAGGTTTTTCTTAGAAAGGCAGCACATTTTATTGTGTGTTTGGGAAACGCGTGTATGTTGCAGAAGGCCTATATTTAACGTGGAAACGTTACAATTTGCAGACGAAGCATAAAACAAAGGGGATTTCGAGTACTGTCCTTGTGACAGCACTGTTCTTTACCATTCTTCTTCCTTTATTTATTATATGTATTTATTAGGCTTTATATTTACCTAATAATTTATATATGTGGATTAGAATATTCCACGACAATTACATAGTTGCATATTACATCTCTTGCTTAATTGTTGTCTATTGCGCTATGCCTTTCGCGAGCTAATAATATTCTTTTTATTTCCCTTATCCTTACAATTTGATGCAATATTTATTTGGTTATCTACGTAAAAATGTGTACAATGTAAGAAAATGTAAGTCTTATTAAGATCAGTGTTAGCTCGTCAATTTGCAACCAATCTTAGGCCATCATTACTATAAATCCCCAGGCTAACCTATTTCTTAAAACAAGGTTTTGGCTTCGCTGATTGAGTGTCTTTGAGCCACTGGATTAAAAGGAAAGTGATACAGTCTTAAATGAGCCTTAAAGTTTGTAATGGTAGTTCTTGTACTTTAGTTACCACGATGTATACAAGTCATGAAAAGGAGCTATCGCTGCTTTGAAGTCATTGAGGTATTAATCCTTGAAAATCCCGGTTGTAATCACCTGGCTCAACTTATGTAGCGTCTAAAAGGTTCAATTGAGCTGTGCTCTAAATACACTTCTTCTGCACTAAGGAGTGACTCTTTGAGCGTATATGAATTTCACAACTTTTGGTTTGTTTGTTTGCTAGTTTGTTTATTTTTGCAAAATTCGTAGAAACTCTATCGCTTAGCACGGAATCATATCTATGTATTTTCTCACAAATAGATGTGGAATTCCATTGTCCTCATTTCTTTCTTCTTGCCTGTATTTTTCCCTATTTGTTTTATTTTTTAAGAGAATTGTTCAGAGTCGAAAGCACGTGCTAGAATGGTACAGTCAGTGACGTTCTTGCAAAACTTTTGATTTATTTAAATGCTGCATTTTGGGAGTCTCTTTCTTGGAGATGACAGTTAATCAATCTTCCTAATCGTTAGGCTGAAGTTTTTAATCTTTAAGTTTTGTCTCTATCGTATAAAACATTTCCTGGATCTCATTATTGTTGTTTAACTAGGGCTGCTGAGCTTCCCGCTCTTTTACAGCCATTACCAAGTGGAAGGCTCCTTGGTATTATCTGCACTATAGATCTAGGCTTTTCCTGCGTCTTTTCTGCCATTCCGAAACATGTTGAGTTGAAATCATGAGCTCCACTTTTTCCAGTTTGGCTTGCATTTAAAGGATCGTCACATCTGGTCCCAAGCTAGGAGTAAGAAGCGTGTAGCATAATACCATGCATTCCGTGCCATCCAAGGGGGCTCTCCAACTATGCAGAGCTAAAATACTGTACTCTGGTTCTGGGCTCTCCCAAGGAGTTGTCACGTCCTGCACAGAGCCACTTCTCAGCTCCCACTGCCTATCACTGGGTCCATATTGAGATCCTTATGCAAATAGTCAACCAGGTCAAAGCCAAAGAATCACGTCTGGGGCTCAAGTGACTTCTCCAAGCTTAGTGTGCAATGCAGGGTTCTCAACACGTTTCACCACATGGGGGAATCCCTGGAGGTGTGTGGATGATTTCAAGAATCAATTAGGATGTAATTAGCCTCACAGACAGAAGTTCACGTCCACGGATGTATACTGTAGCATTGCTCATAGCTGGTGGTCATATAAAAATGACTCCAGATATGGCACCATGCATTCTGGATCTCATATTCACTTGTCCGTATTATTATTACCGGAATATCAGCGTTATTGAGCGTTTATATAGGGTAAGCAAAAAATAAATGCGCCCTTCTATTACCCACAACAACATCATCTTGTTACTATAATAATGTTTCCGGGAATTTTTAGTTCTTAGTTTTAAATATATCTGGAATGTCACGTAATAAGTATGTTTTACCTTGTAGAATACATCTTCAGAGACAAAAAAGTTTAAATGGCCTCTAAGTGTTTCCATAAGCTTGTTATTATGCATCATCGTATTGGCCAGCATAAGTATGTTTTACCTTCTAGAATACATACAGAAGGCATTTTTTTACACAACACGTGATCGCAGTTATTTATCGAAAGAAGCAATGAGGTCTGCAAATTATGGACCCTTGTCAAAAGACCATTTGCTGCACCAATGGCTACGTTTTTTGAATAAATATTTGTAGCGGCAAAGTTAGTGACGAGACCTTTTTCTCTTATTATTTTAAACAGAGGTGCTCAGTTATTAAGCGTGCGATTGGCGCAGCGGTTAGACCAGGGTTTCTCAGCCGGTGTTCCTCTAGAGGTCACTAGTGGTTAACTCGAGAGATCGTGATTGAAAAAAATAAATACATAAATAAACGGGATTTTTTCAGTCTTGTATAAAACCGTGTCATAGGCAATATTTTAAAAAAATATTGCTCGGGGCTATGGTTTTCAGGAGCTTTACTATACAACATTGTCAATAACGTTTCATGTTGTAAATAGCATTAATTAAAATTATTATTGCATTATTATTTTTACATTACTGATCACGCTAACATACCGTGAGCTGTAGATATCATAATTTTTATGCAGGGATTCCCTGAGACCTGACAATTATATCAAGGGTTCATCCATGGTAACAATATTGAGAAAAGGTGGCTTAGAATGTGTTCCTCTCGCCGTGAAATTACCGGGTTCCAGGATCTAAACACGGTAGCGCCATTCTCCAGTCTACCAAGCTATAAATGGGTACCTAACTCTGCTCTTTAGTTAGGGACGGCACAAATCAGCGAGGAAGGGAGTTTGTCACCCCACTTCATGAAAATAAAGTATTGTGAAGTCTTTAACACTACAACCCCTACAGCAATATTTTCTATGGGACTACCTTCCTCAGTTATTATTTGTCTAACCCTGTTGAATTTGGTGTTACGATTCCATGTTAAGTCTCTCGAGTTTTCGCGAGGTAAAGTTCTTAGTTTTAGGCATATATGGAATGTTATGTGAGAAGTATATTTTACCTTCTAGCCAGTAGGCTGTTATTATAACTCAAATGGACATATCTAGATTTTCCCACAAAACAAGAGAGTGACAAGTAAAACATCAGTACATCCGAAGACATTAGTAAATCTGTAGATATCAGTATATCTGTAGACATCAGTACATCTGTAGACATCAGTACATCTGTAGATATCTGCACATCTGTAGATATCAGTACATGTAGACATCAGTACATCTATAGATATCAGTATATCTGTAGACATCAGTACAGCTGTAGACATCAGTACATCTGTAGATATCAGTACATCATTAGACATCAGTACAGCTGTAGACATCAGTACAGCTGTAGACATCAGTACATCTGTAGATATCAGTACATCTGTAGACACCAGTACATCTGTAGACATCAGTACAGCTATAGACATCAGTACATCTGTAGATATCAGTACATCTGTACATATTAGTACAGCTGTACACATCAGTACATCTGTAGACATCAGTACATCTGTAGATATCAATACATCTGTAGACATCAGTACATTTGTAGATATCAGTACAGCTGTTGACATCAGTACATCTGTAGATATCAGTACATCTGTAGACATCAGTACAGCTGTAGACATCAGTACATCTGTAGATATCAGTACATCATTAGACATCAGTACAGCTGTAGACATCAGTACAGCTGTAGACATCAGTACAGCTGTAGACATCAGTACATCTGTAGATATCAGTACATCTGTAGTCATCAGTACATCTGTAGACATCAGTACATCTGTAGACATCAGTACATCTGTAGACATCAGTACTTCTGCGGACATCAGTGCGAATTTCTTTTATCTCTCATGTATCTCGTGCCTGTTTTAACTGCGGTGAAATCTTGCGTGAAGTGGAGGTAGAAGCAGTAAAAAAGTTCTTGTAACCATTGTTTAAACAAATATTACGTCAGAGACAAAAACGTGTGTCCTCCATGCCCAAGGAATCACGCTGGAACAAGTGCTCTCAACATGAAAGGTCTCACTGGTACATTGTTACATTAAGAATAGTATTGTAAATTTATATCATGAACACACTTAGGCTATTACCAGTTAATTTTGCGGTAATATGTCTCTCTGTGTTAAATCCTGTGTTTGCACAGGTTTTCACTCATATTGAACGCTACATATTTCATACGTCATCGGTGATTATGACGTAATGCGTTCTGCACTAATTTATGCTAACGGTTAAGATTCTTGGCCTTTCGTGATATGTAGTCTTCGTGATAAGACGTATGATATTCAAGCTCCTAAGATATATTGTGGGAGAAAGAGCTAAAAGTGGCATGTTGTATGTTTCGAAGGCCGCCACTATTATTACCATGATGAATCAGAACTCAGCAAGAAGTTCGTGATTACTAAAGAAGTACTCAATATATAATTCTACGTCTACATTGTCTGACCCACATTACTTGGGTGGATTTCACCTCTAGTACAGCGGCCAGAAATGTATGTTTAAGACGAGACTGTTGAAGAATTCGATGAAACGTATGCACCATATGCCATGCCATTTATATGAACTTTGTAATCTTCAATGTAGATTAAACGTCAGGATATTATGTAGACCCATCCACCTGATGACTTGCGTTCTTCAACGATTTGATGTCATGCATGTTCTCACCCGTCTCCATTCGTGTTATAAGTACGATGCTTCTACCTTTGATGATCTTCATTAGATGTCCAACTTATTCAACTTATTACTACAAGAAGAAAACCCCATGCGTAACATACATACGCAATACATATGGCGACAAAACATAGCACTATATGAGTCAGCTCTAACAGGAGACTTGACATCTGAAGAAAAGTGGAAAAACAAGACCTAACAGTCATCTTCATTCTCCTTTCCATTCGATACAGACACGTTATAGAATTTTTCAACGCGAGCACATACATCAGAATGACAAGGCCTCCGCTCCATATATATATTCATATTTTTAGACACATAAAAAACAAATGACGAATTGTGGAAAACATGTGAAACTTGATAGTTTTGTTATACAGTAAATCAAAAACATTCATTTTCATTAAAAAAATATATATATTTACTATTTATAACATAACTAGCAATAACCCGTCAATATTGACAGGTTTTTAATTATAGTGTGTTTTTTCGGTTACATGTATCACCGACGGTGCTATTACCACTGTGGTCATTTCATTGCAGGCGACCGTCATTAGATATTTGTAGTGAAAATTATATGGATGTATTAAATATGAAGACATAGAGTAACCTTCCTAAATGACATGTGGAGCAGTGATAATGATCTACTGGACCGTAAATTGTCTAAATAACTAACATTTCTTTTATGACAACATGTCTCGTAATTGCTCGTGCATCTTTTAAAATCTTGACTGCCATAATCAAACTGTTCATGCTCACCGTCATTTGCGTACTTTTCTATTTTCGGGAGAGTACATATAAGGAAAACAATACAATTATTGTCTAACTTTCAACCACAGTTGCACCCTCTTAGCTGTGGTTGAAAGTTAATGTACTTTCTCGAAAATAGAGAAAGTGCGCAAATGACGGTCTGCAAAATGTGACTGACCGACCGACGTACTTAAGGCGGGTATTATCGTATTGAATAATATATACGTAAGGTACAGTAACAGAGAGACAGCTGTCACGGGTTGCCTCCCCTTTGCGCTGCAGTGATGGTCGAACAATGGCCAAAACCTAGAGTATCTAATGTGGGTCTTCAAATGTGTATACCTTCGTACAAGATTACTCTTGGCAGAGCTGCAGATAGAAGGATGATGATTCTTCTACCTTGAAATACCTTCGTATTTCCGTCAATTCTCAGTAATAAATACCACTACACCTTCTTACAGTTATCTTGCTTATAACAACTCGGTCCGGATGTTTATTACTGCATTTCCGACGTCTCAGGTGTGTCTGTAATATGCTACCAAATCGATAAGTGACCGGCACTTCCTACGCAAATAAACACTGGGCGTCATTACTCGAAAATGACTTGTCCCCAGTCTGGGTTTACCTGTAACTCTTCTCCTCAAGGATAGTCAGGGAAGCGTGACACGTATGAATGGAAGAAGTGTAAACATTGACAGGAAAATACCAAATACTGTCGGAGGTAGGAAAACAGAACGTGCCAAGAATCGAATGGCGCACATAATTGGGACGCTCAATAAAGGTAGATAAATACTGCCGGAGAGGAAAAGACAGCGCACAAAATTATGCGACAACAACATTTGATAAAAATGCATACATATTTTATATTATAGTATAACATTATTTGTTTTGGGATTGGCGGCCCAATACAGAAACTATCCACCTCTTGATATGAAATAAAGGTTTTCAAAGTCCCAATGGAGGGGCCACCTGCATGGATCTGCCAATGCTTACAGAGCATAGACTCACTACTGCATCTGGTCCTCTTCCAGGAAGCTTGTATCAGGCATTCTTACTTACTTAGTCGTTCCCCTTCTACCGTGAGGTGTAGAGGTATATCAGGCATTCACACACTCTTGTGTGTCTGTGGCAATTTATTTCATATGATGAGATTGCCAACCCTAGGCAATACCTCATATTAGGTGCCATGTACGACATGCCTGAGGTGCAGTAGTGTTGAGGCTTGTTTTAGTATTTATGAAATGTTATTGATAATGAGCATCGTGCAATTGATGTTGTAGCAAATGTCGTAAGGGTGGTGCCAGAACTAGAATTATATAATGACTTTCTCAACGTCTTGATAATTTTGGGTCCACATAGGTGACGTAATTTAATTGACGCAATAGGCAAACATGTTCATGGTCAAACATTCAATACATGAGTAATTTGAAGCTCCTACTGTCCTTCATAGAACATCACATATCTGGAATACTTACTACGCAGTGCCATCACGGTTATCACTGACGTATCGGAAACAAGATATGGAGTTAATATAATCAAATTGCGATTGCAATACTTCTCTGAACAAATATTTCCTCGAACTCAATCCTTCTGTTCAAATCTTTATATAATATCAGCGGCGACCTTCGTACAATATACAGCCACGTAGAAGAGTAGATAATCTTCAAAATTAAGGAGCAACAGCTTCGACGTCCTTCTTGGACAAAATCCACACACGAAAGGCACCGTCTAACGGTTTGCATAAATTATGTTAAGCACCAAAACCACGTCATCATATACAAGTGACGTCAGACTAATATCGCGTTCATTTAACATTTATATAAGTGCAAAATACATCATGCTGGCCACGAATAGAACTGTTAGCGCGTAGATTAACTGATAACAGAACTAAACATGGTCAACATGTAAAATACATGATAAATCATCTTTAACAAATAGTCCTGTTCTTTCCTCTTTCTTTGGAGATTGCCTTTATTATAACAGCGAACATAGAAGGAGAACAAGACAGTATTGAAACGAAAGTGTTAATCAGGTTTGCTTAGCCTAGACCAGGGAGAGGAATAAGGTAGATCCCGATCAGCAGGTAGCTCACGGGAGATGATTTGCTAGAGCTCTATGTAACGAAGCGGGAAAAGAAAAGAGAATTGTAAAGCTACAGGCATTTCGAGCTAACCCTCTCCCAGCGTAGTATTCCCAGGACTAAGTGTACTTTTGTCTGCGAACCCAGTTTAAAAACTGACGAGCAGAGGTGTAACTAGGTTTGATGGCGCCCAGGGCAAATAAACAAATGGCGCCCCTTGAAAACTGTTCTTTTATACACACACATACATATATAATATATGCGTATGTGTGTATCTTGTCTTTGATCCATCATCACAAAGCGTTAACTCTTGGTGATATATATGTAAATCTGTCCTATAATTTCACATACCTAAACATAAACGTGGTGGAATAAATTGGATTGTCACAAATGAGAAGTGGAGTTATGGGCAGTTTTGAACCATAAAATGAAGTCCCAAAAATTTAACGCCCAGGGCACGTGCCCCCCTTTACTCATCCTAGTTACGTCACTGCTCACGAGCTAGCTTACAAAATTCACTTTAATCTTGAACTGCATGAAACATTAAGGACACCTTGTCTACCGAAGTGAAATTAACATTCGGTAAAAGTATCATTCACTTCGTACTTTCCACCGCCCTATTGATAGAATAGCTGAAGGCAGACCGTCCAGCAGAGTTCACATTACACAGAGGATACACTTATTCCAAATTCGAAATATTTCTAAAACCTGAAAACAGACATGAAGTTTTCAAGGTACAATTTCGATAACTCAGTATTTTCATAGTAGATCACCACAGCTCCTATGTTGCCTTCCGCTGGCCTAGACCTTGGTCTAATTCGTTCTTTTTTTGTTTTGTCTTTTTTAACTAAAAGTTTTTGTGACAGGGAAAGTATAGAATACATCGTTATTCGGCTTCCTCATACAATTTCATTATCTCCTAACAGGAAAATGGTGGTTTCTAGCGTGCTTGAGACAGATTGACTTTCCTCGTGTTTGCTCCTAAACCTCTCTCTCGGGGGAACCGACTCTGGAGATGGTCCAGACTCGAGTTCTGTAACCAAACGTTCATTCCTGACCTTTCACTGTGGACTCAGTAGGGTGATAAAAGCTGATATTTAAGCTGGCACATGTAGTTAAATATACGCAGTGTCAATCTTCATCTCCTCTACAGTGTTTGCAAGCAGTCGTCGGTCAGCCGGGTCGATAGGGAATGGGATTTAATCAGTTTAGATTAGATGATATTGTAGACAATTCCGGAAAATATCTGAAATCATAAATTGAGTGAAAACCCATCATCATTCCATGTTCTTCACGTGCGCTTCCGTATTCAGACCTGCTCCAAAGTCAGAGAATGTCTGCGAAGCGCACTCCTTAGATATATAATATTTTGAAGATTCTTTGGAAACGTGATGGGTAAAATCTTTGCGCAAATATAAAATATATTTCATAGATATAAAATGTTTCTATATATCGCTCAGTTTCGTTCCATGTGGAGAATAGAGTCCCTGCCGTTGCCTTCCACCGATTTAAATCTTTGGCTGCCTTTTCAGCTCTGCCCTTTAGATCTCTGTTCTTTCTCCTTGCCTTTCTTTTAAACCTTTCTTCTTTAGATTTGTTTAACCTCGATACTCTTCTCTTCTTCTGCTGGTTTCATTTGATACAAAGTTTTACTGTGTAGTCATGGAAACAACATGGTCTGTTTCAGAGCAGTACAAATCAGATTAACTTAACATGTTAGAGATGCAGACTGTAAACGCTTCGATCGACTATTGTTTAAAATGTGTGTTAAATAGATTTGAGCATCATATATATATATATATATATATATATATATATATATATATATATATATATATATATATATATAATATATATATATATATATATATATATATATATATATATATATATATATATTCTCCATAAGACATATCGACATGTAGCTGTGTGATATATTAATTACTACAGTGATAATATATATGAAATACAACTTACGAAATATTAGATTAGAATTAATAAAAACAATGGTTCCATTATATTAATATCGGTTTTTTTTTTTCTTAACCAGCGACTCTTGGGCTTTCAGCCCTTCGGCCCAATGACATATCATTGTGAGGCTGCGGAGCCTGTGGACTTTCCTTCCAACCCGGTCAGGAGCTTCGCTCCTTCCCATCCACAGAGAGTTTATCTCAGGAGCCGTTCAGGTTATTCAGTCAAAATCGCAGTCGATGTCACTCCTTCGAATGCACACGCCCGGGCTTGAACCTTGAACACCTGATCGCCAGCGCAATGTGGTAACCATTTCACCAGCGCGGCTCCGCGTGTTTTATTTTAAATTGATGGTTCCAAATCCTGTACGATCATATGATTACCCTGGTGCTGAAGTAGTTATATAATACTCTGGCTTCAAATTTGCTCATCCTCAACGACATCGATCTACTCACCCACTATGTATGTCCCAAGCTATCAAATGTTGGTTCGATAATATATGTACGATAGCTAGTTTTTGTTTTTTTTATAATTTCCCCACTCAGTGGATAGTAATCAAAGTTGTGTTGGTAACATGCTTCTAAATGGTCATCCATTCATACATATATATACATAGATACTTACATTCATAGTAACACACATATGTACACCAGGGGCGTATCCTGGTAATGCGAGCTAGGCGTACTGCTACTTAAAATGAAAATGTACGCCTACTATTTAACCCCTTCCCCTCTTACTTTAAAAACCAACTATATTCAATTACGCAACGATAGTTATTTGGATGGAAGAAAAACATTAACTAAATAATACATATTTTCACTTACAGGTTTCACTTGAAGATCAGATCTATTCTTCTTTCCTTTTTTCAGAAATTTCTCTGTTACAGCATCGTAAAATGTATTCTTCATTCTAACCTTGCTCACAGCCGATTTTTACAACTCGAGAGCTGCAAGACGACCGCACGCATGTTCTCATTGTATTGACGTATCTGGCCATGACCCCGATCCACACAAACTAGTCTTCAAACGTGAAACCGAAAGGTACAGCACGCATTGTGACGGAATTAGCCGAGAAACTTCGGGCGATTGCTACCAACCAATAAAAACTGCACTATAAAACGCGTCTGGGAAACTGAAACAAGATATACTCGTAGATTCTATGCGGGGAAAATCCGTTATCCTGATGCGTGCGGTCCGAAAGCAGAACATTAGAAGAGAAATATTTTATAGAATAATAAATTAAATTTTTATTTTCCTTCGAGCATAGGTGTGCGCAGCACGCACGGCACACATAGAGAATACGCCACTGATGTACACACATATATGATATAATAAATACTATATACCAAATAGGAGAATCATTGGAATTTACAATAGTTTGAAATACGTCTCACGTAATTCAATAATGCTGTTGTGTGTGTGTGTGTGTGTGTGTGTGTGTGTGTGTGTGTGTGTGTGTGTGTGTGTGTGTGTGTGTGTGTGTGTGTGTGTGTGTTTACATTGGATATGTTCCTAGCCTGTATTTACGTAATAGCATCTTTATTCTCAGTAAAATATTTTAACATGTCGGTATACTATACTATATATATATATATATATATATATATATATATATATATATATATATATATATATATATATATATATATATATATATATATATACGTGTGTGTGTGTGTATTTAACATTCCATTGCCTTTATTCCTCGATGTTATAAGAGACTGACAGATTGCCAAATGAAGGAGGAAAGGTACCTCAACTTGACACAAGCGTAACTTATGAAGAAGCCAGGAGTGTTATCCAGCGCAGTTACAGGAGCAAGAGGGAAGCAGAGCATCCAGGCCTAAAAATAAATGATGCATATTACCAGCTGTCACATATATATGTAAATATAGCCACAGTGATCCGACCACGTTTGCTCCCCATCCAAGGTTTATAATTTTGCTACGCAAAAAACATGCAATTCGCTGTCTATAGACTCACTGTGAAGCCACGCCTTTTTTTCCTGTTTACATGCGCTAATGAGCGTTTACAAATTTTCGCACCCGATAGTTTTAACAAGAGGGGAGAGAACCAGGGTGTTTACGTGAGTTCTCAAGCGAGCTGAGATGCCAATCATCGATAGTGACAGATCAGACGTCGGTAGCAAATGCAAGGGCGATAATATTATTTACCGACCACATTTGATGTCCGTGATCCCAGGGGACTTTATTATTTGATCTACAGCAAAAGGACAAAATCAAAGAAGGCATGTTAGCATGGCCAGGTCTTGTGATGTCGTTTCGGCATCGCGAGCGAGCGAACGGAAAAATCCTTTACCTCGGGAGTCGAATTCGTGATTTTCCCTGATACGGCCGAAGGCGTGAATTATCGCACCCTTTAGTGATAATAACACCATTTCTGTATAAATACTCCGTCCTCTTAAAGTCAGTTATCTAGTCGCTCAGAAATTTTGGATAATCTAGCTCGTTATTCTAGAGCCATTGTGAAAGTGTGTTATAGCATTCCGTGGAGATTGTTTCAATTCTGATTGCGGTAATAGAAATTAGCATTTACGTGATTTAATGTGTTAAGTTTATCATTATAATTCACTGGGATTTTCTAGGTGCTAGGCTAGCGTATTAAAAAACGCATAGCTATTTTTTCAGTTGTAATGTAGATTTAATCACCAGCTATCACCCAGAAAGAGATATTTTAATTGACTAATAAATACACTAGGCAACTGATACTTGACGGAATACAATTCACTTCTAATTCATTATGTGTAATTATATAAGTGACTAGTGTAATATCATGTGGCGAAACAAATAGCTAGTAATGACAAGCGATATTTGTTAAAGTAGTCATAATTAAATTAACACGGATATTGTGCGCTGAGTGTTTTACCGGGCGGAAGGGGAAAGGCGCATACCTAAAACCCAACCCGTACCAGTTGAGCGAAGCGTGATAAGATAGGCTAAGACCCGTGTGCCTTTTAATTTAATTAGATGACGGAGATGATAAGAGATCTTACGCTTACGCGTGATAGAATAGGATATTGATATTGTGGTTAAATGTGTTGTTTTCTTCCTAATTTAGTACTGATCACAAATCAGCTGCCAGCGGTCTAATAGCACCAGTAACAATTCTTATTATTATCGGGTCTTCGGTGTTGACCTGTTCGGTCCTCTTGCTTCATTCAGAGAGAAACCAAAAGTATAAACAATAAGAGTAAGGGTAACTGGACATACAAAATACCAAGATTTTTGCATTCAATTTTATCAGCCCGCTGTGGCCAAATATATATATCTACCCTTCCAAGATGGAGGTGAAATTCGTTTCTCACCTTAGACGCCGAAAGAAAAACATCAGGAATGTGTATATTTCGATGGATATCACCATGTTATGTTAAATTATAGAATAAAAGATACACCAGAGTATCTAGTGGTGTAGATATTTTCCTATAACTGACCTCGAAACCCTCGAATCGGTCGGTTGGATCGGAGGGTTGATCAGTGAGTTAACAATTCACTATCGTAAAACAAGCTATTGTTACCGAAACAGAACCAGGCTCGACAGTAAACATGACTCACTCTAATATCTTGGGGGCTAAGGAGATTTCTAAAATTGGATACTGGAATGTAAGAACTATGTATCAAGACGGAAAATTGGAAGAAGTAATTAAAGAAATGGATAATTATAAGTTGGACTTATTGGGTGTCAGCGAGTGTAGATGGACGGGGAAGGGCATAAAATATATTTCAGAAGAAAAAAAGCAAATTATATACTCTGGTAGTAATGATAATCGTCACACAGAGGGAGTAGCCATCCTAATGACACAGAAAGCAGCAGCATCGCTTATCAGCTGGGTACCTATCAATGAGAGGCTAATATTAGCTAGATTTCAGACACGATTTTTCAAGCTCTCAATTGTACAATGTTATGCACCAACTAACGACGCTCTTGATACCACAAAAGATGACTTCTATGAAGCACTTCTAAGTACCATCAACACAATACCCAAGCATGACATAATAGCAGTCATGGGTGATTTTAACGCCAAAGTAGGTGACAACAACGATGGAGTACAAAGATATCTCGGTACTCATGGCATAGGCTGTATGAATCAAAATGGCGAAAGACTTCTAGAACTTTGTGAAATATCAAACCTCGTTGTGGCAGACACCATCTTTCCACATAAGAATATCCACAAGATAACATGGAATTCACCTGATGGCAGAACTAAGAACCAGATAGATCACTTCTGCATAAGCGCTAAATTTCGCTCATCAGTTCAAGACGTCAGAGCATACAGAGGTGCAGAGATCGGAAGCGATCATAACCTCTGCATAGCTAAAATGAGAATTAAACTGAAGAAGTTATACCAACCGAATAAAAATAGAAGAATAGATGTACACAGACTGCAATCAAATGATATAAAGAAGGAATATAATGTCAAAATGAACAACTATTTCGATGCTTTAGGCAAAATTGACAACGATATCACCACCAAGACAATCGATACTAAATGGGAACAACTGAGAACAGCAATGACAGAAGCAGCTGTAGCGACCACCGGATACCTAGTACATAAAAAAAAAAATGGATGAGAGAAGATACTTGGGATAAAATACAAGAAAGGAAAACAGCAAAACTTAAACTACTAGCGGCAAGTACACATAATGCAGTTGAATCTTGCAAACTAACTTATAACTTGTTAAATAAAGAAGTGAAGACAAAAACTCGAAGAGATAAAAGACATTTCATCAATGAACTGGCCGTAGAAGCTGAAAATGCTGCAAGAACTGGTAATAGTAGGTGCCTTTATCAAATTACAAAACAACTATGTCACCAGCCTACTGCTATGGAAACACCTGTTAAAGGTAAATTAGGGAATTCAATACCAACAGAAAAAGAACAAATGAAGAGATGGGCTGAGCACTTCATGGAGGTGCTAAACAGACCACCACCAACAGTAACACCTGATTTTAATAATGAAACATCCACAACCACCTTGCCAATAACTTGCGATGAATTCACGCTGGACGAGATCAAACAAGCCGTTAAAAGATTAAAAAATTTTAAAGCTGCTGGAGTTGACGAAATTTCAGGGGAAATGATTAAAGCAGTTAATGACAACAACCTCTTGAGAATTTTAGATATTATAAATGAAGTATGGAGAGAAGAACAACCACCACAACAATGGAAAGACAGTATTATTGTAAAGTTACCGAAGAAAGGTGATCTATCAGACTGTAATAACTGGCGTGGTATATCTCTATTATCAGTACCTGGAAAATTATTATGTTGCATGATGTTAGAAAGACTTAAATTGCATGCTGACGAAAAGATCAGAGAAGAACAAGCGGGTTTCAGGCCGAAACGATCATGTATTGATCAAATATTCACACTAAGAACAATTATAGAAGAATCAGTGGAAAGGCAATCGCCACTTATTATCACCTTCGTCGATTTTCAAAAAGCCTTTGATAGTCTACACCGCCCATCATTGTGGAAGATACTTACAATCTATGGTTTTCCAACAAAATATGTGAATATAATCAAAGCGCTATATGACAATGCAAGATGTTGTGTTAGAACAAATAAAGGGAATACAGAATGGTTTACAGTAGAAACAGGGGTGAAACAAGGCTGTATTATGTCACCACTACTTTTTGGAATAGCTATTGATTGGGTTATGAGAAACTATACCCACAATGAACAATTGGGTATAAAATGGACAAATGGAAAATTCCTGGGGGACCTGGATTTCGCAGATGATGTAGCATTCTTAAGTTCAACACCAAGACAATCCCAAGAAGCAATAAATAATTTGTGTCATCTCTCGGTTAAAATTGGTCTCCAAATAAATGCCTCTAAAACTAAAGCTATGAACTTTTCTAACGAGACCTTTGATATCATCTTGAACGGGGAAAAACTACAGAAAGTTGAAAGTTTCAATTATTTAGGCAGTAAAATGACTCAGGATGGTGACACAACAAGAGAAATCCATACTAGAATTGCTTTGGCAGCTAGCGCCTTCAATAGATTATCTAACATTTGGAAATTACGATCATTGAATATACATACCAAGCTTCGTCTGTTTAATTCAAATGTTATCTCAGTGTTAACATACGGCTGTGAGAGTTGGAAAATAACAAAATCATTGGAGAACAAGCTGAATACATTCGAGAACAAATGTCTTAGAAAACTCATGAACATCAGTTGGAAAGAATTCAAGACTAATCGACAAATAAGAGAAGACTCTAGGCAGAAATATGTCTCCGACTATATAAGGAAAAGACGATGGTCATATATCGGTCATGTCCTACGAATGCAAAACAACAGAATACCACTACAGGCGCTCACTTGGGTTCCTGAGGGTAAGCGGAAAAAAGGAAGACCAAAAGAAACACTCAGAAGAACAATAATAAGAGAAGGAAGAACGTTGGGCCTAAATAATGTGCAAGAGCTAAGAGGAGTGGCGTCACAACGAACAACCTGGAGAGCACTGGTTTCTGCCTTATGCGCCGTGTTTGGCGCTTAAAGAATTTATTATTATTATTATTATATATATATATATATATATATATATATATATATATATATATATATATATATATATATATATATATATATATATATATATATATATATATATATATATTCTTTCTTCTTCTTTGATCCATAACCGCCAACCGTCAAAGCAGTCAGCGGCCATCACGCCTGGTGGCGTCTTGTAGGGCAGCAACAAATTGATTCCACTTTGCTCGGTCGGCGGCCATCCTTCGTACAGTGCCCCAACTGTGGTTCATTCTTTGCCTCTCGGCTTCCACAGTTCTCCGCCAAGATGTCTTTGGTCGGCCTCTCTTCGCTTTCCCTCGGGGGTCCATAGCATAGCTGTTCTTGTGATGGTATCAGGGTCCCTTCTGAGGACATGGCCAACCCAACTCCAGCGTCTGCCAGCTATGATGGTGTGCATGTCCTCCTGGTTACTTATAGATATATAACACATTTTCTCCCACTACTGACAGTCGTGTTTCCAAGTGAATTTATCTAGGAGAATACGTTGTTTCATAATCGGAACTCAACCCCAGAGAGAAAAAACCGATAGGATATACTTTCATCATATTTACTGTGAACACAAGATCGCGGTTTATATTTTGCTACATGAACTATCTGATGTGACATTTTCATATCCAATAACCCACCACCAAAGTAGGCGTTCCCCATTAGGAAAATTAATTATTAGTGGAGGAACTGGGGCTCACTTCTGTAGTGGGTTTGATGGTATTGTATGATGGTGATATTACTAAATGTAATGTATGAGGCCAGCTGTGAAGGCTCCTGAGATAAAATGTAGTTGTGAATTGTCAGAAGGCCTTTCTTGCTACCACTACGACCTCACACTCAATTTTTTTTTCTTAATGAATGTAGCTATGTAAAATGTCTAGGGTAATGATATGTAATGTGGTGTGATAGTTATAGATACACCCACAGATATTTAAGCAGACTAATAATATTTAACAAATATTATAATACACTGAACTAACTCCAGAGTGTAAAATTTTTGATAGAATTATATTACATTTATTTGTTCTGGATCAAGTTTTATGTTGACCAGAACTTTTTTTTTAAAAAAAAAAGATTTAAAAATTATGAAAGAAATGCATGGAATGTTACATAATAAATGCAAGAGTGTACATATATAAGTACTAGACTAGTTAGTTTTATTAAAATGTTCTAGTAGTCATCTACTTGGGAGGATAGTTAATGCTTGTGCTGTTGGGGTGGCCTCATCACACCTGTCTATATTGACTACACAGTGTCCAGTAAATTACAGGAATTTTATGGGGTATTAGTAACTAAAAGGCGTTGGTGAACTTCCAGCAGACCAGAGGCTCACTCAACTTGCATATGTAGCTCTGGTGCTGAAATCTGGTGGTCCCACCTCTCCGTGCTGGCGGGCAATAATAGTGGTCTCTGTCACAACGTACTGCACAGATACACACGAGTAAAATCACCAACTGAATGGACACCGCCTTGTTGACAACTGAAACTCACAGCTCTGCAATCAAAGTATTGGCTATGTGTCAAAATTCTATTCTCTACCCACGTCTGGACACAACACGGACACAACAACCACATCATACAGACAGGTCAGATCTCTCTGACCAAACAGCACATTTACCATGGTGGTTTTACATCAGATAGGTCCTCCCAGACTATAGATTCTGAAAAATATTTATTAGTTTCCTTCCCTAAAAGTGGATAGGTAATATGTTTCATTATTCTCAACACTTGATCTGTCTTTCCTAACCCTTGCTGGAGTTTATGTATATTGTTGGTCCCTAGACCCTGACTTGGGCGGGGGGTCTAGAGCAAATCCCTACTTGTTTGTAAGGCTAGATTATGATATGGCAGTATCAAATCACTCGAACCTTAAACAATATTCAAAATATACAAAGAAATAATTTCAATCTTACCAGATTATGAATAAAGAACACAGAAATGCTAGCAAAACTCAGCTGAGCTGCTGGCTATAGTATGGCGTCCCTGAACTTATTTCACTTTCTTTCATTTGGAAATCACCACACTTTAAAATACTGTGTCTATCATCGAACAACTATTGAGGAATGGCCCCACTTCTCGTCTGAGCGCCGATAAAATGATTGTCTGTGGCCAATCACTGCCTAGGTTTATTTCAAATTCAAATTTCCTACCCTAAAGTCATTTCAGTCATGCTTCAGTCAAGTATGGATGTTTATCTGTTAGTCTGTCCGTCTCTACTTGTTTTTTTCAAAAACGTACTTGATTTTTGAACCAACCTTTCTCTCCCCTCCAAAATTTTGTCGTTAAAAGTTATATTTAGACACAGCTCCCACCAATGTCCCTTCGCTTCCCTACTAAGTAGATTTGAACACCTGCGTCTCAAGGTCGTGTTTTTTTGTGCAAATAGCGACACTTTTTATTCCATACAGTCTGTCGCTGATGGGAACAACACTGTCTTTTATCATTATCTTCAATATTATCTATCCGTCTGTAAAATTAAGAACATATTAGTTCACTGCTCAGAATGGGCCATCCG
The DNA here is from genome assembly GCA_024509875.1 of Oreohelix idahoensis. Taxonomy (NCBI): domain Eukaryota; kingdom Metazoa; phylum Mollusca; class Gastropoda; order Stylommatophora; family Oreohelicidae; genus Oreohelix; species Oreohelix idahoensis. The sequence continues at coordinate 162,376 of JAMPIV010006192.1, read as the reverse complement.
GCCAGCTAATTTTTATATTCCTAACATTAATATTACGAAAAAGTTACTTTTTAAATTTTGTAATATTCCAAACATCTGCGTTCTGCCGCTGAATTCAAATCAAAGGCTGGGTATCGCAAAAGCGACCAATAAATGACTGTGGCGTAACATATCCAAGGTCCCTTCTGTCGAGTTCCTTACTTTATGTCAACTTGGGAAACGTGACTTTTCTCCGTTTCCCCCCCCCCAATTGCGTCTCCTTAGCCTTTCTAGTCTCACGCAATCTTTCCAGTCATATTTTTTCCTTTTTATCCGCCGTTCCCCTCCTGTCTAGCAAGTCAATTTTTATGGAGGGTGATGACCCGCGGTCTGGGCGATCATGTACTATCAGCAGCCTACGCATTATGTTTTTATCCTTACATGTTATCTTTGGAGGTATTTTACCGTTGTATCTCTGTCAATTTCACTACACATCTCCCCACTTGAAAACATGCCTATGGCAAGTTCCAAAACCAGCGATACACATAGGTAAAATTACTCCTCACGTCTGCCACTACTCTAATTTTGATTACAGGGGTGCCGACTGAGGAAATCTGCACCGACATTCAATTTACGGCTTGCATAAGCGACTGGTTTCAGTTCCCCATCAGGTGAAGATGATCCTTGCAACAAAGCCCCTCCTAGTCCTACATTACTTGCATCGGTTCTTAAGACAAAGTCCTGTGTCAAATCAGGCAGTTTGAGAATAGGCTTGCTAGTGAGTTTTTCCTTTAACTCTTGGAACGCTAGTTCACATTGTGCAGTCCAAATAATTTTATCTGGAAGTCCCTTGCGAGTCAGATCAGTCAGAGGAGCACAAATAGCGTTAAAATTCTTGATGTATTTCTGATAAAATCCGCATAACGACACAAATGATCGCACGTCCTTTTTTGTTTGCGGCCTAGGTGCTCTCTGCAGTTTTTCCAAGTTCTTAGGATCAGGGGTCATATTACCCTGATATACAGTGTGTCCCAAGAATTCCAACTCTTTGCATCCAATACAACATTTTGTTGGCCTAGCAGTTAAGTTCGCCTCCCGAAGTCTATCAAACAACATCTCCAGAGCTTCAATGTGTTCTTCAAATGTCTCTGTGGCGACGAGAATATCATCCATGAAATTCGTGATACATGGGTTATTCAGGGGATCCAACAATTTGCGCATCATCCTTGAAAAACACACTCGGAGCATTTTTCAGTCCGAATGGTAGCATATTGAATTCATAATGTCCATCCGAAGTGCTAAAAGCCAAATAAGGTCTCACTTCAGGCTTCACTGGGATCTGGTAATAGCCTTTACTAAGATCCACCTTTGAAAAGTATTTTGCCTTGTTCAGTCTGGCAAATAACTGTTTTGTGTCTGGTAATGGATCCACTTGTCCTTCTGTGACAGCATTCAGTTTCCTGTAATCTATGCACAGTCTGTGTTCCCCAGACGGTTTTCTCAACAAAACGACACTAGAACTAAAAGATGATTCACTGTGCGAAATAATCCCCTCCTTCAACAAATACTCTATTTCTTCCTTCAATGCCTTCTCCTTCGCGAACGGAATAGAATAGGCTCTCATACAGATTGGGTTTGAGTCTACCAGTTTCATGTCATACTGTAGCAAATTTGTATGGCCTGGTTTATCTGTTAATACATCTGTATGTTCCTCCAGAACCTGTTGAACTCTCTCCCTCTGGTTTTTAGTCAGGTGCTTACTGACTTTTACCTGTGCTGCGGTTTCACAAGGATGTAATGGGTATTCATGTGAGGTGAGTGGTTCTTTTTGCATCTGGGTTGCAATAGCCAAGGTCAATAAGGGGGTGCTTTCCTGGAGTGGTCTGTCCAGATACTTCTTTAACAGGTTTACATGATAAACTTTCTCCTTCCCCTTTTTGTCAATTTTATAGTTTGTTCTAGACACCTTCTCTAGAACCGTATATGGACCTTGCCAACCAATTTGTAATTTATTCTGGCTTCCGGGTAGTAGAAGCAGCACCTTCTCTCCGACTGCCAGTTCCCTGTCCTTTGCCTTCCTATTAAAATATGCTGCATGTTTCTTCCTGGCTTGCTTCAAATTATCATTTGCCAGTTTCCATCCAGCTTTCAAACGAGTGGTCAGTTCGTTCACGTATTGATACGATGAGGTAACAGTCTCTTCCGCCTTCTCATCTGTCCAGGTCCTTAATAGAGCTTCTAATGGACCTTTTATTGGCCTCCCAAATAGCAGAGTTGCGGGAGCCATCCCGGTTGAACTATGTGGTACCTCCCGGTACGCAAACAATGCGGCGGGCAGGAATTGATCCCACAGATCCGGTTTTTCGTGTGCCAGCTTTCTCAGGATAGAAATGAGAGTCCCGTTGAACCTCTCTACCTGGCCGTTCCCTTGTGGATGGTACGGACTACAATGAAAGTGTCTGGCTTGAAATAGCTTAAAAACTTCTTCCGTTAGTTTCCCCTTGAACTGAGAACCATTATCCGTCAAGATTTGATGCGGGAATCCTAATCGGGTAAATATTGTAAGTAGTGCCTCTGCTACATGTTTTGAATCAATTGATGGCAGGGCTACCGCCTCTCCCCACATAGAACAAGTGTCCACCAGAGTAAGGATGTAACTGTTCCTCCTCTTGGTCCGAGTGAGAGGTCCTACAATATCCACTGCAACCCTCTCAAAAGGTGTTCCCACTATGGGCATTTCCCCTAGAGTTGCAGGAGCAGTCCAGTGCTTTGGAGCTACCCTTTGACATTCTGGGCAGGATTTGACATATCTTTTTATATCCTCCGTTATCCCTGGCCAGAAGTAATGACAAGCTATACGCTGTCCTGTGGCGCTGATCCCCATGTGACCACTGAAGGGAATCGCATGCCCGAGTTCCATCACTTTATCTCTATATGAAGTGGGAAGAACCAGCTGGTTGTGACCATTTGTTCCAGTTCCGGCCTTCCTGTATAAGAGTTTGTTCTTCATGAAATATTCCCCCTTGCTCGGAGGTGTGTGGCATTTGGGCAATTTTTTAAAACAGGGCTTGAGTGTCCTATCCTCAGCCTGCGCCTTCCTCATCTCCTCTGGATGAGCATTTATAGGTTCACCTTCTTCCTCCTTCTTCTGTGACCTGGTCTGCACTGTCGCCATGATCACAGGTTTCTCGGGATTCCCCAAGAAGACGTATCTACACCCCAATATCAGAGGGTAGATTGGTTCATCTATCACTGCTGCTCTGATTTCTCCCTCCACATAGCGAGTTTTCACCGTTATCCTTGCGATGGGAAGTGTCATGAGTGGTATGTCCTTAGTCGCCCCTTGTATTTCCACTGTTTCTGTGGTATACTGACTTGGGTCCACTAGGCTAGACTTCACAACTGAATCATAATCCAAACCTGTATCATAAAGGCACCTTATGGTGACCCCATTACAAATAACATCCTCACAAACTGGGGGGTGATAAGGTTCCTGTTGTCCATTAGGATTAACCTTTAATCTTCGCGTCCCCGACTTCATTGCAGCAATGTTTGAAGGTTTCCTTCTACAAAATTCGGTGTTATGGTTATCCTTCTTGCACCATTTACACCATCTTTTTCCTTGGTTCAACGGTTTTCTTTCATTGAACTTTTGGTCATTGAACTGTGAGTTTCTGTCGCGATAGTCATTTCTTGGCCGCTCAAAGTTTGTCCTACCTTTATTTCCCTGCTCTCTATTATCAAATTTATTAAATTGCTGTGGAGCTTTAAAATTGTCTATGTGCTTCTTTTTAGCACCACTTACCTCTGCCTGAGCTGCCTGATACCTCTCAGCAACATTTAAAATTTCCCCCAACTTCTCTGCACCTTGTTCCATGAGAAATTTTCTCATGTCTGGAGCCATGGACTCTCTCAATTGCTCAATCATGATCATTTCTTTAAGATCTTGGGTCTTCCCCAGAGCCGTCCATTTCTCCAAATAGGTTTCTAGTCTAGCAGAGAATTGGTGGTATGTCTCCCCAGACAACAGTTTGGCATTTCTAAATTTCTTACGATAAAATTCACCATTCTTCTCGTACCTTAATAACAAAGCCTGCTTTAACATGTCATAATTGTCTTGGTCTTCCCTGTTCATTTTGGCAAATACTTCATAAGAAGTACCTCTCAATCCCTGTGATAGCTTTAAACTCCACCTCTCTCTCTCTCTAACCCATATGTAGTAGCTAATAACTCAAAACGTCCTAGGTACCCCTCTATGTCATCGTCTTTTTCAACAAAATGGTCTAAATGAAACCCCATAGCTGAGTTTGAGGCTCCCAGACTGGGCGTAGCATCTGAGGCAAAAGGGCTGGCACCATTTTCAGGAGCCGGGCCTTGTAATTCCAGCTCCCTTAGTCGTAATTCGTGCTCCCTTTGCAACCTTCTATCTTCTGCCTCCCTTTCGGCAGTCAACCTTTTTTCTTCTGCCTCCCTTTGCTGTCGTTTTTCTTCTTCTGCCTCCCTTTGCTGTCGTTTTTTCTTCTGCCTCAATCTGCAGCCTCTTAATTTCTCTATCAGCCTCAATTTGTAACCTCTTCTCTTCAGCTACCTTTCTATCTTCCCTTTCAATATATTTATCACATTCAGCCGTTACATATTGAATTAAAATCTGACCATCCATTCCCATCTCCTTTGCGGTCAGCACAGCAGCTGATCGGAATTTTGCTAGCTCCGCCATACTTTTCAGACAATATAATAATATACAAGCTAAATCTCTAACCAGTAAATACACTAAGTACTTCTTATGACTATAGTCTAACTAATTCTAACTAACCAGTTAACTAATTAATTATCACTGGCTGTGAAGATTCACCAACTTTTATCTGCAGGGACACTTTTAATTTTAAAGGGAATTTCACAATTTTTTTTTCCCTAATTTTATTTCTCCAACCAGGAGATCCTAATATTACTGTTGGGCTAATTATCCCGGACGAGCCCCCAATGTATGTAGTGGGTTTGATGGTATTGTATGATGGTGATATTACTAAATGTAATGTATGAGGCCAGCTGTGAAGGCTCCTGAGATAAAATGTAGTTGTGAATTGTCAGAAGGCCTTTCTTGCTACCACTACGACCTCACACTCAATTTTTTTTTCTTAATGAATGTAGCTATGTAAAATGTCTAGGGTAATGATATGTAATGTGGTGTGATAGTTATAGATACACCCACAGATATTTAAGCAGACTAATAATATTTAACAAATATTATAATACACTGAACTAACTCCAGAGTGTAAAATTTTTGATAGAATTATATTACATTTATTTGTTCTGGATCAAGTTTTATGTTGACCAGAACTTTTTTTTTTTTTTAAAAAGATTTTAAAATTATGAAAGAAATGCATGGAATGTTACATAATAAATGCAAGAGTGTACATATATAAGTACTAGACTAGTTAGTTTTATTAAAATGTTCTAGTAGTCATCTACTTGGGAGGATAGTTAATGCTTGTGCTGTTGGGGTGGCCTCATCACACCTGTCTATATTGACTACACAGTGTCCAGTAAATTACAGGAATTTTATGGGGTATTAGTAACTAAAAGGCGTTGGTGAACTTCCAGCAGACCAGAGGCTCACTCAACTTGCATATGTAGCTCTGGTGCTGAAATCTGGTGGTCCCACCTCTCCGTGCTGGCGGGCAATAATAGTGGTCTCTGTCACAACGTACTGCACAGATACACTCGAGTAAAATCACCAACTGAATGGACACCGCCTTGTTGACAACTGAAACTCACAGCTCTGCAATCAAAGTATTGGCTATGTGTCAAAATTCTATTCTCTACCCACGTCTGGACACAACACGGACACAACAACCACATCATACAGACAGGTCAGATCTCTCTGACCAAACAGCACATTTACCATGGTGGTTTTACATCAGATAGGTCCTCCCAGACTATAGATTCTGAAAAATATTTATTAGTTTCCTTCCCTAAAAGTGGATAGGTAATATGTTTCATTATTCTCAACACTTGATCTGTCTTTCCTAACCCTTGCTGGAGTTTATGTATATTGTTGGTCCCTAGACCCTGACTTGGGCGGGGGGTCTAGAGCAAATCCCTACTTGTTTGTAAGGCTAGATTATGATATGGCAGTATCAAATCACTCGAACCTTAAACAATATTCAAAATATACAAAGAAATAATTTCAATCTTACCAGATTATGAATAAAGAACACAGAAATGCTAGCAAAACTCAGCTGAGCTGCTGGCTATAGTATGGCGTCCCTGAACTTATTTCACTTTCTTTCATTTGGAAATCACCACACTTTAAAATACTGTGTCTATCATCGAACAACTATTGAGGAATGGCCCCACTTCTCGTCTGAGCGCCGATAAAATGATTGTCTGTGGCCAATCACTGCCTAGGTTTATTTCAAATTCAAATTTCCTACCCTAAAGTCATTTCAGTCATGCTTCAGTCAAGTATGGATGTTTATCTGTTAGTCTGTCCGTCTCTACTTGTTTTTTTCAAAAACGTACTTGATTTTTGAACCAACCTTTCTCTCCCCTCCAAAATTTTGTCGTTAAAAGTTATATTTAGACACAGCTCCCACCAATGTCCCTTCGCTTCCCTACTAAGTAGATTTGAACACCTGCGTCTCAAGGTCGTGTTTTTTTGTGCAAATAGCGACACTTTTTATTCCATACAGTCTGTCGCTGATGTGAACAACACTGTCTTTTGTCATTATCTTCAATATTATCTATCCGTCTGTAAAATTAAGAACATATTAGTTCACTGCTCAGAATGGGCCATCCGGCCAGCTAATTTTTATATTCCTAACATTAATATTACGAAAAGGTTACTTTTTAAATTTTGTAATATTCCAAACATCTGCGTTCTGCCGCTGAATTCAAATCAAAGGCTGGGTATCGCAAAAGCGACCAATAAATGACTGTGGCGTAACATATCCAAGGTCCCTTCTGTCGAGTTCCTTAATTTATGTCAACTTGGGAAACGTGACTTTTCTCCGTTTCCCCCCCAATTGCGTCTCCTTAGCCTTTCTAGTCTCACGCAATCTTTCCAGTCATATTTTTTCCTTTTTATCCGCCGTTCCCCTCCTGTCTAGCAAGTCAATTTTTATGGAGGGTGATGACCCGCGGTCTGGGCGATCATGTACTATCAGCAGCCTACGCATTATGTTTTTATCCTTACATGTTATCTTTGGAGGTATTTTACCGTTGTATCTCTGTCAATTTCACTACAACTTCGGAGAAGCACAACACTGGATTTTGATACATGTACATTGATGTTTCCGTTCAAGAGGTTGTTTGCCAAGTATTAGGTAAGGCGTGATTGATGTTGCCACGAATGACAGAGTGAAAGTGAATACGTTCTAGTTACGGAAACTGTACCATCCTTTATTTATTTTTTTTTTGCAAATACTGTTATTTACGGGATAGATTAACTAGGAACTTTGTTCTTTGCTTTACTGTCTATTCTATGCCCTAGTGTTAATCTTCGACCTTTTGGGTTATTAACTTCTTTTGGGATTGTTTCTCAACAAGAGGGGAGAGCACTTATTGGGTTATTTTCCTATGTCTGTACACAATGGTTATATTGATTTCTATATGTTTGATGTTGTAAAGTTTAAGTGATAATAAAGTAAACAAAACTTAATTTATTGTGTTGGTCAGCCCCAATCTCCATTTACCATAGTTTTCACGTTTGTGAGTCCTGTTGTCACATAACTGTGTGTGTGTGTGAGTAGTTAACTTATAATTGTATTTATAGGGAGGTTTTGATAGATTGTCTTTTACCAAAAGATAGTCGTATAGATAAGCTGGATTAGAGAATTCACTCATTCCAGAGACAGATCTTCACCTTAATCTATTCACTCGTGGAATCTATTCTAACACTTTCTATCTCAGATAACCCCACTTTTTCTGTTCTATTCAGACGGGACCAAATATATCTCTAATACCTATCTAAATGTACGACACCAGCTTAGCAGAAGTGAACAGGTGATAATCTTCAGACTTAGCACAGGTCACAACAGATTAGGGATACCATCTATTCAACAAGCTAAAGATGGGAACTACCGATTAGTGTAACTGTGAGAACCGATAAAATGGCTGCTGTACATCTCCTTTAAAGGTGACCAACATATGTGGAACAGAGATATCGCATATGGCCATCACAAGTACCATTCCTGGAAAAACTCCACAAAGATATCAACAGTTTCAAGCTAATTACTGCTTTCTTTGAACATATTCAAGTTGACGTCTGAATGTGAACAAAGAAGAAAAAGATTCCTTGTTAGCAGTTACTCCATGTTTTATTTTTGATACGTATAGATTATGGTTTCAAGCTACGGGTCGTTTCATTTCTCTGCCACATCTCTAGGAATATCTTCCACTTTCCCTTCTTTCAAAGCGCCTCTCTCTCTGTACTATTCTTCTTCCTGTCACCCCTTTTTCGTGCCGGCTCCATATTATACATTTGAATAGATTGTGCCCAAGTAAAATTCTATTTCCTACGTGAACCTTTTTAAACTGTACTGTTTTGAAGCACTAAATCATCATTCGGCAAATGACATAAACATATCACCCACAGTTCGCTAGAATAAAAAATGTATTAGTGTATTGCGCCGTAGTTATAAATAAATGTATTAGAGTAGTTATACATAAATGCACAACCATCGTGAACAGTTCATAAATTCTTATAAAGTATATATTCCGAATAACCAATTTTCACACAATAGTAGTTTTCCTTGAGCGGTATATTTCCGTCCTTGTTTAATAATTGAGAATTTAAGTTCATCCAATCCGTTATAGAGATCGAATTTGGAGCCTTTGATGTCCGTTGATCTCGGTTAGCGTTTTTCGCATGGGAAAATGTTCACTAACAGAACGGATGCACTCCACTGGCTTCGCTATTTACAAGTTTTCTTTTGCCTGTGAAAGTGTTTACGAGATTAAAAAAAATAGAGCATAAATTTTCAGAATCTGAAGTAAGCTTGCCCAAATGAAATTCAGCAGTTCACTATAAGTCGTCTAGTTTTTTACTTCTTTACGTCAACAGAGATTGAAGGATATGGGGCGACATAAATGCTTACTCAGTCGACGCTGCCTTTGTTGCTTAAAGTATAGATAGGGGTCGTCCACATATGACGTCACGCAATGAGGGTGGAAAGAGGTCCAAAATTTTGTGACGAAGTGTGATGATGAGAAATCTGTTTAAAGAAGTGTGACGTCACTCAAAAAATAAAAGTGAGGATCGCTTCTTTCTAAAATTATGTCGGAACAAAATAAATTTTGTAACCTCATTTCTCATTATTTACTGTTATCCTCAATAGTAGACCACTTTCTCACGGACGACTTTTAATATTATTATAATAACAGATGATATATCGAATTATTGTGATAGCCTTTAACTGGTTTAAATTTATTCTTAATTATATATATATATATATATATATATATATATATATATATATATATATATATATATATATATATATATATATATATATATATATATATATATATATATATATATATATATATAAAATTTAAAAGAGGAAAACAATAGCGTGAAATCACGATCCCATATGCTACTGCCAAGGAAGGTTTTACTTGCTGTTCTTAGTCTTCTATCATTTACTAGACACAGTATTAAGGTCTTTGTCTTGTGTAGTCTGACCTATACTGTATAATAGGGGAACAACTGAAGTGTTAGCATCATTAATAGGCTGGACTGCCCATGGTAAATTTCCGGTGTTGCGGGTCGCACTAATGACCCGTCATCGAAGCATCATTTTTTGGTGATGCCTAGATGGCAGGGAGGATAGTGTGATTCACTTGCATAGCTAGGCGGGGTTGTCGCACAGAAGGTCCTGGGTTTGAGTCCTGGGTTCGAGTCCTTGGTAAGCCACTAACGTCTGTTGTTTTTCTGTCGTCTAGTTTTCTACTTCTTTATTTCTTACGAGTGCCTGAAAACATACCTTTATGTTTGTCTAATATTTATTTAAGGTTTTAACATACGTTGTAAAATTGTTAAGCAAGCAGTTAAGTAAAATGTTCATACATCTAGATTATGAACAACAAAAAAATGTTTTTCTTTACGTTGACAACCGTGGCTCCGAAACCCAGTCCTAACATTAGTTCTAATCGCATAGCTTCAGTTCTACTCCTACTAACTCTACTGCTAATACTTCCACTACTGCTGCTACTACCACTACTGCTACTGTTACTACTTTTATTACTACTACTACCAGCACCACCACACTATGTTATTATCACCACAACTATTACTTCTGCCACAGTCAACACCACTTACACTACGACCACCACCAATATAACTGCCGGTGCTACTTTAATGCCTATCATTACGATTACTACTACCACTATTTTACTGATTTTGTTAGTAGTACTAACATTGCCACCGGTACTACAACAACTACTACTTCTAGTTCACTTCTAATACTTCTTCGTCATCGACTACGTAACTTGAATATACTTGAGGATAGCAGTGGTCAGCCACATCCTCAATATCTCGATAGTCTTTTTTTCTCTTTTTTTTATGATGATGGCCACATGTGCTTTCTCTGTTCCTTATATGTAGAACACTTTTGGAGCAGAAGCTGAGCAGTCACTTCAGCACCGTTGTACTCACTGGCAGTTTCAATCCCCAGCCCACTCAACAGAGGGCATCTCAATCCTCCTTAGCTCGTGCGGTGTCTGAAGATTGTTACTTGCTCTTCTTTAAGGAACTGGCAACATACATCATTTCAATAGCGGCAGGATTAATCTGTCTCCTATTTGTTTCTGTCAGCTGTACCTCCTAATATATTACGTTCTTGTCAGTTTAAAGCCAACCACCCACTCTTAATGTCGTCATTGCGTCGCCCGTCTACTGATTCCAAAGGATGGTGCAGCAAGAAGGGATCAACTAATTCATAACACCTCTGACTTACGTAGATGGCAAAGTGCAACTTCTTGGACATTTAGATGAGGGGAGTAACCAACATCGGTCGGACCTTTTTCGAATCATGGGACTCAGCACTCTCATTGCTACTACTAGTACTATTACAATAGATTTAACTTTAATTTCCCACAAAAATACTGCAACTACAGTCGGGACACAACAATGAATGGCTGATTGTCTTGTTCCTTTTAACAGCAATTGTGGCAAGCACCATACTCAACATTTATTTTTCGAATTCTCGTCAACGTATTCTTCACAAAATTTATCTAACCAATTACTGTCGTCTACCGTGTTTTCTGTATTTGAAAACTGAGAATGAGGTAAACTAGAATTTATCGAATAAATGAAGCAGTTCATTTGCCTTTACTGTGTACAATTTAATCATCTGCTAATTAACCCGTCGAAATCTCATGTAGAACACTAAAATGTTCTCTCATTGTTCGAAAAGTACAAGAACGATTTATTTATATGCGTCTATTCAAATGTTATACTATTAAAATTTGCTTTATTAAGGTTAGTTGAATGAGTTTATGTATGTAGCTAGACTCTCAAAGTACACACGCCTTAACACAGTCTAACGGTGGGGTAAACAATCATAGGGGATTAATCTTGGTAGGGGAAATGATAACCATAATTTCGGTGACAGCACACATATTGTTTTAATATTAACTTGTTCAAATATCAAGTGCTCAACTATTCAAACTATCTCTGGTACAACTTAAAGGAGCCGCAGTGGCACAGGGGTTAGTGCACTGGTTTCCTAGCTCAGTGGTCCATGGTTCGATCCCCATTTGAGGTGGGATTATTTAGAACGCAAACGGCTCCGGCGTCGACCCAGCCTCATGAATTGGGTACCAGGGCAACTCTGGGTTAAGGCGGCCGGCGTGATGCTTACCACATGAGCCCTAGTGCGCCGATGGTGGAGAAAATATGGGCCTAACACTATTTTCCCAATACGCCTCAATGGGTGTTTAAACGGGATCCTTTACCTTTTTTTACAACTTAATGTCGTCATTAAGTGACGAGGCACAGGTTACATGTTCATTTATGTGTTCACTTATGCGTAGCAGTTATATGTCCAGTGGTATGACAGGCTATACGCCTCAGGCGGTGTTACGGAAATGTTGTGTCCTTTTACTTCTCTTCTTGTCTCCTACTGTCTCCATTTATTTCTTCATTTTAAGCACATAAACCTGCCCCATCGACGTGCCTTAGATTTGTTAACCTCTGTTTATGATGTGATAGTGTTATTTCTCGGCTAATTGACCATCCTTAAAGTTTAATTATAATCGCTTAAGTTTTTGAACCAGATTTACTTCCTCCTGTAAACGCGAAAATTATTGTTGACTTTTATGTAATCCTTTTCCGCCAAGGCCAGCATGTCCGTCTAGGCGCATTGTTCACTACAAATGCGTTCAGACACTTGGGCGGATAATACAAAAGGAAGATCAGATGTTATCTAAGGAAATGTCTGGGTGCAGCGATATGTTTTACAGAGAAACCCATCTGGGTAGACAGATTAGCGAGGACACTATCTGCAGGCAAGATTACAAATCGTAATTGAAAGGTTACCTAAGAGAGACGGAAGAAGTCGGGCCATATATGGAAGATGAGGTCATGTGTTTAAATTTTAAAATGATATTTTAAAACGCGTAGGGAAAAGTAAATAACTGTGTCTCGTTTAGATAGGTGTTAAAGTTGTGTATGGTCCCGCCTGAATATGGGGAATGGTGATGATACGTGAGAAGTAAAAGTGTAAGAAAATAGATTTTCACGAGTGAATAGTTAAGGAGAAGATCTGTCTCTGTACTGAATAGTTTCTTTAGTCCAACCTATCTATACGACTATAATTTAGTATAAGACAATCTAGTACCTCAATATATTAAGAAATATAAGTTACACTATACACACACACACACACACACAGCTATGTGACAACAAGAGACACAAACGTTAAAAATTACGGTTAGATGGGTTTGGGTCTGACCAACACACAAAGTTTAGTTCTTTTGTTGTCTATTATCATTAAACTTTACAACATCTAATATCTAAAAGAAAGATAAAATAAAATCAGAATTACATATATATATATATATATATATATATATATATATATATATATATATATATATATATATATATATATATATATATATATATATATATATATATATATATATATATATATATATATATATATATATATACGAGGCGCGTTTTTTAAGTAATTCCCGGTATAAAATAAAATAAAAAACCCATCATATATAATAATGATTTATTGCAGCCAAAAGTGAACCACACATTTACATTATTTCTCAACATAGTCACCATTGACTTCAACACATTTTTGGTATCGTTATACCAGGTTCTTAATTCCAGTGTCAAAGAAGTCTGCCGCCTGTGTCTTGAACCATTCATTAACGCCTGTCTGCAGTTCATCATCAGTTTTAAACCACTGGGATGCCAGCCACTTCTTTAGGTGCATGAAAAGGTGGTAATCACTTGGCGCGAGATCGGGGCTGTAGGGCGCGTGGTCAAAAATTTCCCAGCGACATTTTTGCAACAATTGAACAGTTTGATCTGCCATGTGAGGTCGAGCATTATCGTGCAAAAGCACAATCCCAGTGGACAGCAACCCACGTCTTTTGTTTTGGATGGCACGTCTAAGTGTTATTAGAGTGTCACAATAAGCATTGGCGCTAACTGTCTTTCCACGTTCAAGAAAATCAATAAACAAGACCCATTTTAGTCCCAGAAAACAGTGGCCATGATCTTTTTGACAGAAGGGGCTTGCTTAAACTTCTTTGCTTTCGGGGACCATGAGTGTCGCCATTGCATGGACTGTTGCTTTGATTCGACGTTTGTGTAGGAAATCCAGGTCTCAGCTCCAGTAACAATGTGGCCCAAAAATTCATCTCCTTCATTTCGATAGCGCTGCAAAAATTTTTGAGCCGATGTGGTAAAGTGGGATGATATAAATATTTATAGGGATTTAGTGTACTGACTGAGATCAGCTGTGAAGGTATCTGTATCTAATATGTGTAGTGTTTTACAGATAACCTTACTTACTGCCACATATTTATATCTCAGTCAGAATTATTCTGGAATATTGTGTTGGCAACGTTATATGTCTAGGGTTATGCAAATGATGAAGTGTAAGTCAACACAACAACAACAGATAAACAATTTAATTATTCCACTACACTTGACAATACTGTGACACTCACAAACAGTCAACACTCTAGAAGACTATCTTAAAAGATTCAATGATAAATTTTAGATATGTACATATGTATTGATTTTCTCTACAATAGTGATCCTGATTCAACTACACAGTGAACCAGGCAATATAATAACATGTAATTTCAAATATTATGTACACAGATATAAATGTGGTCTTTGCATTGACATACAATATTAGTATTCTATGTGTGTGAGTTGTGATGTGGTAATATGAGGTAATACTGGTTTTGTTCTTCAAGATAGATTCTTATTAGACATCATGACTGCATGTGCTTGTGTATGTTTGGAACTAGTATTGGAGATGGTCTCAGTTCCGAACATTAAAACAATTAATTGCCCCTCTTTAATTAAGTTAGTGTCATTTACGAGGGGTACATAGTGTTGAGCTCTTTTGGCCACAGTGGGCTTAACTTTCGTGATGGCGGCAGGCAAGGACTCCTCTGCTCGACTATTCACTGTTTCTGAAGACACCTCACTGGTTACTATAGGGACCCAAGAGTGTTGTAGCCTCTGGATTCAGCAAACGCTCAGACCAGGTGCGGCTTCAATAACTAGGACCACAGTCCCTGAAACAAGAAGGATGTACCTCCTACTTCAGAACCAATTTATACTATCTGGCTAGACTGAGCACAATACATCACAAACACAGAGTTTAGAGCTTTAGTTTAACTGCTATCTTCTTCTGAAGCAGCTTACTCCAGTATTAACCTCCTTAATGGTTACTACGCCTCTGCACTTTCAGCTATAAGTCCTTCCATATCATAAGGTAGGTGTCAGTGTACTATGTGGTAATTCCATGTAGTTTGACTTTTCTCCGACACCTTCTGTTCAGGTTGGAGCAATATATATATATAGATATAGGCCTTGTCTCATGTTCGCTACTGAACTGCACATATATACAGACATAAATTATCAATGTACATTCAATTTTCATTAAAAAGAGATCAAATATTTCAACCTACCAAAATTCAAGGAAATAAACACAGATACGTTGACTAGCACTGAATGTAGGCACAAATACTGGCACAAATTCCCATCTGCTTATGTTCCAGGCTTTTATTTAGCAAAAATATGAGCTGGCTTCAACGCACTGTTGCTTTATCAAGCTTATTTGAACTAGTGGTCTCGAACTAACGCTATCAATTAACTATATTAACAGACCTAACCAATCAGGCCATCTCTACCCAATCGTTTGAAAAAAAGTACTCTTACTTCCGTCTCCCTTGACAACAAAAGATAGCATTTATAGTCCGACTAATCGTGTTTAGCCTTACATATCATTCCATCCAATCAATTCAAATGTAACTTGTGGCCTATTTCCGTACAATGGTGGTTTAAAATTTCTGCCACTGAGCGACTCCGAGTTTTTAGGTTGTCTGACACCCTCATTATTTTCTTTTGCCTATAATTTATTAATTCCTGGACTATTTGCGTAACACTTAACATATTCTGTGTCAGCAAGCCCTAAGGAATCCAAATATCTCAATCTAAGGGAGCTAGGTGGCTGCGTTCAAAATGTGCATTTTCTACCACCTCCTGTTCACTTCAATCCCCATGTGGTGTCTGGGTACTGTCATGTTTTCAAACGTAAACCCATCTAATGTCATCTTTCCTAATAAGCGTTTTCCAGGTTTTTTTTAAAACCTAACTCTGGGAAGGGTAGTGTTTTTATCACTGTCCGTCTGAAAAAAAGTTAGTGCATGTGGCCTTACACGCGTGATAGTAGTAATTGTATATCGCGTTACGCTTGTTGGGGGTGGCATTAATAGCGAGACGCGTGTTTAGTGTTGCATGCGTTCCTGATTTTCAGCCCTCCCTTCTTTCCATCCTACATCCATCTGTCCATTCGTAGTGTAATTAATTTAGGTCATACGCAGTGTGCCTCTCAATGTTTTTTCTTAGAAATGCAATACCCGTTTTAATGTGTTGTGGAAACGCTTGTATTATGCAGTGGCTTATATTTAACGTGGAAACGTTACAATTTGCAGACGAAGCATAAAACAAAGGGGATTTCGAGTACTGTCATTGTGACAGCACTGTTCTTTACCATTCTTCTTCCTTTTATAGAATTTATTTGTTAGGCTTTACATTTACTTTTAATTTATATATGTGGATTAGAATTTCTCACGACAAATCCTCCCCTCTTAAAACAGACGTTATATGTCAGTCTATAATTCTATATACACATAGAGAAATGTATTATTATTTCTGGGGCTTACGGTGATTCTCATCACACGGATGGCGGCTTAAAAAATCCGCTTCAGATTTGTTTTTCCACTTATATACTCTATGCTAAACTCAAATGGCTGTAGCAATAATGACCAACGGAGTAATCTAGTGTTCTCATGCCTAGCTTGTGCTAGAAACGACAAGGGTTTGTGATCCGTTTGCAACTTAAATGCCTTCCCATACAGATACATATTGAATTTCTTTATCGCCCATATTACTGCAAGACATTCTTTTTCGCTAGTTGAGTAGTTGGTTTCAGCTTTATTCAACTTTCTGCTAGGATATGCCACTGGGCTTAATTCCCCATCCAATGCATCTGATTTCTGTAGCAGAGTTGCACCTAACCCAATATTACTGGCATCCGTTCTTACTACAAATTCCTGACTTAAGTCAGGTAGTTTCAAAATAGGTTTACTTGTGAGCTTTACCTTTAATTCTTGGTAAGCCATTTCACATTGTGGTGTCCATGTAATTCGATCTGGGTTTCCTTTACGTGTCAAATCAGTTAACGGTGCACATATGGAATTAAAGTTTTTGATATACTTTTGGTAGAAACCACATAATGAGACAAAGGATCTCACGTCTTTCTTGGTTTGTGGTCTCGGGGCTTTCTTTAGTTTCTCCAAATTCTTTGGGTCAGGGGTCATATTTCCCTGATAAACTGTGTGTCCCAGGAATTCTAATTCTTTACATCCAACGCAACATTTGGTTGGTCGGGCTGTTAAATTCGCTTCCCTAAGTCGATTAAACAGCATGTTCAGAGAGTCAATGTGTTCCTCAAAGGTTTCTGTTGCTATAAGGATATCATCCAAGAAATTTGTAATGCATGGGTTATTCAGAGGGTCCAATACTTTTCTCATCATTCTAGAGAAGACACTAGGTGCATTCTTCAATCCAAATGGCAATCTGTTAAACTATTAGTGTCCTTCTGAGGTACTAAAAGCTAGATATGGTCTAACCTCAGGTTTTACTGGAATGTGATAGTATCCTTTACTCAAATCCACTGTTGAGAAATACTTAGCTTTATTTAGCCTGGCAAACAACTGATTTGTATCCGGCAATGGATCCACCTGTCCTTCTGTAATAGCATTCAGTCTCCTGTAATTTATACAGAGTCTATGTTCTCCAGAGGGTTTCCTTAAAAGTACAACACTGGAACTATACGAAGATTCACTGTGTGAAATAATTCCTTCCTTCAACAAATAGTCTATCTCTTCCTTCAAAGCTTTCTCCTTAGCAAAAGGAATCGAATAAGGCTTCATACAGACAGGTGTGGGGTCTATCAGTTTCATATCATATTCCAATAAGTTTGTATGCCCCGGTCGATCTGTTAACACCTCTGTATGATTATCTAGAACCTGTTGCACTCTCTCCTTCTGATTTTTCGTTAAATGCGTACTGATTTTCACCAGTGCCGCTGTCTCACAGGGGTGTAATGGATATTCAAATGATGAAAGTGGTTCCTTCGTCATCTCCATTGCAATGGACAAGGTTAGCAAGTGTGTCTCTTCCTGATGATCTCTTTCCAAATATTTCTTCAGGAGATTCACATGATAGATTTTTTCTTTCCCCTTCTTATCTATCTTATAATTGGTTCTAGACACCTTCTCTAGAACTGTATATGGACCTTGCCATCCAATTTGTAACTTATTCTGATTTCCGGGTTAAAGAAGCAGTACCTTCTCTCCCACAGCCAAATCTCTGTCTTTTGCCTTCCTGTTATAATAAGCAGCATGTTTCTTCCTGGCTTGTTTCAAATTTTCATTGGCAAGTTTCCAGCCAGTTTTTAAACGAGTGGTCAGCTCATTTACATATTGGTATGAGGATGTAATATTTTCCTCTGCTTTTTCATCCGTCCACGTTCTTAACAGTGCTTCAAGTGGACCTTTTATTGGCCTTCCAAACAATAATGTTGCCGGGGCCATACCGGTTGAACTATGGGGTACCTCCCGATAAGCAAAGAGGGCGGCGTGAAGGTACTGATCCCATGTATCTGGTTTTTCGTGTGCCAACTTTCTCAGGATCGACATCAACGTGCCGTTAAATCTTTCCACTTGGCCGTTCCCTTGGGGATGATACACACTACAATGGTAGTGTTTGGCCTGGAAGATCCTGAAAACTTCTTCAGTTAGTTTCCCCTTGAACTGAGAGCCATTATCAGTCAAGATTTGATTGGGAAAGCCTAACCTTGTGAAAATTGTGAGTAATGCCTCTGCCACATGTTTAGAATCAATCGATGACAGGGCTACCGCCTCTCCCCACATAGAACAAGTGTCCACCAGAGTCAGAATGTAGCTGTTCCTTCTCTTAGTTCGAGTGAGAGGTCCCACAAGATCCACGGCAACTCTCTCAAAGGGTGTTCCCACTATGGGCATTTCTCCCAGAGTTGCTGGTGCAGTCCAATGCTTAGGTGCTACTCGTTGGCACTCTGGACAGGATTTTACATATCGTTTGATATCTTCAGTTATTCCTGGCCAGAAATAGTGACAAGCTATTCGCTGTCCTGTTGCGCTGATCCCCATATGACCACTGAAGGGAATCGCGTGCCCTAGTTCCAACACTTTAGTCCTATATGAAGTGGGAAGGACCAGCTGTCCGTGACCATTGGATTCAGATCCAGCCTTCCTATAAATCAGTTTGTTCTTCATATAGAATTCTCCCTTGCCTGGAGGTGTATGTGATTTGGGCAACTTCTTGAAACACGGCTTGAGTGTTTTGTCCTCCGCCTGTGCCTTCCTCATCTCATCTGGATGAGTATTTATTGGATTTTCCTCCTCCTTTTTAGACTGTGATCTGGTCTGCACTGTTGCCAATATCACAGGTCTCTTGGGATTCCCCAAGAAGACATATCTACACCCCAATATCAGAGGGTAGATTGGCTCATTTATCACTGCTGCTTTTATGATTCCTTCCACATATCGCGTTTTCACCTTTATCCGGGCGACGGGAAGTGTCATGGTAGCTACATCCTTGGTTGCAGTTTGAATCTCCACTGTTTCTGTGGTGTATTGATCCGCCTGCACCAGGTGAGAACTCACAACGGAATCGTAATCTAAACCGGTATCATATAAACATCTTATAGTGACACCATTACAGATGACATCTTCACACACTGGGGGGTGGTATGGTTCCTGTAGTTCTGCAGGTTTGACCTTTTTTCCTTTTTCCCCGATGTCATAGCAGCACAATGAGGAGGTTTCCTTCTACAATGGTCAGTGTCATGATTGTTCATCTTACAATTCTTACACCACCTTTTCCCTTGGTTGAAGGATTTTCTTTCATCATATTTCCTTTCATCGAATTGTGGGTTTTTATTTTTATTTTCATACCGTGGCCTATCAAATTGGTGCTTACCTTTGTTTTGATCCCTATGATCAAATTTATTAAAGTTCTGTGGTGCCCTAAAATTATCCACCTGTTTCTTTTTATTACCTGATACTTCTGCTTGGGCCGCTTGATACCTTTCTGCAACATTTAGCAACTCACCCTGTCTCTCTGCACCTTGTTCCATGAGAAACTTTCTCAGGTCTGGAGCCATGGACTCTCTTAATTGTTCTATAAGGATCATTTCCTTAAGATCTTGGGTTTTCCCCAGAGAAGTCCATTTCTCCAAGTATGTCTCTATCCGTGCAGAGAACTGGTGATAGGTTTCACCTGACAGTAGTTTAGCATTCCTAAATTTTTTTCTGTAAAATTCTGCGTTCTTCTCATATCTTAACAAAAGAGCCTGCTTTAGCATGTCATAATTTTCCTGATCATCTCTGTGCATTTTGGCAAAAACTTCATAAGCTGCCCCACGAAGTCCTTGAGATAACTTTAAGCTCCACCTTTCTCTCTCTAACCCATATGTGGTAGCTAATAATTCGTATCTATTTATATAGCTCTCAATATCATCGTCTTTCTCAACAAAATGATCTAAATGAAAGTTCATAGCTGAGGTTGAGGCTCCCTGAGTAGCAGTAGCATCAGAGGCAAAGGGACTGGCACCATTTTCAGGAGCATGGCCTGAAACTCAAACTCCCTTAGTCGTAGCTCATGTTCCCTTTGTAATCTCTTCTCCTCCTTTTCTGCTTCCCTTTCTGCAGCTAATCTCTTCTCTTCCCTTTCTGCAGCTAATCTCTTCTCTTCCCTTTCTGCAGCTAATCTCTTCTCTTCCCTTTCTGCCTTTTGTTCTTCTACTTGGAGCCTCTTAATCTCCCTATCAGCCTCCAATGCTTTAGCCTCTTTGTCAGCCTCAATCTGCAACCTCTTAATTTCTTTTTCAGCCTCTAACCTTCTTTCGGCCTCAAACCTTCTTTCTTCGCGTTCAATAAATTTGTCACATTCAGTAGTGACATAGGTAATCATAACTTGCCCATCTAATCCCAACTCTTTTGCAGTCTGTACAGCCGCAGATCGAAATTTGGCCAGGTCCGCCATTTTATATCAGGTAATTAAATAAAATATCTAACTAAACAATATAATCTGTAATTATATATCCAATGGACAAAACAGGCACCAAGAGCTCAACCTTATTTACTTCCACCCAAGGATACCTTATAACTTTTTATATTCCCTGAAGTGAATTACCCCCAATATTTATACTAGTAAAGGATTCAATATCCCGGACGAGCCCCCAATATATGTGGTAAAGTGGGATGATATAAATATTTATAGGGACTTAGTGTACTGACTGAGATCAGCTGTGAAGGTATCTGTATCTAATATGTGTAGTGTTTTACAGATAACCTTACTTACTGCCACATATTTATATCTCAGTCAGAATTATTCTGGAATATTGTGTTGGCAACGTTATATGTCTAGGGTTATGCAAATGATGAAGTGTAAGTCAACACAACAACAACAGATAAACAATTTAATTATTCCACCACACTTGACAATACTGTGACACTCACAAACAGTCAACACTCTAGAAGACTATCTTAAAAGATTCAATGATAAATTTCAGATATGTACATATGTATTGATTTTCTCTACAATAGTGATCCTGATTCAACTACACAGTGAACCAGGCAATATAATAACATGTAATTTCAAATATTATGTACACAGATATAAATGTGGTCTTTGCATTGACATACAATATTAGTATTCTATGTGTGTGAGTTGTGATGTGGTAATATGAGGTAATACTGGTTTTGTTCTTCAAGATAGATTCTTATTAGACATCATGACTGCATGTGCTTGTGTATGTTTGGAACTAGTATTGGAGATGGTCTCAGTTCCGAACATTAAAACAATTAATTGCCCCTCTTTAATTAAGTTAGTGTCATTTACGAGGGGTACATGGTGTTGAGCTCTTTTGGCCACAGTGGGCTTAACTTTCGTGATGGCGGCAGGCAAGGACTCCTCTGCTCGACTATTCACTGTTTCTGAAGACACCTCACTGGTTACTATAGGGACCCAAGAGTATGTTGTAGCCTCTGGATTCAGCAAACGCTCAGACCAGGTGCGGCTTCAATAACTAGGACCACAGTCCCTGAAACAAGAAGGATGTACCTCCTACTTCAGAACCAATTTATACTATCTGGCTAGACTGAGCACAATACATCACAAACACAGAGTTTAGAGCTTTAGTTTAACTGCTATCTTCTTCTGAAGCAGCTTACTCCAGTATTAACCTCCTTAATGGTTACTACGCCTCTGCACTTTCAGCTATAAGTCCTTCCATATCATAAGGTAGGTGTCAGTGTACTATGTGGTAATTCCATGTAGTTTGACTTTTCTCCGACACCTTCTGTTCAGGTTGGAGCAATATATATATAGATATAGGCCTTGTCTCATGTTCGCTACTGAACTGCACATATATAGACATAAATTATCAATGTACATTCAATTTTCATTAAAAAGAGATCAAATATTTCAACCTACCAAAATTCAAGGAAATAAACACAGATACGTTGACTAGCACTGAATGTAGGCACAAATACTGGCACAAATTCCCATCTGCTTATGTTCCAGGCTTTTATTTAGCAAA
>JAMPIV010006192.1:0-135000 GCA_024509875.1 Oreohelix idahoensis | reverse complement strand
GGTAGCTAAGTGACATTTCCAGAAGGCAAAATAAAAAAGAGCTTTGTTTTTTTCTTTTCAACATTAAGCTTTCTAAAGCCGCCGACATCTTTTCTGTGAAGACCCCTACATTTCATTAATCACCAGCTTTTATTTATTCACATTTGTTCAAAAGTAGATGATCATTAAATTTCTTATCTGTTGTTTACAAATTCGTAGTTGATTTAGTTATTACAGAGAGAAGTGCACAAGTAGGAATCAATATCTTTAATATGTATATATATATATATATATGTGTGTGTGTGTGTGTGTGTGTGTGTGTAACGAGACAATAAGGTGCTTACACGCACACCTTTGTCTCTCACAGCAGCGGCACTATCGTTGTTACCACTCATATAACACAATCAGCAACAACAACAACGGTAACGTAATCTAGCGGACACGTTTCCACACTGTATATAACAAAAAATTAATGAACTCAAAGACGGTGTCAATCTCGACATAATATAATAACAACTAGTACATGCCATATTTATGAGGTACTCAAAAAGCACAAGAAATTACCAATCTACCTCGACAACCTTTCAGTATTCAAATAATACTAATATCACTTCTGGGACTACGACAACTTCTAAGATCATATATAACATTGATCCTAGCAACAACTAAAACCACACAACAAACACCAGCTCTTCTACACAAGAGCAACAACGGGATACGTCCGTTCCCTTCTACAATGTTTGTCAACTCCCTTTGGACAACCATGTAACCTTTTCATCTTCCATACCTCAGGCTAACTCTAGCCAATAATAACTACTACTTTAGTCACATGTCATAACAATCACAGTTCAGCTGTTCGTGCAAACATCACATGCACCTCACAAACGTTTATCTCGACTTACATTGCAATCACGTTTGCCACAACAATGTACCGAATAAACCTTGCTCACCAAGGAGCATACAACCATAGAAACTTCTCAAAATTGCATCTTGACTATATATATATATTGAGAGAGAGAGAGAGAGAGAGAGAGAGAGAGAGAGAGAGAGAGCCAATAAGCAGAATTTTACAGTTAATTCAGTTGGGGCTTGTAAGAGCTAAATTAAATTATATAATACCTCTTAACAAAAGACCGCGGGCAGATAAAAGTTAACATTGCTAAGACAAATTCAGCATTGTTATTGATTTCTGAAATATCTTGTGAATACTCCTTCAGTGTAGAAGCATCATCATCCTTCTATCTGCATCTCTGTCAAGAGTAATCTTGCGCGAAGGTAGACACCTTTCAAGTCCCACATTAGATGCTCTAGATTTTGGCCAATGTTGGACCATCACTGTAGAGCAAGGGGAAGCAACCCATGACAATTTGTGATTACAACTAGTGTATTGAGGCGAGGGCAACTTCAACACTCCAGGCTTGTTCGTCAGAGGGAGATTGCAGCTACATTTGTGATGTCACTTAGCGCATGATGTTTATATTATGTAATGTTATCTAACAACGCTATTTAACTGATACCAGTTAACTAAATCACTCACCAATCACTCCAATAAGATATAATGGTTTTATTAGGATTACATAAGTGTGACGAAATCATTTGTGCTCTTTTCATCAATTTCGTTCTCTCCTGCATTATTAACTTATTTCTTCATCGTCCTATTATTTGGCATATTTTATGCATCTACATTTTTTGCTCTGTACACTCACTAGACTTGCTTACGTTTCACCAGGTGAATCGTAGTATTACAAGACTAATTAGACATGTCAGCGGATACTACTTATATCACTTAAGCCGACTAGCAAACTTTGATAGAGACGATCCTTGTTGACACAAGGTGTTCGCGCACGATCGATAGAAAGCAAGCCCGATTGGCTGTCTAAGAAATCTGTCTGGGAGGTGTACGCGAACCCAAGTGATATACGTAATCGCTTCCGCTGGACCATCTCTGTAACAATAGTACGAATAACCTGTCAGAGGAGACAATATGGGCGGAAGGTATTTGCCAGGAAATACGTTCACCGATGTGTTTGTGAGCTAGTACAATTACCATCGGAAGTATTTCTTCCATATTTGAAAGAGGTCACGAGTTTAAATTTTAAAATTGATATTTTAAAACACGCGGGGGATAGTAATGATTTAACACCCCGACCCATATAATTCTAAAGAGCTTACCATTGGTTTAATTTGAGAGCCGGAATAGACGTTGGCTTTCAATAACAAGGTTATCGGAAGTACCATCTGGGACTTGAACTTAGAAATGGAAATATAATCTAGCGAAATCAGAGACACAAATCAGACTGCATCGCAACGTCAAATTAGCAACTCCCAGGAGCTAGAGAGACATCGGACTGTTTATCCAGAATTGAAAGGAAAAGATAAATGTATTTGGGCGTCTTTATAACTTAAAAGAGAACCCGCAATTTTAAATACCAAGACTGGAAACTTAAGGAATCAGAGCACCCGTCATAAGAGGAATATTAAAATATCGCCGACCAAGTGTTCGAAGCATCTAATCAAAGTTGCTGTGTCCATTCATGTGTGCCAGGAGATTTTGCTCCCAGGTAATTTGGGGTAAGTTGTGAACATATATTTTACAATAGTGAATGTGACAAGTTACTTGCCAAGTGGTTATACAAGTCATTCGAGGCTGGCAACCTCAACATATGAAACTAGTATATTCATAAACCACTATAGCAAGCGCTGGTGATTGCTTCTTACTAGTCGTACAGAAAACCGACAGCAGAGGTGGCCCCAGACTCTGAATGGAGCAGTGAGTAAGTGAGTGATGATTACATCACATGTGCACAGCGTGTATAGTATCATTTTGTGAGAATATGTAACTTGTTAATTGTAATTCAGGCAAGCCATTGCACTTGCGCTGTCCAGACACATTTTCCCCGTTTAAGTGACCAGAAAAATATGGTGATTTCTAAATGATATTCCCCGAGTTATACTGTGTATACTCAGGGAGAATAATTATTTAGAGAGGCTAACATTGGTGGGTAGACAGCGAGACAATGCGATTGTTAATCTTTAGCTAACAAATGTACTTAGCAAAGGCATTTGTACTTTCATTGTTCCTAAAGTTTGTGGTTCGAAGCTACAAGACGGTTCTTAGACCAGATAAGTATGAAGTAAGAATCTTCGCCCCTATCTTGTGATTCCAGAAACTGGGTTCGCCACTAACTATCTACAGTAGACACGTTGTGAAGACACCCACCTTGACATGAGTGAAGATCATCTTGACACCTCTAGAGAAGAGTCCTCATCACAATAGATCTGACAACGACCCATTGCAGTACTCAGCAAGTTAAGATATTTGTAACAGGCTGTAGCGGATGATTTCTCTACTGGCTAGCTACTAGAAATGTAGATGTAAGTCTAATGTTGTTGCTAAGATGTAGCCAAGTAATGTACCCCTACTATAGACACCAGGGATGTCGAAGGCTGTGGAGTAAGGTGTCTGGTCTGGTCTGTTGCTTGCTGTGAGTGTAGATGAGATGAAGTTCCACAGATCTACAATACATGGGTCATGAAGACATTACATTCACTCACGGCGTTAAACCAACCCAAAGACGACTATCACACTCTCGACCGGCAGGGACAGATAACAATGTTTCGCCTCAGGACAGGGCATAACAAACTGAATAAACACATGCACAAGCTACGATTGTCTGCTTCACCACTGTGCACATGTGGATTAAACGAACAAACTGCTGAGCATGTTCTACAGGATTGTCCTCTGTATGACCAGTTAAGAAAGATTTATTGGGTTGGTCCAAGTTTATGTTCTTTTGAGTTTGAATTAATTTTTTATTATACATAAACGTGTTTCCGATAGTCTATATTTAGCGCTGACGTCACCCACCCTAACCGAAGCCATTCGATCATCTATGCTAACGGAGTTTCACGTGGTCTACGCTCAATGGTTTCCTCGCGAAGTCTGCCCCGACCCACGATCTGGTTTCATAACTAGCGGTAACACAGTTAGCGTCACTTCGGCGGACTTAACACCACGTGGCTCACACATACCTTGTGTATATCATCAATGATAAACTCTCTCTGGGAACCGAAATTGATAGCCTCATTAACAAAGCTGCAGCTACCTAACCCGCCTCACATCACATGTTTGGGGAAACGCCAAACTCACAACGAAGACCAAAGCTGCGGTATGTAACACCTGCCTCGCCAGTACACTTCTATATGTTAGTGAGACCTGGACAATCTATGCTAAGCAAGAAAGAAGGGTCAATACCTGCCATCTACCGTGTCTGCGCCACCTCATCGGCCTTTCGTGGAAAGATAAAGTGCCAAAAGTTGAGGTGTTGTCACGTGCTGGTCTTCAAAGCCTGTATAGCCGGCTGAGACATGGAAGCCTACGCTGTCTTGGCCATATCCACCGCATGAAAGATGGTCGCCTTTGAAGAAATGTTTGACGACTAGCAGAAATATTTTAAGAAATATTTGACAACTGTTAGTAGTATTTGACAACTGTTAGAAATATTTGACAACTGGAAGACCCGTTTGAAGAAATATTTGACAGCTAACAAAAACATTTGCATAAATATTAGGCAACTGTAAGAAATAGTTGAAGAAATATTTGCCAAGTGGAAGAAATATTTTGACACACTTAAGAAATATTTTGACACCGGTAAGAAATATTTGACAAGTCAAAGAAATATTTTGAAAAGTGGAAGGAATTTTTGCCAAATGGAAGAAATATTTTGCCAACAGTAAGAAATATTTACCAAGTGGAAGAAATATTTTGACAAGTGGAAGAAATTTTTTTTTGCCAATGGTAAGAAAATATTTGACAAGTGGAAGAAATTTTTTTTGCCAAGTGGAAGAAATATTTGACAACGGTAAGAAATATTTTGACAACGGTAAGAAATTTTTTGACAAGTGGAAGAAATTTTTTTTGCCAAGTGGCAGAAATATTTTGACAACGGTAAGGAATATTTTGACAATGGTAAGAAAATATTTGACAAGTGGAAGAAATATTTTGATAAGTGGAAGAAATTTTTTTTGCCAAGTGGCAGAATATTTTGACAACGGTAAGAATTATTTGCCAAGTGGAAGAAATTTTTTGACAAGTGGAAGAAATATTTTGACAACGGTAAGAAATATTTTGACAATGGTAAGAAAATATTTGATAAGTGGAAGAAATATTTTGATAAGTGGAAAAAATTTTTTTGCTAAGTGGAAGAAATAATTTGACAACGGTAAGAAATATTTGCATTGTCAAGTACTGACAAGAATAAAAAATATTTAATGAAAAAAAGTATTTAATGAAAAGTTTGGAAAACTGCAAGAAATATTTAAAGAAATATTTAAGAAGTATTTGACAGCTGATCTATTTACCTACAGGTTGGCACCTTTGAGCAGAACTGGGAAAATTTTGGGGCCATCTTTGCTGAATGGAAGAAAAGTTTTCACTAAAGTTTGAAACTTGTAGGACAAAAAAGTAGATAACCATTTGATAACTGGAACAAATACTTAGTTATAATTATTTAATATACTAAAATTCCGTGGACGCCTCCTGTTTGAACCGCTTGGGAGCCAATATAAAACCTATTACCAGATATCGCCCGTGTGAAAAAAGTGAAACCTTAAGTCACGGGGGTTCGAACACACGAAAGAAGGAATGCTTCTTTTATAAATTTCTACTATTGATCGATTGTGTTTTGAACTTGTAACGTGAACAGAAATAAGCATTAGGGTTAGTCTTACAAAGGTAAAATATTAGTCTTACATAGGTAAATCGCGTTGCAGATAGGCTTTTTTCGTCTACCAATACGCAAAACTCTGCCTGTTAGATTTTTTATTACGCTTTTCTAGATAGCTATATTTAGCCCTGACGTCACCCTCTATGGTACCGGAATTTTATAAACGAATCATGGTTTACGAGCGATATTTTGCGCGGGCCATCGATCCGGTTCCAAAACTAGTGAGGGTAAAACGCGAATCGTTTGTCAGAACTCCCAGGGTAGGAAATTATACGAGAAGAGAACCCCTGGTTGTTTCGGGGAGCACAATACACCTAGTACTAAGGGGCTGAATAAAACAAAACAACACAATAGACCAACACACGTTTTTGGCGGTTCTCACTAAAACAACAAGCGCGGGGCAGGACAACCGTACTAAGAAGCTCAATGAACAACACAATAAGCTAGACTTTTAGCGGTACTCATCCAACAACGGAAATTCCCTGTCCTATTTTTACATAAAAAGACATGGCCACAACGATAACGTAACAATTTCATCTCTCACTATCCTATATTCTCATCACTAGCTACACACAACACAGCACAAAAACCTAACCATCTTCCTCTATAAAATTTATCAATTTTTTCTTTGTATTTTCCTCTATAAGTCTTTGCCTGCCATTTTATCGGGGGGGGGGGGGGGGGTTTTCCATCATTTTTTCCTCATGCCAATACGTCTATGAGTCATACACTTACAATGCCAACACACACAAATTTTCACATCGACAATGCGTCAACTATCAATTAGTTTTTGGACTAATCAAGCCTTTGCTAGCGAGCAGCAAGTCTGGTCACATCGACAACGCGTCAACTATCGATTAGTTTTTCGACTAATCAAACCCGGGCTAGCACAAGTCTGGATACGTTTCAAAAACCAGATTAAACTGGTATTTCTTCATATAAATAGACACTTGGAAGACAAAGGCCCAGACACTCACGTTCATACTTTACTGAAGCGGTGGTGTGATAACGACAGACACTCCCAAGCACAACGCATTGAAGATGACTTCCACTGTTCCCACCAACTGGGTCTACATCAAAAGAAATGATGAAATGCTTAAACCTTTGGATAGGGGTCTGAAGGCCGCGTCTATAAGTTTTTACCGAGGCCAGTCTTTACTACACGTGCGAAAATACTTTGGTGAATCATATCTAAAGTTTCCTACCAAAACAGGCATTACGTTAACTAGCCCTGAGTTTGAACATTTGTTGGCTTTACAGGGCGAAATCCTCGCCGAATTTGACCGATTACAGTCACCAAACACGGATACCTGTCCTACTACTTGTACCAGTAACTCGTTTGACGACTACATCAACTCCAGTTGTTATCAGCCAATATCCCCAGAACCAAGTTGGTTTCCTAACACCAACCCTTGTACGTCAGCTCCCACCACAGACAACCACCTAGCCGATGTCTCTAATCTACCACCGAAAAAGCAGAGACCTACTACTACCTACCCCAGTACCACGTTTGACCACTACATCAACTCCAGTTGTTATCAACCAATATCCCCAGAACCAAGTTGGTTTCCTAACACCAACCCTTGTACGTCAGCTCCCACCACAGACAACAACCTGGCCGATGTCTCTAATCTACCACCGAAGAAGCAGAGACCTACTACTACCTGCCCCAGTAACACGTTTGACCACTACATCAACTCCAGTTGTTATCAACCAATATCCCAAGAACCGAGTTGGTTTCCTAACACCAACCCTTGTACGTCAGCTCCCACCACAGACAACCACCTGGCCGATGTCTCTAATCTACCACCGAAGAAGAAACCTACAAAGCGGTTGAGACTTGTGCTTTAGCTTGACATTTCGTCTTATTTTAAAAGAATTAAATATATTTATTAAATTAAGAAAATCTTTGTTATCTGTGCTGTCTAAATATTGTCTAACTGTTGTAACTGTTGTTATATATATATATATATATATATATATATATATATATATATATATATATATATATATATATATATATATATATATATATATATATATATATATATATATATATATATATATATATATATATATATATATATATAGTCTACCTGTTGTAATATATGTAAATATATAATCTAACTGTTGTATTATATGTCTAAATATATATGTATAACTAAATATTGTAACACCTGTTTTGTAATATATGTCTAACTGTTGTAATATATGTAAATATTGTCTACCTGTTTTGTAAAATAAATATTGTAACACACAACACATAACACATCAACCTACACCCACCAATTACACCACACCACACAACACTTACAATACCTACACACACAAAATTACCAGACAAGAACAAAACCAATACCACCTAAACCACACCGACTTTACATTTTCTTACTCCAGCGCTACACCTCAACACGTCTATGAGTCATCACCCCCACCAGTCAAAATCAATAACTCTCACACTCTCACTTAGAAATACCCTTAGTAACATACTAGCCCGCCATTATCTATGTATTTTTTTAAATTTTCCGCCATTATCGCTTTTTTATATTTTTATATATATTGTTTGTATATATGTATAAAAGTGTAGGTATAGTAATCTCTAACACTGCCCTCCCACCTCTAGATGCTTGCCCTAGTATAGTGAAACGTCTCTTTCACTCCAATCTCTAGAACTCTAACACTTCCCTCGCACCTCTAGATGTTAAACCTAGTATAGGCAGGTCTCTAACACTTCCCTCTCACCTCTCGTTGCTAGACCTAGTATAGTCACGTCTCTAACACTTCACTCCCACCTTTCGCTGCTGGTCCTAGTATAGTCTCTAACACTTAACTCCCACCTCTAGATGTTAGACCTGGTATAGTCAAGTCTCTAACACTTCACTCCCACCTCTCGATGCTAGACCTAATATAGTCACGTCTCTAACACTTCGCTCCCACCTCTAGTTGCTAGACATGCTATAGTGACGTCTCTAACCCTTCACGCCCACGTCTTAATGCTAGACCTAATAAAGTCTCTAACACTTCACTCCCACCTCTCGATGCTGTCACTGGTGTAGTCTCTAACACGTCACTCCCACCTCTCGATGCTGGCCCTAGTAAAGTCTCTAACACTTCACTCCCACCTCTCGCTGCTGGCACATCCTCCTTAAAGAAACACACCAACGGCACAATACAACATCACACAAAAATCCCGCCCTAACCTACACCTGCCCGCTACACCACAATACACCCATGCGTCGTCACCCTCGCCAGCACAAAAAGACTCCTCTCGCTTCAAAAAACCCCTTAGTAACCTATTAGCCCGCCATTATCGATTTAAT
Organism: Oreohelix idahoensis; assembly: GCA_024509875.1. Taxonomy (NCBI): domain Eukaryota; kingdom Metazoa; phylum Mollusca; class Gastropoda; order Stylommatophora; family Oreohelicidae; genus Oreohelix; species Oreohelix idahoensis. The sequence continues at coordinate 125,975 of JAMPIV010006192.1, read as the reverse complement.
ATTTTCCGTCATTATCGATTTTTTATCTTTTTTATATATTGTATGTATATATGTATAAACAAACACACCAACACACAATACAACAACACATAACAATTAAAATACCTACACAAAAAATGGTATAGTCAAGTATCTAACACTTCACTCCCACCTCTAGGCGCTGGCCCTAGTATAGTGACACGTCTCTTTCACTCCCACCTCTAGAACTCTAACACTTCACTCGCACCTCTAGATGTTAAACCTAGTATAGGCAGGTATCTAACACTTCACTACCACTTCTAGATGCTAGACCTGGTATAGTCAGGTCTCTAACACTTCACTCCCACCTCTAGCTGTTGGACCTGTTATAGCCAAGTCTCTAACACTTCACTCCCACCTCTCGATGCTGGACCTGGTATAGTGACGTCTCTAACACTTCACTCCCACCTCTCGCTGCTGTCACTGGTATAGTCGCAGCACACTCATAGAAGCAAATAATAATAAAAACTGTATGTCCAGAGGAAGATTGGTATCTCCCCTATCTATTAACAGTTGTTTCAGTACAACATAATGTTGCCTTCTCCAGCAAGGCAAGCCTGGATGCGGCGAGGCATACTTCCCACAAGTGTTTGTAGGTAATTGTGAGTCAGACTGTCCCAGTATTTTTCAGCTTCCTTCTTCAATTGTTCAACGTCTCTGAGTCCATTCTTTTTTTAAATGATTCTTGAGTAGTGCCCAAACGTTTTCAATTGGGTTTAGGTCGGGACTGTTGCTGGGCCACTTCTGCACTATCACATTCTTCTCTTGCAGCCATGCTTTGGTGGTATGAGCTGTATGCTTTGGGTCATTGTCATGTTGAAATGTTCACCCATCGGAATACATGACCTGCATAAATGGCAGAAGGTGTCCCTCTAGTATGTCGATGTACCTTTCTTTCGTGAGAATTCCTGTGAAAACACACAGTGGGGTGGCACCTCTTGCTGACACCCCTCCCCAAAGATGGAATTTCTGGGTATGTTTCGGTCGCTGGTACACAGGCGTTACAGAGTCTTTCGTCCAAATATTTATTTGAGCAGGATAAGACCAAACAGAACATTCATCTGAAAAAATCACATTGTCCCATGACAATTTTTTGTTTTCGTGGCATCAGTTCAAGTGCATCTGTTTGTGAGTCTCTGTGAGCAATGGCGACGAAATTACCCGCTTTTTTGTGTAATTCATCCTGTGTAGCTCCCGGTTGACAGTAGCATTAGATACCTTTGAGCTTCCCAACTCGATCATGCGCTGCCGTATGTTTTCTACACTCTTCATTGGCCCAGCCCGAACGATTTGAGCGAGACGCCGATGGTCCTTTGTGTCCAAAATTTTTGGCCTCCCACTACCTTCTTTTCGCTCGATTCCATTACCTGCTTTTAATTTACTCACAACTCTGTAGACAGTCCGCTCAGGAATGTTCAAGGTTTTAGAAATGTTGGAACATGTTTGATTTCCTTCATTCTAAAGCTGTGAAATTAACATACACTTTGTCTTTGTATCCATTTTCTGCCACTAGCATTATAAATTGTCGTCTGCTCTATTATCAAGGGACTGTACTCTACGATAATTTTTTTTTTAACTTTTGGTAGTGTTTGCTCACTTAAGTGAAGTGCAAATTTGGGGCAGAACATGCATATTTAATTAAATTTCAGCATATTTCGTTGAGCAATATGACTGCCATTTTTTTTGCAAAGTACTGTAGATATATATATATATATATATATATATATATATATATATATATATATATATATATATATATATATATATATATATATATATATATATATATATATATATATATATATATATATATATATATATATATATATATATATATATATATATATATATATATATAGTCTAGCTGTTGTAATAAATGTATAACTGTTGTCATATAAATATCGTCTACCTGTTGTAACATAAATATTTTGTATAAACAACAACACACAACACACCCGCCATTATTGAACTTATATATTACTATATAAAAAGGCACACGCCACCACAACGCGCCACCACATTTCCTTATATAAAAGTCACGTGCCACCACAATGCGCCACCACATTTTCCTTATATAAATGTCACGCGCCACCACAGTGCGTACCACAATGATACCTGTTTTGCGCCTACTATACTACTAACGTAATTGGTATCAGTCAAAACGGCATTTATTGAGTACCAAATTAACATGTCACGTAAAGAAATGGAAACACACATTCAAACGCAATGAAGCTGTGAAGTGTGTCACCCACCTTTTCAAATGTCACACAATAGATATTGGACAAATAGACATTTCAAAATCGGGTATGACCACCGTTTGCAGCAAGACATTCAAGACAGCGTAGACGCATCGAGTCCACAAGGGCCCGAAGAGTATCCGGAGGAACAGCTTGCCATTCCTGAAGCAGAAATGCAGTCAGCTGTGATACATCCATTGGCAGGGGGTGATTTGTTGACAATCTTCGACCAAGGACATCCCAGAGGTGCTCAATCGGAGAAAGGTCAGGTGAATGAGCTAGCCACGCCATCCTTATGATCCCATGTTGCTGAATAAACTCATTCACCACACGAGCTCGATGGGGTCGAGCGTTATCATCTTGGAGGATGGCATTACCACCTATGGCCTCCAGAGCAGGCTGAACAATTAGTCTCAAGATTTCGTTCTGGTATCTTGGGCCGGTCAAGTTGCCTTGGATGATGTAGAGTGGGGTCCTGCCGTGTCTGTAGAAGCCTCCCCAGGCCATGACAGAACCCCTACCATAACGATCCACCTCTCGAATTGTGTCAGTAAATTGCTCTCCTAGTCGTCTCCAAACTGGAATCCTGCCATCATTGAATGACACAGTGAAGCGAGATTCATCAGTGAAGAGAACTTGACTCCATTGTTGCCTTGTCCATCGGATGTGCTCGCGACACCAAGCAACACGGGCTCTGCGATGAGCAGGCGTAAGAGGGATTCTTACTGCAGGACGTCGAGCAGCCAGTCCAAATTCATGTTAACGTCTGCGAATGGTGCTTTGACTGACATTAACGTTTACAATTTGTCTCAGCTGACATCTTAGAGTGGAACACGTCACTGTTCGATGGCGCAGGGCTGACAACAAGAGGTACCGGTCATCATGTCTATTGGTGCATCTAGGGCGACCTGGCCGGTGGCGATCCTCCCCACTTCCTGTGACCTGAAATCTCTCCAAAATTGTTTGGATGGTAGAGTGTGACACTGCAAGCCGTCTAGCAACCTCACGGACAGATAAACCACTTTCAATCCACGCTATAGCCCTCATTCTTTGTAAGGTGTCAAGACTTCTTCTCGGTGGCATGGTTTTTGCAAGTGATGAAACTACCCTAAGTCTGCTGATTGTAAAACAAATTAAGAGTGAACTCTTTCCCGACATGTCGCCATTGCACGTGGAATGTCAATCAGCACGATTACTTCACCTGTTTGGTTGTACGGAAGTTTGAAAAAAAACAGATTAAAAATGTGAATTTATGGTCAGCAAACCAAATTGCACGTGATCACCATGGTTGTCGGTGAGTTGTTTTTATGCTTAATGTGCATAGAGGACTGTCAGCGGAAGATATTGCACCCATTTTTACTAAAAACTGCCTTCATTTATTCATTTTATCCGCTTATATAAAAGTGTATTGAAAATAATAGGGTGGCCCTTGACTTTTGACGAGTAGTATATATTCTTTTATTAATGATTGTTTCAAAAATGGCCTACATATGTGTGGCGAATGTCCTTTGCACGCCACATATGAGGTTATAATTGAAGTAAACATAGTGCTCACAAGTGTTAGCACCTTTTTGTGGTCGCTATGTTTAAGTTGCAAATGCGTGGCTTTGTTTGGCTTAGCGACATTATTATTGTTGATGTTTCCACTGTGTGGATTGGACGTGTATACTGCATGTCTTGCAGTTTTGGAAGGCGTTTCTACATGGAACTTATAGTTGAATAGAGAATGTATTACTTGAGTTTTTATGACAGACGAAATATGGAAATAGTGAATCAAGATTATACAGGAGTTATGTGGGATGCATCATGTCAAATGAAATGGTAATTAAATATTCATACGTGTAGCAAGGAGTTTGGGTATCTTCATATTGTTGGCACAGTTGGTGCCGTTCTGATGTTGAATCATTTATAGCTTCATAAACCTGGAACCTAGACAACTAGTCATACACTTCGCCACAGTTGTTGTTTTGAAGAGGTGATGGGTGGAGAGCGGGCACTTAACAGCTGACCGTTATTGCCTCTTCTCGTTCCATCTTGGTCTACCCTGTTCAACCTGAAAATTGGTTATAATTTGGGTATTTAGTGTCATTTTATTTTCTCATTTTATATTCAATTTAAATAACTATTGTCTTTAGCAGCTGCTGATTTTAATTTATATTAGTATTTGTCCATTTTTTTTCTCTTTTGTATTGTTTATTGATAACTATTGTCCTTTACACTTGGTTTTAATTTGTATTAGTATTTGTTCTTTTTGAGTTGTTGTTTTTTTGGTTTTTTTAATACCTCGTTGTCTTTCCATGTCCTATGAGTAGTTAGTAAGTTTTTTTTCTTCATTTTGTGTGTGTTTTTTTTAATTATTTGTTAGTTCTTGTTGCTTAATTTCTATTTAGTTGAATGTCTTTTCTGAAGTACTAACCTTATATGTTTTCCTTTGTTTTATGTATATATCTTTTAAGTATTGATTGGGCATCTCTTGGGGCATCTATACTTAAAACCTTATCACCTGTCATGTCTTTATTGTGATTTCTATAGTAAGTTTTTAATTCATGCCTTTGTTGTTCATACTTTTTACAGTGGATCAGGTAGTGTTCTATGTCATTCTCTTCCTGACATTCTTGGCAGTGTGGTTCCTCTATCATAAAGTATTCTGCACCGAGACGGAGACGCCACGGTTTTTTGTTTGAAGGTATCTTTAATTCTTCTCTGACCTGGTACGTCCTTGTTGGTTCTTTCAGCAGTTTGAACGCGTGTCTGCCTTTTCTAATTTTCTTCCATGTTGTCTTCCATTCCTCGTTTATAGTTATCTTCAATTGGCTCTTGATCTCCGACCTTCCCAGTCCTGCTCTTATATTGTTTTTACTTATTCTTCCATTCTTGGCGTTCTGATCTGCCAACTCGTTACCAGCAATACCTATGTGTGCTGGAACCCACACTAGCTTCACACTACATCCTCTGTTCCCTAGTGATGTATTAATTGCTAGAATTTCTTCCTTTATGTCTGGCACGCTACATTTACCTGGGTGTTCTAGTGCTTGTAGTGATGATAGTGAGTCTGTAAATATCGTAACAGCTTCTGGTGGGTTATCTTCGATTATTTCTAAACTTTTTATAATTGCTACCATCTCTGCGGTAAAAATGTGTAGATGAAAAGTTGGGACTTCCAAATTAGTGTAAACAAAACAGTAGGTATGATATTCAGCAAAGAAAATTTTTAAAAAAAAATCAATATAACCATTAAAGGACAGAAAATATGTACCTCCTCAACAACAAGATTTCTGGGCTTAATTTTAGATAAACAACTAAATTGGAATAAACATATTGACAAATTAGTAGAAAGCTGTAGGGGACTCCTAAATATACTAAGGATAGTAAAAGGAAATGGATGGTGGGCCAGCAATAAAATAATGCTTATGTTCTACGAGTCTTTCATCAGGGGGAAACTGGATTATGCCAGCATAGTCTATGACTTAGCTGCAGCTTCTAACAAAGCAAAAGTAGACAGGATTCAAAATGCAGCAATGAGAACCATTACAGGTGCATTTATATCAACACCAGTAGAAGCGCTAGAAGTAGCTCTTGGCATACCACCCCAAGGTCTAAGACGGAAAGAACTAAGATTAAATTATTGGAGTAAAGTAGCAAACGAAGTGACCCACCCAGCACATAAAGCATTTGTCAAAAACCAACCAAGTGTATGGGACGTCCCCTTAAATAAAGATAGATATCCAACAGGATGGAGAACTATAGAAGATCTAACGCAGTTCAGAGAACTATCAAACACAATTAAAAATAGTAATTAATACAGAAGCAAAATACCACCCTGGGAACTAAAAACACCAATCATAGACTACTCACTTACTGAAAAGATCAAACAAAACATAGAAGATAAGGAAGCCAAAATGATAAGTAGAAAGTTCATAGATCAACTAACTAAACAAAGTCTGGCCGTCTACACTGATGGATCCAAGAGTGATAGTGGGCAACTAGGAGCCGGAACGTAATACCACAATGGGAAATTAAAAAGAGCTACAATGTAACTGAATGGCCTTCGATTTTTACCACTTCGCCACAGCATTCAGCTTGCATTTTTATACCGCTGTGGTGAAGTGGGATGTTATAAATATTTATAGGGGACTTAGTGTACTGACTGAGATCAGCTGTGAAGGTATCTATATCTAATAAGAGTAGTGTATTATAGATAACCTTACTTGCTGCCACATATGTATACCTCAGTCAGAATTATTCTGGAATAGTGTGATGACTACGTTATTTGTCTAGGGTATGTGTATGATGAAGTGTAAGTCATAACAACAACAGACAGATAAACAATTTAATTTATTCCACCACACTTGACAACACTGTGACACTCACATACATAAAACACTCTACGAGGATATCTTAAAGGAGTCACTGATAACTTTTCAAATAACAATATGTATTCAGTGCTGTCATGAATGTATATGTGTCCTGATTCAAATACAAAGGGAACCAGGAATCACAATCAATTTTAATTACAAGTTATATGTACAGAATTTATCAATATGAATCTTGTAGTGACATATATTATTAATAGTATCCTATGTGTGTCAGTTGTGTAGTGGTAATATGAGGTAATACTGGTTTTGTTTTGTTCAAGCTCTGTTGGTATTTGTCATCATGACTTCAATAGTTTGTTTCTATTGGAACTAGTATTGGAGATGTTCTCAGTTCCTGGTATTAAAACAATTAAATTCCCCTCTTAGTTTTATTTTACAATGTCATTTTAAGATGGGGGTACATAATGTTGAGCTCCATGGCCACACTCTCTTATCTTTCGTGATGACTGCAGTAAAAGACTCCTCTGCTCGATTACTTTAATGAGTTCTGGAGCCACCCCACTGGTTGCTATATGGACCAAGGAGTATGCTGTCCACCTCTGGCTTCAGCAAAGCTCTGACCAGGTGCTGCTCAATAACTTTAAGACCACGGTCCCTGAAACAAGAAGGTTGTACCTCCTACTTCATAACCAATTTATCCTCTAGTTCTACACTGAGCACAATACGTCACAAACATTGAGTTCAGAGCGTTAGGCCAACTGTCAGCTTCATCTGAAATACTTTATACCAGTATTTTCCTCCCTAATGGTTACCACGCCTCTGCAATTCCAGCATTATTTCTGTCTAATCAATAATCTAGGTGTCAGTGTACTGTTTGGCCATTCCATGCAGTTTTACTTTCCTCCGACACTTTCTGTTCAGGCTGGAGCTCTATAGGCTTTACATCATGTTCGCTACTGAACTACACATATATACAAACATAAATTATCAATTTACATTCAATTTTCATTAAAAGATATTGAATATTTCAAGCTTACCACAATTCATAGAAATAATAAACAGTTTCGTTGACTGGCAATGAATATAGCACAACTCCGATCTGCCGATGTCCCAGGCTTTATTTTATAAAAAATATACACTGGTGCTCAACGCACTGCTTCTTAATAGGTTTATTACAAGATGTGGCAATGAACAGACGCTCTGAATTGAGTATATTCGCAGCTCTACCCAATCAAACCATGTCTACACATCTTTTCAAAAAAAAATACTCCTTTTCACGTTTCCCCTGACAACACAAGATAGTATTTATAGCCTGACCAATCGTGTTTAGTCTTACATTTGTGGCGCTCCAATCAAATAGGAGTTAACATGGTAGGCTATTTCTGTAACGTAATGTTTTTTCAAACACGTTATAAAAAAATTTTATGAGCAGAAATGATTTCATGCTGTCAGGCACCCCCACTATTTTATTTTGGTTATAATTTGGTAATTCCTAGACTATTTGCGTAACGTTTTACATATTCTTTGTCAGCAAACCCTAAGGAACCCAAATATACAAACTTAAAAGAGCTAAGTGGCTGCGTTCAAAATATGTGTTTTCCAAAGATAGTCGTATATTTGTTCTTTATTCCTTTTCGTTGTTTAGAACCGCCACCTGTCCTGCCTTTTCCACTGTTATGTCACACTAAAGTCAGGAGCTTAGATGTAAATCAGTAGAATTTCATATTTCCTAATAAACAGTTTTCATATTTTTAAACCTGATTCTTGTAGTAGTAGTGTTTCTTTTTCACTGACTATATGAAAAAAAGTTATTGCTAGTGGCCTTACACGTGGGATTTGCGTTACTATTAATCGCGCGACGCGTGTAGTGTTGCATGTGTCCTGCCTTCATTCGCCCCTCCCTCTCTCCTGCTTTATCTGTCTTTTAGTTACGCCGTGTATGGAATGAATGAAATATTAAATCTAGGTCATTGATCAGCTTGCGTATCTCAAGGTTTTTCCAAGAAATACAGTACACGTTTCATTGAAGAAAGCGTGCAGCGACACAGTAGGCTTTTACTATCAACGTGAAAGCGTTACAATTTGCCGACGAAGTAGAAAACAAGGGGATTTCGAGTACAGTCAATGTGACAGCACTGTTCTTTTACCATTTCTCTTTTCTTTATTAAATGTATTTGTTAGGCTTTATATTTACCTGATAATTTATATATGTGGATTAGAATATTCCACGACATTTCCCCTCTTAAAACAGACATTATATGTCAGTCCTTTATTCTATATACACATAGAGAAATTTATTATTATTTCTGGGGTTTAGGGTGATTCTCATCACACGGATGGCGGCTTAAAAAATCCGCTCCCAAATTTGTTTTTCCAGATATATACTCAATGCTAAAATTATAGGGAGCCAAAAGTAAGGACCATCGGAGTAACCTAGAGTTCTCATGCCTAGCCTGTGCTAGAAACGATAAAGGTTTGTGATCCGTTTGCAACTTAAATGCCTTCCCATACAGATAAATATTGAATTTCTTTATTGCCCATATTACTGCAAGACATTCTTTTTCGCTAGTTGAGTAGTTGATTTCAGCTTTATTCAACTTTCTGCTAGCATATGCCACTGGGCTTAATTCCCCATCCAATGCATCTGATTTCTGTAGTAGAGTTGCACCTAACCCAATATTACTGGCATCCGTCCTTACTATGAATTCCTGACTTAAGTCAGGTAATTTCAAAATAGGTTTACTTGTGAGCTTTTCCTTCAATTCTTGGTAAGCCATTTCACATTGTGGTGTCCATGTAATGCGATCTGGATGTCCTTTACGTGTCAAATCAGTTAACGGTGCACATATGGAATTAAAGTTTTTGATATACTTCTGGTAGAAACCACATAATGAGACAAAGGATCTCACGTCCATCTTGGTTTGTGGTCTCGGGGCTTTCTGTAGTTTCTCTAAATTCTTTGGGTCAGGGGTCATGTTTCCCTGATAAACTGTGTGTCCCAAAAATTCCAATTCTTTACATCCAACGCAACATTTGGTTGGTCGGGCTGTTAACACCTCTGCATGATTATTTAGAACCTGTTGCACTCTCTCTTTCTGAGTTTTCGTTAAATGTGTACTGATTTTCACCTGTGCTGCTGTCTCACAGGGGTGTAATGGATATTCAAATGATGAAAGTGGTTCCTTTTTCATCTCCATGGCGATGGACAAGGTCAACAAGTGTGTCTCTTCCTGATGTTCTCTTTCCAAATATTTCTTCAGGAGATTCACATGATAGATTTTTTCTTTCCCCTTCTTATCTATCTTATAATTTGTTCTAGACACCTTCTCTAAAACTGTATATGGACCTTGCCATCCAATCTGTAACTTATTCTGACTCCCGGGGAGAAGAAGCAGTACCTTCTCTCCCACCGCCAAATCTCTGTCTTTCGCCTTCCTGTTATAATAGGCAGCATGTTTCTTCCTGGCTTGTTTCAAATTTTTATTGGCAAGTTTCCAGCCAGTTTTTAAACGAGTGGTCAGCTCATTCACATATTGGTATGAAGATGTAATGTTTTCCTCTGCCTTTTCATCAGTCCACGTTCTTAACAAAGCTACATATGGACCTTTAATTTTGTGGACCTATTTGTCCATGCACCGGTATGGTCTCTTCCACTCGAAGCTCTATAGTGATGATTTTTCTTCCCAGAATTATCATGCATAAAACGACCGCTACCAATTTTTCTTTTGGGGCTTTCTCCCCACTTAAAATTCTTGAGGAGAGATTTCCTCTCTACATTCTCTTCCTCCAGTTTGTTTAAGTCCGATTGAGGGATTTTCGGCTTATCCTGGGGTAAGACATCTTTTTGCACTCTCTGCATAGTGGCCATTGTAAAACAGTTAAGTGAAGCTTGTCCGTGAAAAGGGGCTTCCCATTCCATTTGGTCCACTTTATCAAATTTATTTCTCTTTTTATTATCAGGCCTAATTTTGCCCCTTGGCGTGTCCAGGTCCTGATCAATGTTCCCACTTGTGGGTGTTCCCTCATGTGCTATGCTACACCTTTCTACAAAATTCTCAATGTCCCATCTTGCTTTGGGCCAATAATAATTGTGAGCCACCTTTTGAATGATGGTACCTATCTTCTCATGGTCCCCATCTGGTTTCACATGTAGGCTCCTTATTAAGTCTGCCCTATATCTTTTAGGAAGTACCAGCTGTCCCTGACCTTTGGATCTAGCTCCAGTCTTTCTATACATCAACTTGTTTTTCATGTAAAAATCTCCCTTGCCTGGAGTTGTATGATAAGTTGACAATTTCCTGAAACAAGGCTTGAGCGTTTTATCCCCAGCCTGTGCCTTCCTCATCTCTTCTGGAGTGGTATTCAACATAATATCCTCCTCCTGTCTTGAGGTCGACCTGACCTGAAGGGTTGCCATATACACAGGTTTCCTTCTGCAACGGTCAGTGTCATGATTGTCCATCTGACAATTCTTACACCACCTTTTTCCTTGGTTGAAAGATTTTCTTTCATCATATTTCCTTTCATCGAATTGTGGGAATTTATTTTTATTTTCATACCGTGGCCTATCAAACTGGTGCTTACCTTTGTTTTGATCCCTAGGATCAAATTTATTAAAGTTCTGTGGTGCCCTAAAGTTATCCACTTGTTTCTTTTTATTACCTGTTACCTCTGCTTGAGCTGCTTGATACCTTTCAGCAACATTTAGCAACTCACCCAGCCTCTCTGCACCTTGTTCCATGAGAAACTTTCTCAGGTCTGGAGCCATGGACTCTCTTAATTGCTCTATAAGGACCATTTCCTTAAGATCTTGGGTTTTCCCCAGAGAAGTCCATTTCTCCAAGTATGTCTCTATTCGTGCAGAGAACTGGTGATAGGTTTCACCTGACAGTAGTTTAGCATTCCTAAATTTTTTTCTATAAAATTCTGCATTCTTTTCATATCTTAACAAAAGAGCCTGCTTTAGCATGTCATAATTTTTCTGATCACTTCTGCTCATTTTTGCAAAAACTTCATAAGCTGCCCCACGAAGTCCTTGAGATAACTTTAAGCTCCACCTTTCTCTCTCTAACCCATATGTGGTAGCTAATAGTTCATACCTATTTAGATAGCTCTCTATATCATCGTCTTTCTCAACAAAATGATCTAAATGAAAATTCATAGCTGAGGTTGAGGCTCCCTGGCTAGCAGTGGCATCAGAGGCAAAGGGACTGGCACCATTTTCAGGAGCATGGCCTTGAAACTCAAACTCCCTTAGTCTTAACTCATGTTCCCTTTGTAATCTCTTCTCCTCCTTTTCTGCTTCCCTCTCTGCAGTCAATCTTCTTTCTTCTGCTTCCAATTTCTTAGCCTCTTTGTCAGCCTCAATCTGCAACCTCTTAGCCTCAGCCTCAATCTGCAACCTCTTAGTCTCAGCCTCTAATTTTCTTTCGGCCTCTTTTTCTAATCTTCTTTCTTCCCGTTCAATATATTTGTCACATTCAGCAGTGACATAAGAAATCATAATTTGCCCGTCCATTCCTAACTCTTTCGCAGTCTGTACAGCAGCAGATCGAAATTTTGCCAGGTCGGCCATTGTCTAACAGATAAATGTCTAAAATATGTAACTAAACAATTTTTTCTATGACTAACTAACTTAGGACAACAGAGGCACTGTGAGCTCAACCTTATTTATTTTCACCCAAGGATACCTTTTAATTCTTATTATTCCCTGAAGTGAATTACCCCCAATATTTGTAATAGGGAAAGATTCAAAATCCCGAGAGCGAGACCCCAATATATGTGGTGAAGTGGGATGTTATAAATATTTATAGGGGACTTAGTGTACTGACTGAGATCAGCTGTGAAGGTATCTATATCTAATAAGAGTAGTGTATTATAGATAACCTTACTTGCTGCCACATATGTATACCTCAGTCAGAATTATTCTGGAATAGTGTGATGACTACGTTATTTGTCTAGGGTATGTGTATGATGAAGTGTAAGTCATAACAACAACAGACAGATAAACAATTTAATTTATTCCACCACACTTGACAACACTGTGACACTCACATACATAAAACACTCTACGAGGATATCTTAAAGGAGTCACTGATAACTTTTCAAATAACAATATGTATTCAGTGCTGTCATGAATGTATATGTGTCCTGATTCAAATACAAAGGGAACCAGGAATCACAATCAATTTTAATTACAGGTTATATGTACAGAATTTATCAATATGAATCTTGTAGTGACATATATTATTAATAGTATCCTATGTGTGTCAGTTGTGTAGTGGTAATATGAGGTAATACTGGTTTTGTTTTGTTCAAGCTCTGTTGGTATTTGTCATCATGACTTCAATAGTTTGTTTCTATTGGAACTAGTATTGGAGATGTTCTCAGTTCCTGGTATTAAAACAATTAAATTCCCCTCTTAGTTTTATTTTACAATGTCATTTTAAGATGGGGGTACATAATGTTGAGCTCCATGGCCACACTCTCTTATCTTTCGTGATGACTGCAGTAAAAGACTCCTCTGCTCGATTACTTTAATGAGTTCTGGAGCCACCCCACTGGTTGCTATATGGATCAAGGAGTATGCTGTCCACCTCTGGCTTCAGCAAAGCTCTGACCAGGTGCTGCTCAATAACTTTAAGACCACGGTCCCTGAAACAAGAAGGTTGTACCTCCTACTTCATAACCAATTTATCCTCTAGTTCTACACTGAGCACAATACGTCACAAACATTGAGTTCAGAGCGTTAGGCCAACTGTCAGCTTCATCTGAAATACTTTATACCAGTATTTTCCTCCCTAATGGTTACCACGCCTCTGCAATTCCAGCATTATTTCTGTCTAATCAATAATCTAGGTGTCAGTGTACTGTTTGGCCATTCCATGCAGTTTTACTTTCCTCCGACACTTTCTGTTCAGGCTGGAGCTCTATAGGCTTTACATCATGTTCGCTACTGAACTACACATATATACAAACATAAATTATCAATTTACATTCAATTTTCATTAAAAGATATTGAATATTTCAAGCTTACCACAATTCATAGAAATAATAAACAGTTTCGTTGACTGGCAATGAATATAGCACAACTCCGATCTGCCGATGTCCCAGGCTTTATTTTATAAAAAATATACACTGGTGCTCAACGCACTGCTTCTTAATAGGTTTATTACAAGATGTGGCAATGAACAGACGCTCTAAATTGAGTATATTCGCAGCTCTACCCAATCAAACCATGTCTACACATCTTTTCAAAAAAAATACTCCTTTTCACGTTTCCCCTGACAACACAAGATAGTATTTATAGCCTGACCAATCGTGTTTAGTCTTACATTTGTGGCGCTCCAATCAAATAGGAGTTAACATGGTAGGCTATTTCTGTAACGTAATGTTTTTTCAAACACGTTATAAAAAAATTTTATGAGCAGAAATGATTTCATGCTGTCAGGCACCCCCACTATTTTATTTTGGTTATAATTTGGTAATTCCTAGACTATTTGCGTAACGTTTTACATATTCTTTGTCAGCAAACCCTAAGGAACCCAAATATACAAACTTAAAAGAGCTAAGTGGCTGCGTTCAAAATATGTGTTTTCCAAAGATAGTCGTATATTTGTTCTTTATTCCTTTTCGTTGTTTAGAACCGCCACCTGTCCTGCCTTTTCCACTGTTATGTCACACTAAAGTCAGGAGCTTAGATGTAAATCAGTAGAATTTCATATTTCCTAATAAACAGTTTTTTCATATTTTTAATCCTGATTCTTGTAGTAGTAGTGTTTCTTTTTCACTGACTATATGAAAAAAAGTTATTGCTAGTGGCCTTACACGCGAGATTTGCGTTACTATTAATCGCGCGACGCGTGTAGTGTTGCATGTGTCCTGCCTTCATTCGCCCCTCCCTCTCTCCTGCTTTATCTGTCTTTTAGTTACGCCGTGTATGGAATGAATGAAATATTAAATCTAGGTCATTGATCAGCTTGCGTATCTCAAGGTTTTTCCAAGAAATACAGTACACGTTTCATTGAAGAAAGCGTGCAGCGACACAGTAGGCTTTTACTATCAACGTGAAAGCGTTACAATTTGCCGACGAAGTAGAAAACAAGGGGATTTCGAGTACAGTCATTGTGACAGCACTGTTCTTTTACCATTTCTCTTTTCTTTATTAAATGTATTTGTTAGGCTTTATATTTACCTGATAATTTATATATGTGGATTAGAATATTCCACGACATTTCCCCTCTTAAAACAGACATTATATGTCAGTCCTTTATTCTATATACACATAGAGAAATTTATTATTATTTCTGGGGTTTAGGGTGATTCTCATCACACGGATGGCGGCTTAAAAAATCCGCTCCCAAATTTGTTTTTCCAGATATATACTCAATGCTAAAATTATAGGGAGCCAAAAGTAAGGACCATCGGAGTAACCTAGAGTTCTCATGCCTAGCCTGTGCTAGAAACGATAAAGGTTTGTGATCCGTTTGCAACTTAAATGCCTTCCCATACAGATAAATATTGAATTTCTTTATTGCCCATATTACTGCAAGACATTCTTTTTCGCTAGTTGAGTAGTTGATTTCTGCTTTATTCAGCTTTCTGCTAGCATAAGCCACTGGGCTTAATTCCTCATCCAATGCATCTGATTTCTGTAGTAGAGTTGCACCTAACCCAATATTACTGGCATCCGTCCTTACTATGAATTCCTGACTTAAGTCAGGTAATTTCAAAATAGGTTTACTTGTGAGCTTTTCCTTCAATTCTTGGTAAGCCATTTCACATTGTGGTGTCCATGTAATGCGATCTGGATGTCCTTTACGTGTCAAATCAGTTAACGGTGCACATATGGAATTAAAGTTTTTGATATACTTCTGGTAGAAACCACATAATGAGACAAAGGATCTCACGTCCATCTTGGTTTGTGGTCTCGGGGCTTTCTGTAGTTTCTCTAAATTCTTTGGGTCAGGGGTCATGTTTCCCTGATAAACTGTGTGTCCCAAAAATTCCAATTCTTTACATCCAACGCAACATTTGGTTGGTCGGGCTGTTAACACCTCTGCATGATTATTTAGAACCTGTTGCACTCTCTCTTTCTGAGTTTTCGTTAAATGTGTACTGATTTTCACCTGTGCTGCTGTCTCACAGGGGTGTAATGGATATTCAAATGATGAAAGTGGTTCCTTTTTCATCTCCATGGCGATGGACAAGGTCAACAAGTGTGTCTCTTCCTGATGTTCTCTTTCCAAATATTTCTTCAGGAGATTCACATGATAGATTTTTTTCTTTCCCCTTCTTATCTATCTTATAATTTGTTCTAGACACCTTCTCTAAAACTGTATATGGACCTTGCCATCCAATCTGTAACTTATTCTGACTCCCGGGGAGAAGAAGCAGTACCTTCTCTCCCACCGCCAAATCTCTGTCTTTCGCCTTCCTGTTATAATAGGCAGCATGTTTCTTCCTGGCTTGTTTCAAATTTTTATTGGCAAGTTTCCAGCCAGTTTTTAAACGAGTGGTCAGCTCATTCACATATTGGTATGAAGATGTAATGTTTTCCTCTGCCTTTTCATCAGTCCACGTTCTTAACAAAGCTACATATGGACCTTTAATTTTGTGGACCTATTTGTCCATGCACCGGTATGGTCTCTTCCACTCGAAGCTCTATAGTGATGATTTTTCTTCCCAGAATTATCATGCATAAAACGACCGCTACCAATTTATCTTTTGGGGCTTTCTCCCCACTTAAAATTCTTGAGGAGAGATTTCCTCTCTACATTCTCTTCCTCCAGTTTGTTTAAGTCCGATTGAGGGATTTTCGGCTTATCCTGGGGTAAGACATCTTTTTGCACTCTCTGCATAGTGGCCATTGTAAAACAGTTAAGTGAAGCTTGTCCGTGAAAAGGGGCTTCCCATTCCATTTGGTCCACTTTATCAAATTTATTTCTCTTTTTATTATCAGGCCTAATTTTGCCCCTTGGCGTGTCCAGGTCCTGATCAATGTTCCCACTTGTGGGTGTTCCCTCGTGTGCTATGCTACACCTTTCTACAAAATTCTCAATGTCCCATCTTGCTTTGGGCCAATAATAATTGTGAGCCACCTTTTGAATGATGGTACCTATCTTCTCATGGTCCCCATCTGGTTTCACATGTAGGCTCCTTATTAAGTCTGCCCTATATCTTTTAGGAAGTACCAGCTGTCCCTGACCTTTGGATCTAGCTCCAGTCTTTCTATACATCAACTTGTTTTTCATGTAAAAATCTCCCTTGCCTGGAGTTGTATGATAAGTTGACAATTTCCTGAAACAAGGCTTGAGCGTTTTATCCCCAGCCTGTGCCTTCCTCATCTCTTCTGGAGTGGTATTCAACATAATGTCCTCCTCCTGTCTTGAGGTCGACCTGACCTGAAGGGTTGCCATATACACAGGTTTCCTTCTGCAACGGTCAGTGTCATGATTGTCCATCTGACAATTCTTACACCACCTTTTTCCTTGGTTGAAAGATTTTCTTTCATCATATTTCCTTTCATCGAATTGTGGGAATTTATTTTTATTTTCATACCGTGGCCTATCAAACTGGTGCTTACCTTTGTTTTGATCCCTAGGATCAAATTTATTAAAGTTCTGTGGTGCCCTAAAGTTATCCACTTGTTTCTTTTTATTACCTGTTACCTCTGCTTGAGCTGCTTGATACCTTTCAGCAACATTTAGCAACTCACCCAGCCTCTCTGCACCTTGTTCCATGAGAAACTTTCTCAGGTCTGGAGCCATGGACTCTCTTAATTGCTCTATAAGGACCATTTCCTTAAGATCTTGGGTTTTCCCGAGAGAAGTCCATTTCTCCAAGTATGTCTCTATTCGTGCAGAGAACTGGTGATAGGTTTCACCTGACAGTAGTTTAGCATTCCTAAATTTTTTTCTATAAAATTCTGCATTCTTTTCATATCTTAACAAAAGAGCCTGCTTTAGCATGTCATAATTTTCCTGATCACTTCTGCTCATTTTTGCAAAAACTTCATAAGCTGCCCCACGAAGTCCTTGAGATAACTTTAAGCTCCACCTTTCTCTCTCTAACCCATATGTGGTAGCTAATAGTTCATACCTATTTAGATAGCTCTCTATATCATCGTCTTTCTCAACAAAATGATCTAAATGAAAATTCATAGCTGAGGTTGAGGCTCCCTGGCTAGCAGTGGCATCAGAGGCAAAGGGACTGGCACCATTTTCAGGAGCATGGCCTTGAAACTCAAACTCCCTTAGTCTTAACTCATGTTCCCTTTGTAATCTCTTCTCCTCCTTTTCTGCTTCCCTCTCTGCAGTCAATCTTCTTTCTTCTGCTTCCAATTTCTTAGCCTCTTTGTCAGCCTCAATCTGCAACCTCTTAGCCTCAGCCTCAATCTGCAACCTCTTAGTCTCAGCCTCTAATTTTCTTTCGGCCTCTTTTTCTAATCTTCTTTCTTCCCGTTCAATATATTTGTCACATTCAGCAGTGACATAAGAAATCATAATTTGCCCGTCCATTCCTAACTCTTTCGCAGTCTGTACAGCAGCAGATCGAAATTTTGCCAGGTCGGCCATTGTCTAACAGATAAATGTCTAAAATATGTAACTAAACAATTTTTTCTATGACTAACTAACTTAGGACAACAGAGGCACTGTGAGCTCAACCTTATTTATTTTCACCCAAGGATACCTTTTAATTCTTATTATTCCCTGAAGTGAATTACCCCCAATATTTGTAATAGGGAAAGATTCAAAATCCCGAGAGCGAGACCCCAATATATGTGGTGAAGTGGGATGTTATAAATATTTATAGGGGACTTAGTGTACTGACTGAGATCAGCTGTGAAGGTATCTATATCTAATAAGAGTAGTGTATTATAGATAACCTTACTTGCTGCCACATATGTATACCTCAGTCAGAATTATTCTGGAATAGTGTGATGACTACGTTATTTGTCTAGGGTATGTGTATGATGAAGTGTAAGTCATAACAACAACAGACAGATAAACAATTTAATTTATTCCACCACACTTGACAACACTGTGACACTCACATACATAAAACACTCTACGAGGATATCTTAAAGGAGTCACTGATAACTTTTCAAATAACAATATGTATTCAGTGCTGTCATGAATGTATATGTGTCCTGATTCAAATACAAAGGGAACCAGGAATCACAATCAATTTTAATTACAGGTTATATGTACAGAATTTATCAATATGAATCTTGTAGTGACATATATTATTAATAGTATCCTATGTGTGTCAGTTGTGTAGTGGTAATATGAGGTAATACTGGTTTTGTTTTGTTCAAGCTCTGTTGGTATTTGTCATCATGACTTCAATAGTTTGTTTCTATTGGAACTAGTATTGGAGATGTTCTCAGTTCCTGGTATTAAAACAATTAAATTCCCCTCTTAGTTTTATTTTACAATGTCATTTTAAGATGGGGGTACATAATGTTGAGCTCCATGGCCACACTCTCTTATCTTTCGTGATGACTGCAGTAAAAGACTCCTCTGCTCGATTACTTTAATGAGTTCTGGAGCCACCCCACTGGTTGCTATATGGACCAAGGAGTATGCTGTCCACCTCTGGCTTCAGCAAAGCTCTGACCAGGTGCTGCTCAATAACTTTAAGACTACGGTCCCTGAAACAAGAAGGTTGTACCTCCTACTTCATAACCAATTTATCCTCTAGTTCTACACTGAGCACAATACGTCACAAACATTGAGTTCAGGGCGTTAGGCCAACTGTCAGCTTCATCTGAAATACTTTATACCAGTATTTTCCTCCCTAATGGTTACCACGCCTCTGCAATTCCAGCATTATTTCTGTCTAATCAATAATCTAGGTGTCAGTGTACTGTTTGGCCATTCCATGCAGTTTTACTTTCCTCCGACACTTTCTGTTCAGGCTGGAGCTCTATAGGCTTTACATCATGTTCGCTACTGAACTACACATATATACAAACATAAATTATCAATTTACATTCAATTTTCATTAAAAGATATTGAATATTTCAAGCTTACCACAATTCATAGAAATAATAAACAGTTTCGTTGACTGGCAATGAATATAGCACAACTCCGATCTGCCGATGTCCCAGGCTTTATTTTATAAAAAATATACACTGGTGCTCAACGCACTGCTTCTTAATAGGTTTATTACAAGATGTGGCAATGAACAGACGCTCTAAATTGAGTATATTCGCAGCTCTACCCAATCAAACCATGTCTACACATCTTTTCAAAAAAAAAATACTCCTTTTCACGTTTCCCCTGACAACACAAGATAGTATTTATAGCCTGACCAATCGTGTTTAGTCTTACATTTGTGGCGCTCCAATCAAATAGGAGTTAACATGGTAGGCTATTTCTGTAACGTAATGTTTTTTCAAACACGTTATAAAAAAATTTTATGAGCAGAAATGATTTCATGCTGTCAGGCACCCCCACTATTTTATTTTGGTTATAATTTGGTAATTCCTAGACTATTTGCGTAACGTTTTACATATTCTTTGTCAGCAAACCCTAAGGAACCCAAATATACAAACTTAAAAGAGCTAAGTGGCTGCGTTCAAAATATGTGTTTTCCAAAGATAGTCGTATATTTGTTCTTTATTCCTTTTCGTTGTTTAGAACCGCCACCTGTCCTGCCTTTTCCACTGTTATGTCATACTAAAGTCAGGAGCTTAGATGTAAATCAGTAGAATTTCATATTTCCTAATAAACAGTTTTCATATTTTTTAAACCTGATTCTTGTAGTAGTAGTGTTTCTTTTTCACTGACTATATGAAAAAAAGTTATTGCTAGTGGCCTTACACGTGGGATTTGCGTTACTATTAATCGCGCGACGCGTGTAGTGTTGCATGTGTCCTGCCTTCATTCGCCCCTCTCTCTCTCCTGCTTTATCTGTCTTTTAGTTACGCCGTGTATGGAATGAATGAAATATTAAATCTAGGTCATTGATCAGCTTGCGTATCTCAAGGTTTTTCCAAGAAATACAGTACACGTTTCATTGAAGAAAGCGTGCAGCGACACAGTAGGCTTTTACTATCAACGTGAAAGCGTTACAATTTGCCGACGAAGTAGAAAACAAGGGGATTTCGAGTACAGTCATTGTGACAGCACTGTTCTTTTACCATTTCTCTTTTCTTTATTAAATGTATTTGTTAGGCTTTATATTTACCTGATAATTTATATATGTGGATTAGAATATTCCACGACAACCGCCACATTTGGGTGCTCGTTAATGGGATGTGATAAAGCGTTGTTATGAACATACGTCCAGAAGTTGTTTCTATTATGGAAAATGAAATTGTCGTTGATGCCCGTTATGAACTTTTGTCGTCAAATAGCTTTATTCAATTTTTGCATACATTGTAAGAGATGATCCACGTGTTTTTATTTCAAGACCTGAACTACAACGCTATCGTTGAGCTAACCGTCAATTTCACCTGGGACTGTTTGGTTGAGTGACCTGCTGCACTGCACATTATTTGCTGTCGTTATTAAACGGAAGAAAAAGACACTGAACGTATGCTGAAGTTACAAGGTGACCTCAACCGCCAAAAATTCAAAGTCGTTTGTCAACTGTCAACATCTAATAGAGAACTTTCATGAACTGATAACGTTTATCATGGACAATCTTCTCAACATTTGTGATGGCTATTCTACATGTGATTTGTGGACAATGAATTTCTTATCCGCTTCTATTTCGGACGAGTGACTTAGCACGTCGAGAACTCTGTCAATAGGTGTCGGGGACACTGCGGACGTTTCAAGTTCGCAAGGACATATCAGATTTCTGTTTACGTAATCCAGCACTCTGAGAGGTCTACACCTTCATTAGTTTTCATGTGACTAATGCGAATTATGTATGTCTCTTCAACCGTATCTGTATTGCAGTGGGAAATGGCAGAACTTGGTTTTCAGATAAGTAGATCGTTTGTGCAGTGTCCTGGTTGTTAGTTCAGTATCTTATCAGGCAAATCTTGATTATTTTATTTTTGCTATACGTTGTTCTTTCTGTTCGTGGGCGGTTGGCAGGGGGCATGAATGATTTTTATCTTATGATGAAGTCATTCAGTGCTGTTATTTAAATACATGATATAATAGTCTCTTTCGGAGGCCGGCATTCATTGCTGAGAGATATTTAAGCTCCGGTTGAGTCTATTTTATTTTTACGTAGTTAGTTGTGACGTCACGTCTTTTATTGTGTAATGTGACAAAACGTTTGTACATGTACTTTTGTGCACCTCTCTCACTCCATCATGCCCTCCGGCAGTATCACTTCTTTTTTCTTCATTTTCATCACCGATCTTCTTATTATTTGGCATATTTATTGCCCTTAAATTCTTATGCTGTGACCGTACCCAGACTTGTTTACGTTTCGTTAGGTGAATCGTAATAATACCAGGTTAATTAGACCGGGCAGCGGATATTACTTATATCACGTAAATCGCCTAGCCACCTTTGATAGAGGCGATCTGCGATTGTAGAATATGATCTCGTACGATCGATGAAAAGAAAGCCATCTGAGGGATGGGCAAAGACACAGGTGATAAGTAGATAATCGCTTCCGCAGGGCCATCCCTGTGTAATTATTACAGATGACCTGGCAGATGAGACAATTTGGGCAGAAGTATTACAGCGTTATTAGAAAGAGGTCACGTGATGAAATGTTTTAAAAATATTTTAAAATACACGGGGGTATTATGATTTAGACACTGTAATGAAGTCTGAATCATATCTCGGCATCATTCAATATTTATCACCGCGCAAACCCCGTGGATGTAACTGACCAATTAAGGATTCCAGAATTATTTTAGATTTGTTATCTAAGCACACCTTGCCCTGCCTACCCGATTTTGGATGCATGCAAACGTACTTTGGTCTAGTTGTCATCTCGTACATCTGCAAGTCCACTACATAAGGGGAGAGAACGAATGACACACACTAGCCGCCTAATTCAAACTACATGTCGTGTGGTGAGTACTGGGGCAACTACGACAGTAGTTTTTGCCAGGAATAGCCTATGATATATTACTTAGAAGGTCTCTAGAAATTGGCTCGTTAAGTAAGAATAAAGACCTATTCGAGATAGAGACAAGAAGAAGGGAATGCAAATGCTTTCCAGTGGACAGTGTTTTCTAGTCAATTATGGAAAGAGTTCTGTTTCCCCATGACCGTAGCTTCTGCCCTTAGATCTCGTAACAGAAAAAGCCTCCAACCTCATCTGAGTGTAGAAATTTTCCTATGTAAATATTTAACACCGACAGAAAGAGTGATACATTAACAAACTAGATAATGATCACACAATTATTGGGTTTATTAACTAAATATCTACACATATAGGGTTAGTAATGGTTAGAACGTGTGATGGTAAACGACGATTCACACAAAACACACAGATGGGATATTAATATTGTAGTTAATTAAGTAGTAGTTAATTAAGAATGAGCTTGTGTAAAGCGAAATGATGATGATGATGTGAAATGATACGTGTTACCAAAATGGTGAGTAATCTACACAGTCCATGTGTCTTTAAATGCTTTACCCGCATAGGATGATTCACATGTATGCATAGAATATCCCAAGTTGTTGTAAGTTATGTCATGTGGGGTATCTCTAAGTCGAGGACGTTCTGATAAAAACTGTTGTTTATAACAGTCCTTCACTGTTTGAGTATATCTCTGTAGCGTTGATCAACTGTTAATAGTTGTCGTATGAAAATATCTGTTGTCTAATCTCCGGAGGTAACTGGCCAGACTGGGTATCTTCACGAAATGTTAGTGATATGTAGACTCATTATCTTGCGTATGTAAGCGTGATTCATAAAATATACTTTAGAGTCTGCTTCACAGAATGCACTTAAAAGTGTGTTGCACTTGGTATAAATATGAGATTCAACTTTTGAGCTCTTTAGCTTGACTTCAGATAGTACGCTTCCGATGGAGCTGAACTTGATGTTAGTCATCAACTGTGAGCTTTAGCTTGACTCCTATAGAAAGCTTTCGAGTGATTTTAACTGTTATAACTAAGTATTGAACTTGTGCGCATGTGATATATGTTGACGAAAAATGCTGCGACCACCTTCTTGAGCGTGGGCAAGAAATATTCCCTTTTAAGTGAGGAACAAGGAATGTCCTATGGCGAATTCTGCTAGCCAAATGTCCGTTTTTTGATGACTTATTTCTGGTTAGACGTCAGTCACGTAATGTGTAGACTCAGACTTCTGATGGACTGAAGAGACACAAAAGTCTTCGTAAGCTTTCACACTTAATATATACTGGTTGACTTTTATTTATTCTACTTCGCACTATTGATCTCTATGCGTTCCATTCTAATGATGTTAAATATATTGTTCATGAGAGTGTGTGCGCATGGAAGACTATGATGATGATTCAACAAGCTAGATGAAGGTGAAGTATGAACTATTAATTACTTCCTATCAGCCTATCATCTTAGAGGAAAATCTTCTGATTTTATTAATCCTTTATGAGAAGAATTAATTGGAAAACTGTCTTTGACACATTTAGCTGTGAGGTTAAGATGAATAAAGAATAATAAAAAAAAGTATTAATAATCTGTATAAGATCTACTAACCTGCTTCTCCCTTCACAAAATCCTTTAAGAACACAATACACACAGATATGAAATATGTATCCACACTGAATTAATTGCAGGCTATGCGTTAGGGATTTTTCTTTACACCACGATGTTGAAAAACTGGACTCATCTCTCTAGCGAGCTCCGCGGTATATTATATCTCTAAAAGTCAAATGTGGGTCCCTTGGACCGGTGACGTACAACTCCGCCCATACAACCAATAGCTAAGAGTCCATCGTCACTCGTTCCCATGATCTCTCTTGTCCCCTGTCAGTCTAAAAGTGGGTGGGGCAATTCGCGACCAGCTTTCGTTGCCGGGCTTGCCTGACAAACAGGTCTTGAGATAATTGGCTGGCCAATGCAGAAGTGTCCTCCGCCTTCTAACTGTCATATCACTGTCTGCTTGTCTATCGCTCCGCGTGTTGGCGGCGGCCTTTGTTACCTCGGTCCATTGTCGCCTGCACGCTAACAAGTCCTTTTGTGGCGCCGCCTATTGTATTACATGGCGGTTAGTTTAAACAGCATGAGAAGACTTCTTCACCTGGCCAAGCTGGGCGTCTCCCCGCGCCATTGTCCCAATGTGATGACCCGTCGCTTGTTTGGACAGCAGCCGAGCAATAAAGAGACTGATCTTTTGTGTCAGCCACGCTCGCTTCAAAGTTAACAATAGTCCACCGAAATTGCACCATGCCCAGATGTCTGATTTTGATGAAACCAGATGTGTTTCACCAGATTTAGCACGAGGCAATTTGGACTTCAAAAGAGGATGCCAGGTATGGGGACTCAATCAACAGCAATGTGGACTTCAAAAGAGGATGCCAGGTATAGGGACTCAATCAACAGAATTTTTTTTTACCACCGATGAAAGACCAAATGTGGTTCTCTAGATACCGGTCACGAGTAATCAAAAACGATGAAATAGCAAATGTGGGCTTGAAAGAGCACAAATGTGGGAGAAAATAAAATAAGAAAGATGTAGGAAAAGATATGGCGATAAGGCTTTGCACTCGTTTATCACACTAGAGACACAGAGCACAACATTTGTATCACCTCCGTTGCTATC
Source organism: Oreohelix idahoensis (assembly GCA_024509875.1). Classification (NCBI taxonomy): domain Eukaryota; kingdom Metazoa; phylum Mollusca; class Gastropoda; order Stylommatophora; family Oreohelicidae; genus Oreohelix; species Oreohelix idahoensis. The sequence goes on along the minus strand of JAMPIV010006192.1, from coordinate 100,723 downwards.
TGCAGAAGTGTGAGCAGACTGTGTAACCATTAAAAGCTTGTCTGTGATTGAGGGTAAGCGAGATGTTAATGATATATATATATATATATATATATATATATATATATATATATATATATATATATATATATATATATATATATATATATATATATATATATATATATATATATATATATATACAGTACTTTGCAAAAAAAATGGCAGTCATATTGCTCAGCTAAATAAGCTGAAATCTAATTAAATATGCATGTTCTGTCCCAAATTTGCACTCCACTGAAGTGAGCAAACACTACCAAAAGTAAAAAAAAAATTAGCGTAGAGTAAAGTCCCTTGATAATAGAGCAGACGACAATTTCTAATGCTAGTGGCAGAAAATGGATACAAAGTCAAAGTGTATGTTAATTTCACAGCTTTGGAATGAAGGAAATCCAACATGTTCCAACATTTCTAAAACCTTGAACATTCCTGAGCGGACTGTCTACAGAGTTGTGAGTAAATTAAAAGCAGGTAATGGAATCGAGCGAAAAGAAGGTAGTGGGAGGCCAAGAATTTTGGACACAAAGGACCATCGGCGTCTCGCCCAATTTGTTCGTCTGGGCCAATGAAGAGTGTAGAAAACATACGGCAGCGCATGATCGAGTTGGGAAGCCCAGAGGTATCTAATGCTACTGTCAACCGGGAGTTACACAGGATGAATTACACAAAAAAAAAACGGGTAATTTCGTCATCATTGCTCACAGAGACTCACAAACAGATGCGCTTGAACTGGTGCCACGAACACCAAAATTTGTCATGGGACAATGTGATTTTTTCAGATGAATGTTCTGTTTGGTCTTATCCTGCTCAAACAAATATTTGGACGAAAGACTCTGTAACGCCTGTGTACCAGCAGCCGAAACATACCCAGAAATTCCATCTTTCGGGAAAGGTGTCAGCAAGAGGTGCCACCCCACTGTGTGTTTTCACAGGAATTCTCACGAAAGAAAGGTACATCGACATACTAGAGGGACACCTTCTGCCATTTATGCAGGTCATGTACCCCGATGGGTGCACATTTCTACATGACAATGACCCAAAGCATACAGCTCATACCACCAAAGCATGGTTGCAAGAGAAGAATATGATAGTGCTGAAGTGGCCCAGCAACAGTCCCGACCTAAACCCAATTGAAAACGTTTGGGCACAACTCAAGAATCATTTTAAAAAGAGTGGACTCAGAGACGCTGATGGGACAGTCTGACTCACAATTACCTACAAACACTTGTGGGAAGTATGCCTCGCCGCATCCAGGCTTGCCTTGCTGGAGAAGGCAACATTATATTGTACTGAAACCACTGTTAATAGATAGGGGAGATACCAATCTTCCTCTGGACATACAGTTTTTATTATTATTTGCTTCTATGAGTGTGCTGCGTTGTGAAAATATGTCTGCCATTTTTTTACAAAAAACTGTATATATATATATATATATATATATATATATATATATATATATATATATATATATATATATATATATATATATATATATATATATATATATATATATATATATATATATATATATATATATATATATATATTATCAATGTGTGCTTAGGGTAACATTGGTATGTGTAGAATAATTGTGCTATTTCTGGAGGAAAACCCGAAGTGTGTAGGTTTAGTTTAGTTGTGTAATAATGAAGTAGAACGAATGGATTGAGCAAGTTGGTTGTGGAAAGCGTTTTAAAGATATTATGCTTGCTGGAAAGGACTATCCAAACTGGAAGAAGGAATGACTATGACAGATTGATTTTCTGTATTATTTGATATATGGCACGATGATTACCATAAGGCCTATATGATTTTATAGAAGCAAATCATGGACAGAACTGTAACAAATGAATTACTGAACTTTTTTGTTAGAACTTGAACGAATTGTGTTATTCATGACTTAATATGTCTCTTGTGATTAACCACAGCTTGTCTGAACTGTCTCATTATACCTCCTGACTGGCTAAGGAAACAATGAGCGATACTACGTAGGTTGTATATTATGTTTCAATTTATATCCTGCCTTGAGTATCAAACAGAACCTATAGTGACTAACTCAGCAAATAGATGTTCAAGTTTGTCAGAGCTTTTGCCAGTATTAACTGTGTCATCTTGACGAGTGGAGGACCCGCAGTGGTGGGGTTCTCTCCAATCATACTTCTATACGAGGCCTAGGAAGGATATTTTTCAGAAAAGTAGCGCAGTGTTGGGCTACTTCAGCTTTCAACTACCATATACCCACCTACTATGTTATGATGAGATCAATTCTGTGGTGTAGGTAGAAGACACTTGACAGTCATATGAGTCAAGATGGCTTTATCATAAAGTAACATTGATTTTCTATACAATAAAGCACAAAAGAGAGACAGATTCTATCAGGAAGCAAGAAAACAGTTGAAAATGAACTATATTAGTTTAAGAAATTAACTGTAAATGTATTATCTATATTATGAAAGTGAAACATATTTTATTTTGCAATCAATTGGATTTTATTTGAAAATTAACAAAGTACAAACATAAAAAAATCTTGTATATAAATAAATTATAAATTTTACCAACAGTCTTTATTGAATTACTAAAGTTTGGTTTAAAGTTCTTGTTGGTTAGTTAATTACCCCTAGCAGAGTCATTATCTAAGGTTAGTCTGGAGAGGAGCCCATAGGAATCCAAGATAGTACAGTACCATTTCATCTAGGAACCTATACAGCTTGACTATACCTTTGATGTCGATACACCATTACTCTTTTAAGAGAATGGGGTATATCTTGTAAGACCAGTCCCTTGCAATCTTTTTAATATTTACATCATCTATGTCATGAGTTTATTGCGTCTTGTTCTGTCTTATCTTGGTGGAAGCATGTGTTTTATTTTAGTGCAATTTTTCTGAAGACTATACTTTCTGTTTGTTCCTTTTATTTGTTTCCACTAATGTCTTTGCAGTCTCAGTTTGTTGTCATGTTGTATTATTGTCGCAGGTAGGATAATTGTGAATAGATTATGTCTGAGTTCAGACAGATTATGAATGTGAAAATGTGAAAGTAGATGACTTTTACTAAGTCAATCCCATGCTCGTTCTCTCTGAACAAATAGACTAATTCTAAATGCAGTAAGAACATACAGTATAACATCTAGTGACAGTTAGCACAGAAGAGATTTCTGACCACAAGCAAATGTAAATATGTTTATTAACAGCCCCAAAAAAACCCACATCAAGAAAACAATAAAGGAATGCCTCCACTAGCTCTGTAAGACTAGTGAAGTTATCACATTAATAACTACAAGGACGAATGACAACAGGCTTCACTCAACAACACACACGCAAAATCGCCTCACTTCACACCTCCACACGTATTCTTGCCGACGCAGTGTTATAGTCCAATTAAAGGGGTTAGGCCCCTAGCTCGATAATGAGAGCGGCCTATCCTCAAAAATGGGGTCAATGCTTGGTAGATAATCCTCTCTCCTTTAGGAAATAAAACACACAGTTCCACCTAAGTTTGGTTGACGAAGGCTATGTTAGGTTGCGGGTGGCCACCACGAATATGCGAATGCAATACGTATTGCAATATAGTGGAGACGATTTTCGCATGATTTTCGCTCACCGATCTAAATAGGTACTCTACGGGCGAATCAGTGAATTAACGCTGACAAACTGGTTATCCAAAAAAGATTGATCCGAGGCATATATACCTCTGATAAAGGATAATGAATACTAGAACACACATGCGCGGGGCGCTGGAAATCGTTGATGTCTTCTTAGCGGGTACGTAGTATTATCCACTGTGACGGGACCTAAATGGGTCCGACAAGATTGCCCCGAAGCGTGGAGGACAACGGCAACCGCTCGTACACACTGGCGATTGGCAATAGGCAGTGGGTAAGTAATCCACTGTAACCACCTTGTAGGCTGAACGCGGAAAGAACTATTGGTCTGCCGTGTGATCTATATTAACTGGAGGTAAATATATCGATGGCAGTAGTGATCCTCAAGGGCACGTAAGTATAAATGCCCAGTATATATTTATGCAGGGATGCTTAGTGCCCGACCATAGAGCACAGTTGACAGGTTGAACTTTCTGAAATATACAACCAGCCAAAAAATATTTAAAACCAGTCTACATACATTCTCTAACTAACCACGTTCTTTCACTCGATTACAACACGCTCCTTCGTTCATTCGGTCGATACAAAGTTCAACAATACACAATCTCTTCCCCTCTCTGGCTGTACTATTCACGCAGGTAACCCAGCTATGCGTGAACGCTCTCCGCGCGCGCGAATCTGTGACCCTCGCGTCTACACATACACATACCAATATTTTAGGCAACCGACGGTTAGCCATTCAAACACGAATAGATAAATAAAAGTGGCTCTGAGATAATTTATCTAATAGGGACTACACTGGACGTGTGATGAAACTAATGTTGCGGTGATACACCATAGTAGCAAAACGGATAGCAAAAAAAAAAAAAACTCTTTAGAGAAGAAATTACACACATATTCAAATGCAAAACAGAGTGACAAAAATGAAATAAATTAGACTCATCTCTCTCTCTCTCTCTCTCTCTCTCTCTCTCTCTCTCTCTCTCTCTCTCTCTCTCTCTCTCTCTCTCTCTCTCTCTCTCCTGTCTTATAAAATATATATCTCTCTTATTCACCTTCTGTCTTTTAGCCCAGGTCACACACAAAAATTACTTTACCTTTTTCTTCTTTTTCTTCCGTTCGCTTGAAATATATTGTCTATATCTGCAATGTTGTGTCTTGTATAAACCTCACTGTCTTTTGTAGCTCGTGCAGAGGTCCGTATAGTTTTGCTTCCAGTGTTGTTTCTCTGGACCAGTGGGTTTGCCTCAATATATCATATTCGGTGCAATCTTGAAGTACGTGCTCCGCAGTCTGGGGTGCCTGTCCACATGTAGACGTGGTTGAATTGCCAATCTTGAATTTTGTATACATGTGGCTGTGGAGTCGGTTGTGTCCTGTTCTGAGGCGCAGAATGACTATTTGTTCTGATCTGTTCATAGCTTGGTAGTCATCCTGTGTTGGTGTTGGTGGCTTTCTGATTGATTTGATCATCTTTTTCTTCTGATGGTACGTAACTGGTACATCCGGTTGCTCGTCTGCAGCACCTTCTTTAGCCAGTCGGTCCGCTCTATCGTTTCCTGGTATTCCACAATGAGACGGTATCCACTGCATGGCGACCCTGCGCTGGTTGCACAGTTCAGAAAGTAGGGCTTGCATACCTGGCAATTTTCTGGACTGAAGTGCTGATCTTGCATCTGTCAGGAATACTACAGGCTGTGGACCGAGATTGGTGTTCAACAGTTTCTCAGTTGCCACCTTGATTGCCTGGATTTCTGCATCATAGTTGTTACAGAATTTCCCCGTTGGTACTCTGACTGTATCCTTAGTGTTGTTTGGGTATTATATGTACACTCCTGCTCCTCCATTCTTTCCTGCATTCTGTGCTGACCCATCCGTGTATACTCGAACCCAGAGATCCTGTGGGTATTCGTCATCCAGGAGAGTGACTGTCCTACGTTGCACGCTGCTCTGTTCATCCTTGTCGAATATCCCTTTCACTTTTGTCTAGATGTGTACTGGTAGTCCAGGCTTCTCTCTCCGAGGGGTTTGTTCTGGCACGGACTTTAGGGGGCTGTCAACTTCAGGCAGGTCTGAGGTTTGTCTACGAAATCGTTTGGCCTGGTGGATAAAGCTGCTTCTTTTCAATCACCCCTGCTAGGTTTTGGAATCTGTCCTTCATTGGATGGCTCGGCATACAGAGGAACTTTTCTGCCTGTGTTAGCACTTTCGTGTCTCTGCGTTCTATCAGTGCTTGTATCCTCCCCATTTTCTCCATCTCCACCATAGGCGTTGATTTCATTGCCCCCGTGATGACCCTAAGCGCCTGGTTTTGCACCGTATCTAGCTCTTGTAATGTGGTGTTTAATGCTGGACCCCACGCAGCTGACCCATATTCCAGGTGTGGTCGTATGCCCTGCTTGTAAACTTTACTAAGTATTTTCCCGCTGGCTACCCATGTGGTTCCACTTAGTTTTCTCAGGATGGCTAACTTCCTCCTGGCCTTTGTTGCTGCCTTGCTGATGTGCTGCTTCCATGTCAGCATATCATCGAATGTAACTCCGAGATAGGTGGGTTGCTTATCTTCTCTCAAAAACTCTTCATTTATCTTGATGCCACCAGCTTTTTGTTTGGAGGAGAGGGTGAAGATCGTAGTGCTGCCCTTCTCTGTGTTGATGCTGACACACCATCTATTTGCCCATGAGGTTAAGGCATCTATAGCTCTTTGTAACAGTTTTGTGGCCATTGTTGCATGCTCATCTGTGCACCATATTACCAGGTCATCAGCGTACATTGCCACTTTCATTCCATGTGGTAGTTCAGGTCGTAGATGTAAACTAGGAAAAGTGTGGGGGACATAACCCCTCCCTGAGGGACGCCATGACGCAGTAGAATTTTCTTACTCTTGAGGCCATCTAGTTGTACTCGGGCTCTTCTGTTATGCAAGTATGCTTTAACCCATTTGTACATCCTACCATTTACTCTACAATTTCTCAGTTTCTTCAGAAGCCCTTCTTTCCAAACCTTGTCAAATGCTTTCCTTAGATCTATCCATGCTGCTTGTACCAGTTTCTTTACCTAAAGTATTAGATATATTATAAAGTAACTCGGCTCCCAAATAAGTAGACTTCACTTTAAGAATTAAATATATATTAAAGATAGTGTAAAAGTAACACGTGCCTTGACTCTATATTGTTTAATCTAGAAACTCAATAAATTTAGAACAAAACGATGGAGATGTGCAAAGGAGTTCAATTTCCGCACTATAAATCTGGTGATAGGCTATCAACGTTATAACGATTATCCAGGCAGCAATGAATCCCAGGGCGACAATGGTGAAGAGAGGTAGAGACCTGCCCTTCTTTATAGAGGTAAAGCCTGCAGGTGGCGTATCGGGGGTTTCTGCACGTGTTCGAGATCAAACAACTCCAGACGACAGACTTACCGGAGACATGCTCCGACTGCGTCGAGAAACGAGAAACTAGACGTAACAGCAGCACGCTTGTTCGTCCGTGGATGGCAGAAATAAAAGGACAGATCGCTCCCCATGTTTCCGATTTACCCTGGAATCTCTACATAAAAGATTTAGACAGAATGCCGCTTTTTGCACGTGCAAAGAGGTTGGCGTACACTTGGCTCTGCGAGATTGACAGAATCAAAGAGAGAATAACAGCTATTACAGCAAAAAAAATAAAAAAGTAGGCGTATCCAAGAGGTAGAGAGAAAACAAGCAGACCACTCAAAGGACAGGGCAGACAATTCCAATCAAAGCATGACAATTATACGATTCTTCATTGATGCATTGATTATTTACTTGTATTGGATAATTTTTGACAAGAGTCTAATTTGTTATATGATTAGTGATACAGCGACGCTGTGATACTATTGTGGGTAGTAATCGTATATAGATATACGGTACGAGTTGAGATATATTATTTATCACTTATATTACGAGTGAGTATAATATTATAAGTATATTACAAGGTTATTATTTATCATACAACTAAGTAAAAATATACAATAATCATGTCGATTTTCAACGGATTTTTAGAACAACCAAGGAAATTTGGTTTATGTGATGTCGATGGTTTCATAACCCAATCTATTGCTAGTAAGAAAAGAAATGGAGACAAGAGGCATCCCTGTCTTACTCCTGTTCTAATCCTTAACGGTTCTGTAAGTTGTCCTTCATGAAGAACTCTGCATGTCATGTCTTCATAGGTCTTCCTTATTAAGTTAATGATCTTCATGGGAACTCCATTATGCCTCATCAATTTCCAAAGTGATTCTCTGTCTACACTGTGAAATGCCTTTTCATAGTCCACGAATCCGGTGTATAGAGGTGAATTCCATTCCAGACGTAGTTCAATTATTATTCTCAAATCTGGTCTGTACGCAATCTGTTTTGTCGAAAACCTGCTTGTTCATCTCTCAGTTGCGCGGAATCTGTGACGGTATTGCCTCCCCTGCTTTGCAGTAGTCGTCCAACAGTAGCCAAAGCTCAAGAGTATCTAATATGGGCCTTCAAAGGTGTCTACCTTCGTACAAGATTACTCTTGGCAGAGATGTAGATATACGGGTAATGACACTTCTATCACAAGGTAGTGTTTACAAGATGTTCAGATAAGCGAAAACAATGCTGCTTTGGCTGAACACGTTAATTCTAGAATCTGCTACAACTTTTGTGAAGAATTAAGCAATGATTAATTTCAGCTCGTTAAGTCCCCGCCTCTGATTTACTCAGTGGAATTCTTATTATTCAGGTATAGCTCTATTTAGAGTATGTTTAGTAAATTGACTGAGACAAGCATGCAGTAAATTTAAAAGGATTAAATCAAGGTTAAGTTTGTAAAATTACAAATAACAAAATTTAATAATCACTTAAGTTTAACAGTATGAAAATAATTTGAATAGTTATGGATCAAGAAACATTTATCATCACGGTCGTGACGGGATGTAAATTTTACAAGAAGCTCAAGTGGCAATATATATATTAAACTTAACTGCAATGACGGTTCTGCTCCTTTTCTTTTTACACTGCTCACGCTCGTCGCTGTTCAAGGTTGTCGGGTGCAGCTCGTTTCCCAGAAATGTCAGGGAGAGTCTACGAAAGTTTGTCCCTCGTCTTAAAGCGTAGGCCACTGTTCCCTTCTTGTTCCAGAGATAGTACTTTCTGCTAGTACGACCATAACTATGATAAAGAATAGAAACGAAACGCTCTCTTGAGTATTGCGTTTTGCGACACATAGTTATGTTCTCCCCTATTCTATTCCACCATCCCATTTAACTCAGAATTTAATCTCGATGAGAATTAAATTTAATCTCTTTGGGATAAAACTTTCTTTACATTTAAATTGAATAGCTTTTATAGTTACTTTACATTTAAATTGAAAAGCTTTAGCTTTGCATTACACTTAAATGAAAATGGTGAATAGTACATATTAAATGTTTACATTTACCTTTCCATTGATTGAAAAGTGTTCACAATATAAATTGAATATGTTTTCATTTATGTTCGCAATGATTTAAAAAGTTTGAAACTTCCATTAATTTTAAAGTGAATATCTTAACATAGACATTTACACTGGTTTGAAACTGTAAGTATTATAATTAAAATGTACATCATTTCTTTCATCTTTCCCTCCCTGCTCCATTTGGAACCTGGGACTCTTAATGCGTTTAGTTCTCTTTAAGAAACTAGCAATAAAACAATCACCAGCCCTTGGCAGTGGTGGTTCATGACCTAAGAAAATTAGCAAAAAAATATACAGAGGTCCAAAAAAGTATGTATATGTGCTTCATTGACTATAAGAAGGCTTTTGACAGAATCCATCATGAGAAAATAATTGAATGCATCAAAGACATAGGTATTGATGGAAAAGATATAAGAATACTCAGTAACCTTTATTGGGAGCAAACTGCCACAGTAAGATCGGGAAGGAATTATTCACCATACATAGACATAAAAAGATGTGTCAGATAAGGTTGTGTGCTGTCCCCCTGCCTATTTAATTTATACACCGAAAAAATTTTCAAACAGATACAGGAAATACCAGGACTGAACATCAGTGGAAGGTCAATAAACAACCTTAGATATGCAGATGATACCGTGTTGTTAGCTGAAAGCGAACAGGAGTTACAAGAACTAGTTAAGCAAGTGAACAGTATAAGTCATGAATATGGACTCGACATTAATATTGAGAAAACAAAAACTATGATAATTAGCAAAACAGACGATAAACCCACATTAAAGATAAGCGTAAATGGGAAAATCCTGAAACAAGAGCTACGTATATCTTGGTCATATAATAACAGAAGATGGCAGATGTGAAACAGAAATCAAGAAGAGAATAGGAATGGCCAAAGCTACATTCAACAACATGAAACATATACTGACATCCAAACAGTTATCTCACAAATTAAAACTGAGAATCATAAAGTGTTATATATATTCTGGAAAGAGATGAAAACAAATAAGGAGGTCCTAGAAAATCTAGGTATAAAAAGAGAACTAATGAGAGAGGTCAAAGTTCGGCAGCTAAAATACTTTGGCCACATAAAAAGGCATAACACCTTGCAGAAGACCATAACCGAAGTTAGAGTTGAAGGCAAACGTGCAAGGGGAAGACAACGCTATAAGTGGGAAGATAACATCAAGAGATGGATGGGAAAGAGTCTATCGGAGTGCACCACCAAGACAAGAGACAGAAGACGTTGGAGATCCATTACAGCCAACCTTCGTTGTGGAGATGGCAACTGATGATGATGATGATGTTTTAGATTCCTCAGATTTCCCGGTTGTCCTTATTTAAAATGATAGATTTCCTGGGCTGTTTGTAAGTCCTTCCGAAAATCTCCAATAAAAGGCCCGGTCTGATAAAATGGAATTATAATTCTACTTCTGCAAGTCTGGTGTCTTTGGCAAGCATGAATCTCACAGTAAATTTTCACAGTGACTGAACACTGAAGCATGTTAGGTTATATCCTCTGTCCTCCCCCCGCTCTGTTTGTTATGAAGTTAGGCAAAAGTTCCAATCATTTCAAACATGTTGGTTGGGTAGGGGGGGATTTCAAAATATTTCTGGCATGGAAAAATTTTGAACGTAATGTACAGGTCACGTTTTCCGTATATGGCAATCGTGACATTCAAATATTCTTGTTAATGATTACATATAACTTCTTACATCTACTCGGAAATATTACAACATTTCCGCTCAGGTGTGTCTGTCATCCCACCAGGTAGATACTTGACCGGCGCTCCTTGTGCAAACACAAACTCCTGTTTGAGCATGTGTGCTTTGTCTTTTCACGACAATAATTATCAGCCATAAGTAAACTCGCTTGGCCATTTACGTGCGAAGACAGTCACATCCTTGTGGTACAATAGGATTTCTGTTGGTCAACCTTGCATCACCGTCTACTCTACCCGCATGGATAGGCAGGTAAACACACAGACATGACGACTATCGCTGAGAGGAGTGTAAGAATATTTTAAAATGGGAAAATCCCTGCTGCACATAGCAGAGAAAGAAAGTGCGGCAATTGAAAGCACGCAATAAAATCAGTACAAAAATGTAACTGATACTGCCGTAGTGAAACAGAGATCAATAGGGGTCGCGCCATTCTGTCACAGACTCTTTTACTCTCTCAATAATAATTCTGTTTAATACTTTTCCTGGCACTGATAGTAACATTATTCCTCTATAATTTGTACACTCTTGTAAATTTCCATTCTTAGGCAAATTGACCAGATAACCTCCCTTAAATTCTGCTGGTATTTCCTCTCTCTCCCAGGAATTATCTTTGTAGAGGAATCAATTTCTGTATTGATGACCTCTGCTGGAATTCAATCTAGACCAGCTGCTTTTCCATCTTTCAGAAGCTTTATGGCTTTCTTTATTTCGTCTCTACTTGGTCGTTCACAGCTGATTAGTGGCTCCTCTTCTGCTGGCTGGATGTTTGGGGGATTAGTTGGAGCTGGTCTATTGAGAAGTTCCTCAAAATGTTCTGAGTAGTAGCGTAGGTGCAAAACAGGTATGATTCAGGAGGATGCGCGTGACTTTTAGATACGGAAAAACCCTGATCGATATCAGGAGGATGCGCGTCAGGAGGATGCGCGTTACTTTTTATATAGCGATATATTTTAGCCGGGGGTGACTTCCTCTGACGATCAGCTTGCGTCCTATCATGGTGTGTTGTGTTATGTGTTGTGTATTTTATGTTATACATATATTTAGACATATATTACAACAATTAGACAATATTTATGTTACAACAGTTAGACGATATTTATGTGACAAAACAGTTATACATATATTTAGACATATATTTCAATATTTAATTTTACATATATTTACATATATTACAACAGTTAGACTATATATTATATATATATATATATATATATATATATATATATATATATATATATATATATATATATGTATATATATATATATATATATATACATATATATATATATACATATATATATATACATATATATATATACATATATATATATATATATATATATATATATATATATATATATATATATATATATATATATATATATATCTATATATATATATATATATATATATATATATATATATATATATATATATATATATATATATATATATATATATATATATATATATATATATATATATATATATATATAAAAGAAAAAACACTCGATATATTATATATTTTTATTGACAAAGAGGTGTTATCTGGTCTATGGGGGCTGTAGGGTGACGTCTAACCTCACTACTACGGTCGTGCTGGCCATACGGCTACAGTGTGTAAGCGGTGTGGTGTGGGTGGTATTGCTTTTGGTTTGCTTGTTGTTGTGTGTTGTTATATTGGACTGGTAGTGTGTTGGTATGTTTGTTTGTACATATACACATACAATATATATGAAAAATATAAAAAATCGATAATGACGGAAAATAAAAAATATCGATAATGTTGGATTAGGTTACTAAGAGGTTTTTTTAAGCGAGTGGAGCCTTTTTGTGCTGGCGTGGGTGGCGACGTATGTTGCGGTGTAGCTGGCGGGGAGGGTTAAGTTTTTTGTGTGTGTGTGACTCAGCAGTTTGTTGGTGTGTTTGTTTATACATATATACATACAATATATGTAAAATATAAAAATCGATAACAAGTTTATGTTCTTTTGAGTTTGTATTATTATTTTATTATACATAAACTTGTTTCCAATAGTCTATATTTAGCGCTGACGTCACCCACCCTAACCGAAGCCATTCGACCCTCTATGCTAACGGAGTTTCACGCAATCTACGCTCAATGGTTTCCTTTCGAAGTCTGCCCCGACCGTCGATCTGGTTTCATAACTAGCGGTAACACATTTAGCGTCACTTCGGCGGACTTAACACCACGTGGCTCACACATACCTTGTGTATATCATCAATGATAAACTCTCTCTGGGCACTGAAATTGATAGCCTCATTAACAAAGCTGCAGCTACCTTTACCCGCCTCACATCACGTGTTTGGGGAAACGCCAAACTCACAACGAAGACCAAAGCTGCGGTATATAACACCTGCATCACCAGTACACTTCTATATGTTAGTGAGACCTGGACAATCTATGCTAAGCAAGAAAGAAGGGTCAATACCTGCCATCTACCATGTCTGCGCCACCTCCTCGGCCTTTCGTGGAAAGATAAAGTGCCAAATGTTGAGGTGTTGTCACGTGCTGGCCTTCAAAGCCTGTATAGCCGGCTGAGACAGGGAAGCCTACACTGTCTTAGCCATATCCACCACATGAAAGATGGTCGCCTTTGAAGAAATGTTTGGTGCCTAGCAGAAATATTTTAAGAAATATTTGACAACTGTTAGTAGTATTTGACAACTGTTAGAAATATTTGACAACTGGAAGACCCGTTTGAAGAAATATTTGACAGCTAACAAAAATATTTGCATAAATATTTGGTAACTGTAAGAAATATTTGAAGAAATATTTGCCAAGTGGAAGAAATATTTTGACACACTTAAGAACTATTTTGACACAGTTAAAAATTATTTGACAAGTCGAAGAAATATTTTGACAAGTGGAAGGAATTTAGGCCAAGTGGAAGAAATATTTTGCCAACGGTAAGAAATATTTACCAAGTGGAAGAAATATTTTGACAAGTGGAAGAAATTTTTTTTGCCAACGGTAAGAAAATATTTTACAAGTGGAAGAAATTTTTTTGCCAAGTGGAAGAAATATGTTGACAACAAAAATTAATATTTTGACGACGGTAAGAAAATATTTGACAAGTGGAAGAAATATTTTGATAAGTGGAAGACATTTTTTTGCCAAGTGGCAGAAATATTTTTACAACGGTAAGAAATATTTGCCAAGTGGAAGAAATTTTTTGACAAGTGGAAGAAATTTTTTTGCCAAGTGGACAAAATATTTTGACAACCGTAAAAAATATTTTGACAACGGTAAGAAAATATTTGCCAAGTGGAAGAAATATTTTGATAAGTGGAAGAAATTTTTCTTGCCAAGTGGAAGAAATATTTTCACAACGGTAAGAAATATTTTGACAACGGTAAGAAAATATTTGACAAGTGGAAGAAATATTTTGATAGGTGGAAGAAATGTTTGCCAAGTGGAAGAAATATTTTGACAATGGTAAGAAATATTTGCATTGTCAAGTACTGACAACAGGAACAAATATTTAATGAACAAAAAATATTTAATGAAAAGTTTGGAAAACTGCAAGAAATATTTAAAGAAATATTTAAAGAAGTATTTGAAAGCTGATCTATTTACCTACAGGTTGGCACCTTTGAGCAGGACTGGGAAAAACTTTGGGACCATCTTTGCTGAATGGAAGAAAAGTTTTCACTAAAGTTTGAAAATTGTAGGACAAAAAAAAGTAGATAACCATTTGATAACTGGAACAAATACTTAGTTACATTTATTTGATGTACTAAAATTCCGTGGGTGCCGCATGTTTGAAACGCTTGGGAGTCAATATAAAACCTATCACCAGATGCGGCTACTATTGATCGATTGTGTTTTGAACTTGTGACGTGAACAGAAATAAGCAGTAGGGTTAGTCTTACAAAGGTAAAATATTAGTCTTACATAGGTAAATCGCGTTGCAGATAGGCTTTTTTTGTCTACCAATACGCAAAACTCTGCCTGTTAGCTTTTTTATTACGCTTTTCTAGATAGCTATATTTAGCCCTGACGTCACCCTCTATGATTCCGGACTTTTATAAACGAGTCGTGGTTTACGAGCAATGTTTTGCGCGGGCCATCGATCGCGTTTCTTTCTAGTGAGGGTAAAAGCACGTGTGTTTTTGAACTTTATTAAACATGGATGAAAATAGCCTCGATATTGTTCCGATTGCAACCTGCAACACTAAGGGAGTATCTCGTTGCTGCCATAATCTAGTCTGCCTGTGACACATATCTCTACGGTTGTGTTCAATAACACTGTCTATTTGGCCTTGTCCAGCCTGGCCTTTGACAGTATTTTTTATGTTGGAGACTACGGCTGTGTGCAGGGGTCACTTACATATCACTAGATGGACATTGGGGTGAGTAGACTTATTACTCATGATATCATATAAATAATAAAAACTACCACGTGACCCAGCGCCAGTCTCAATATGTAATTACATTCACCCAACAACGGAAATTCCCTGTCATATTTTTACATCACAAGGATAGTTACCTCCGATAATTACAAAACGGCACCTCTCACCACTCTATATTCTCAATACCTACACGTCAACACAACACAAAACCAAAATCGTCCCCACCACACACCGATCATTAGTCATCTTCCTCTGTAAAAAGGTATCCTTTTTGTTTTTTATAATTTCCTCTTTATTCTATAGCGAGCAGGAAAAGGGGAATTCACTTAGTGAGTGCTTATAAAAATTCCTTCTTCTCAAGTCAAGCAGCAACATAGTTGCGTGAAGGTTTTGGAACAAATCGGTTGTTATATTCATGTAAAAGGGTAAAAGCACAACTCCTTCCAATAAAAATGTTGTTTGTAACAAGACTACAACACATCCACATAGATAACAACGTTCTGATGAGATCACTTTTGGACAGTGTACCTATACCTAAACTTTCATGAAATACACAAAAATCTCCTGTTATTGCTTAAGAATACACTACCTCCACAATAATTGGTCAATCTACACAAGTCTGCGGTATGACCTCTTTAAAAGTGACAGTGAAAAATCAACATATAATCGCTCCTGTAAAGTGTTTTTTTCACGTATGAAGTTATGCGCCCATGCGCATACGCTATTGGTGATCTGATAAATATGCATCTTGCGTTTATACAGCGTCGAGATGGCCCCTAAATATTATAGAAATAATGGCTTAACAAAACTATTTAAAACACTACAGATAACCAATAGTGATTTTACACTGTGAAAAGGACTATCAAACCAAGAAAGCTAACACCAATTAGTTGTAATTCACACCAATACCTGCACACAAACCACCAGACAAACACACATTTTTTTGAGATTCTCATTACAGAACAAACGCGGGGCGGAAAAATGTACTAATGGTCTCAATAAACATCACAAGAAGCTAGTCTTTTATCTGTACTCGCCAACACAAGGCCGACTCGTACACAACACAACCACCCAAAAATCCAAACCCACCAGTTACACTACACCACACAACAATTACAATACCTACACACAAAATTACCAGACAAGAACATAACCAATACCACCTATACCCCACCGCTTTTACATTGGCTTACTCCAGCGCTACATCGCTTACTCCAGCGCTACACCTCAACACATCTATGAGTCATCACTTCAACCTGTCAAAATCAATAACCCCCCAGACTCTTACTTAAAAAAACCCTTAGTAACCTACTAGCCCGCCATTATCGATTTTTTATATTTTCTACCATTATTGATTTTTTATATTTTTATATGTATTGTATGTATATATGTATAAACAAACACACCAACACACAATACAACAACACATAACAATTAAAATACCTACACAAAAAATGGAATAGTCAAGTCTCTAACACTTCACTCCCACCTCTAGACGCTGGCCCTAGTATAGTGACACGTCTCTTTCACTCCCACCTTTAGACCTCTAACACTTCACTCGCACCTCTAGATGTTAAACCTAATATAGGCAGGTCTCTAACACTTCACTACCACTTCTAGATGCTAGACCTGGTATAGTCCAGTCTCTAATACTTCACTCCCCCCTCTAGCTGCTGGACCTGTTATAGCCACGTCTCTAACAGTTCACTCCCACCTCTCGATGCTGGACCTGGTATAGTCTCTAACACTTCACTCCCACCTCTCGCTGCTGTCCCTGGTATAGTCTCTAACACTTCACTCACACCTCTCGATGTTGGTCTTAGTCAAGTCTCTAACACTTCACTCCCACCTCTAGATGCTAGACCTGCTATAGTGACGTATCTAACACCTTACACCCACCTCTCAATGCTGGCACACTCGCCTGCTACACCCCATAATGTACATACCCATGCGTCGTCACCCACGCCAGCACAAAAAGACTCCACTCGCTTCAAAAACCCTCTTAGTGACCTAATCCAACATTGTCGATTTTTTTATATATTTTCCGTCATTATCGATTTTTTATATTTTTTAAATATTGTATGTATATGTATAAACAAACACACCAACACACAACACAACACACTAAAATCACCCCTAACCTTCAACCGCCAGCTACAGCCCAACATGCATCGTCTGGTATAGTCAAGTCTCTAACACTTCACTCCCACCTCTCGATGCTGGCCCTAGTAAAGTCTCTAACACTTCACTCACCTCTCGACGCTGGTCCTAGTATAGTCACGTCTCTAACACTTCACTCTCACCTCTTGCTGCTGTCCCTGGTATAGTCTCTAACACTTCTCTCCCACCTCTCAATGCTAGACTTAGTATAGTGACGTCTCTAACACTTCACTCCCACCTCTAGCTGCTGGACCTGTTATAGCCAAGTCTCTAACACGTCACTCACACCTATCGATGCTGGCCCTAGTAAAGTCTCTAACACTTCACTCCCGGCACAATACAACATCACACAAATATCCCCCCTAACCTACACCCGCCCGCTGCACCACAATACACCCATGCGTCGTCACCCTCGCTAGCACAAAAAGACTCCCCTCTCTTCAAAAAACCCCTTAGTAACCAACTACCCACCATTTTCGATTTTTATATTTTCCGTCATTATCAATTTTTACATTTTATATATATTGTATGTATATATGTATAAACAAACACACCAACACACTGCTGAGTCACACACACACAAAAAACGTAACCCTCCCCGCCAGCTACACCGCAACATACGTCGTCACCTACGCCAGCACAAAAAGGCTCCACTCGCTTCAAAAAACCTCTTAGTAACCTAATCCAACATTATCGATATTTTTTATTTTCCGTCATTATCGATTTTTTATTTTTTTCATATATATTGTATGTATATATGTACAAACAAACATACCAACACACTATCAGTCCAATATAACAACACACAACAACACGCAAACCAAGAGCAATACCACCCACACCACACCGCTTATACACTGTAGCCGTATGGCTGGCACGACCGTAGTAGTGAGGTTAGACGTCACCCTACAGCACCAATAGACCAGATAACACCTCTTTGTCAATAAAAATATATGATATATCTAGTGTTTTTTCTTATATATATATATATATATATATATATATATATATATATATATATATATATATATACAGTATATATATATATATATATATATATATATATATATATATATATATATATATATATATACTGAAGCACATTAAAAACGCACCACCTGTATAATCCAGGAACAGAGTGTGAAATGCAAATATAAGTGTTTACAAGTTTACATATTTGGAATCTTTATTCATTATCCTATGAATCCATGCTGGTCATTAATTTATACATTTGATTGTTATGAAATTCAATGCATTCTGTGCAGGCAAGGGAGAAAACCAAAAATGCAACCAATAAAAAAATTCATTCACACTATCCTCAGTATCTGGTATGTCCACCGTGTGCTTGCAAACAATCTTGGCAGCGGCTCCGCATGGAACGCACAAGTCTCTGAAGGAAATTCCGGGGAATCAAGTCCCATTCACGTGTAAGAGCAGCTTCGAGCTGTTGCAGATTAGCTGGAGAACCTTGCCTGTAGACTCTGCGTCCAAGCTCTTCCCACAGATGTTCTATAGGGGACATGTCTGGTGATAGGGCAGGCCAATCAATCGTCACAATGTTCTGCTGCTGTAGATATTGCTGCGTAATGCATGCGGTGTGCGCACGTGCGTTATCCTGCTGGAGAATCTGCAAGTCTGGATAATTTGTGAACGCAGGAGCAACCAATGCATCCAAAACCTCATCTCGATATGTCACAGTATTAACATTTCCACGGAAGACGTGAAGAGGCAAGCGATGGTGAAAACTGAATCCTCCCCAAATGTGAATACTGCCACCTCCAAATCGGTTGTGCTGACGAACACAGCAATCTGCAAAGCGCTCTCCACACCGTTGCCAAATCCGCATACGTCTATCAGCAACGGATATGATGAATCTGCTCTTGTCTGTGAATAGGGCAGCATTCCACTGCAGTCTAGTCCATCTGACATGTTGCTCTGCCCATTGCAGGCGCTGATGACGATGTCTGTGAGTCAAGTTTGGCCCAACATAAGGTCGTCTTGCAGTAAGGCCTGTATCTCTGAGTCGTCGTATGACTGTCATTCGAGAGACTTGCCCACGTCTACTCACTACTGCTCTTGCTGTTTGACTTGCCGGGAGAGAACGATTCCTTAGTTGACTCAGCACAATATGACGATCTTGCGCAGGGGTAGTAACTCGTGGTTGGCCACTCCGAAGTCTATCCCGGGCAGTGCCAGTGGTTCAGTAACGTTCATTGAGACGTACAATAGTGCTGTGGTGGCAATTCATCCTTCTGGCAATGGTCTGCGAGCTCATTCCGGTCTCCAACATACCAATGGCTCGTTGGCGGTCGTTTTCAGATAGTCGTGGCATTTCAAGCACAAGTACTGGGTGTTTTATCTCAACGGCCTTTTTATACCGAGTATACTGCCACAACGCGTACACATTTTCAGGGTCATAGCTGTTGGGAATCGTGTTGCACGTGTAACTTTCATTGTTTTCATGTAGTCTGTACACAAACCCGTGGGTTGAATCATGCACTTTCCATTCCAGCAGCCATTCGCTCTCTATCTCATGACAAACACGGGGAAAATCCATTCCCACACCTTTTTTTTCCAGCTTCTCGGCATCAGTATATATAATAGTGGTGCGTTTTTAAAGTGCTTCAGTATATATATATATATATATATATATATATATATATATATATATATATATATATATATATAGTCTAAATGTTGTAATATATGTCTAAATATATGTATAACTAAATATTGTAATATATGTCTAAATATATATATAAATAAATATCGCCTAATTGTTGTAATATATGTATTGTAATATATATCTAAATATATGTATAACATACAACACACAACACATAACCAATTACGCCATGATAGGACGCAAGCTGATCGTCAGAGGAAGTCACCCCGGCTAAAATATATCGCTATATAAAAAGTCACGCGCATCCTCCTGACGCGCATCCTCCTGATATCGATCGGAGTTTTTCCTTATATAAAAGTCACGCGCATCCTCCTGAATCATACCTGTTTTGCGCCTACCCTACTACTGTTCTGTCCATCTATTCATTTGTTCTTGTATATTACTAAGCAATTTTCCATTGTGATCTTTTATGAGGCCATTTTCTTGCTTACATTTCCCTGTTAGCTTCTATGAGTTGTTGTACAGGTCCTTCATATTTCCTTTGGTTGCAGCTGCCTCTGCTTCCCTTGCCAATTCTTCAGTATACTTTCTCTTGTCTCTTTTGATGTTTCTTCTTACTTCTTTGTTTGCTTCTATGTTCACTTCATGAGCCTTGCCTTTGGAGCTTCTGGTTTTGTTTCTGTTTAAATCTGCTTTCTTGTTTTTCCTGTCTTCTATCTTGGTAATGGTTTCTGTTGTTATCCAAGCTTTGTGCTGATGTTCTATTTTTCTCAGTACTTCTTCACATGTATCGTTCCAAATATTTTTTACTTGTTGCCAGTGGTCTTCCGTATCTGCTTTATCTTCCAGCTGTTGGAGTACTTGGTATTTGTTGGATACTATGATTGCAAATTTGTCTCTTATTTCCTGATTTTTTAGATATCCCACATTATACTGTTGTCTACAGTTATGTACTGTTGTAAATTTCTTGAGTTTTAATTTTGTTTTAGCCAACAGAAGATGGTGGTCTGATACAACATCTTCTCCTCTGCATACTTTTACATCTTGCAATGATGACCTAAACTTCTTACGTATGCATATGTGATCAATCTTATTCTCATTTCTGTGGTCTGGTGATATCCATGTTGCTTTATGTATTCTTTTATGTGAAAATATGCTTCCTCTAATAGCTAGTTGATTTGAAGCACAGAAGTTAGCTAATAGTTCCCCATTCTCGTTCATCATACTTAATCCATGCTTTCCCATGATTTCTTCAAAGCCGGTGTTGTCTGTTCCTATTTTCGTGTTTAAGTTCCCCATCAAAATTGTGATGTCCTTTCTTTTCTGTTTGTCCAAGACATGTTGTAATCTGGTGTAAAAGTCGTCTTTCTCCGATTCTTCTTTATCATTTGTTGGTGCATAACACTGGATGATGTTTATGTTTACTTTCTGTTTGGCTGATTTAAACTTGCTGTTATAATTCGGGGTCCCATTGCTTTCCTTTCTATAAGTGCCTTCTGTGCTTCCCTAGACAGCATTATGATGTTAAAGATATTGTTCTGTACGAACCGACCCTGTGCGATTCTTAACATGGCTGTAGTATGAGGATTATCACTGCTGTGTTCCACGTAAGTAGTAGATATGCGCAAAACAGGTATCATTCTGCAGGCGCGCTGCAGGCGCGCTGCAGGCGCGTGACTTTTATATAGCAAAAATTCTGCAGGCGCGTGACTTTTATATAAGCGCAATCTGCAGGCGCAAGATGGCGGACTTGAGCTAACAAGGGGAGGTTATATGGGTCAAGATGGCGGACTTGAGCTAACAAGGGGGAGATAACAAGATGGCGGACTTGAGATAACAAGGGGAGATAACAAGAGGGCGGGATGACTTTTATATAGCAAAATACTCGATCGATTTCAGGCATCGGCGTTTCAGGCGGCGGCGCATGACTTTTTATATAGGGAAAATGTGCAGGTGGAGCATCAGGCGGGATGACTTTTTATTTAAGGAAATACTCATTACACAGGTGGAGCAATAGTCGGGATGACTTTTTATATAAGAAAATACTCATTGAGCAGGTGGAGCATCAGGCGGAGGGTGATGACTTTTTATATAAGAAAATACTCATTGAGCAGGTGGAGCAGCAGGCGGGATGACTTTTTATATAAGAAAATACTCAGTGTGCAGGTGGAGCAGCAGGCGGGATGACTTTTTATATAGGGAAAATGTGCAGGGGCAAGATGGCGGGGTGACTTTTTATATAAGAAAATACTCAGTGTGCAGGTGGAGCAGCAGGCGGGATGACTTTTTATATAAGAAAATACTCATTGAGCAGGTGGAGCATCAGGTGGAGGGTGATGACTTTTTATATAAGAAAATACTCATTGAGCAGGTGGAGCAGCAGGCGGGATGACTTTTTATATAAGAAAATACTCAGTGTGCAGGTGGAGCAGCAGGCGGGATGACTTTTTATATAGGGAAAATGTGCAGGGGCAAGATGGCGGGGTGACTTTTTATATAAGAAAATACTCAGTGTGCAGGTGGAGCATTAGGTGGGGTGACTTTTTATATAGGGAAAATGTGCAGGGGCAAGATGGCGGGGTGACTTTTTATATAAGAAAATACTCAGTGTGCAGGTGGAGCAGCAGGCGGGATGACTTTTTATATAAGAAAATACTCATTGAGCAGGTGGAGCATCAGGCGGAGGGTGATGACTTTTTATATAAGAAAATACTCATTGAGCAGGTGGAGCAGCAGGCGGGATGACTTTTTATATAAGAAAATACTCAGTGTGCAGGTGGAGCAGCAGGCGGGATGACTTTTTATATAGGGAAAATGTGCAGGGGCAAGATGGCGGGGTGACTTTGTATATAAGAAAATACTCAGTGTGCAGGTGGAGCATTAGGTGGGGTGACTTTTTATATAGGGAAAATGTGCAGGGGCAAGATGGCGGGGTGACTTTTTATATAAGGAAAATGTGCAGGTGGAGCAGCAGGCGGGATGACTTTTTATATAAGGAATTGAGGGGGAGGGTAGGGGGAGGCGGATGACTTTTTATATAGTAATATGTGTTTATTGAGATAACAAGAAGACGATAATAGGAAGAGGATAATAGTTAGACTTTGAGATTTTTAGATAACAAGAAGACGTTATTTATTAATTCTGCAGGAGTGATGCAGGCACAAGATGGCGGGATGACTTTTTATATAAGGAAATACTCAGTGTGCAGGTGGAGCATCAGGTGTTGGTGCATGACTTTGTATATAAGAAAATACTCAGTGTGCAGGTGGAGCATTAGGTGGGGTGACTTTTTTATAGGGAAAATGTGCAGGGGCAAGATGGCGGGGTGACTTTTTATATAAGGAAATACTCAGTGTGCAGGTGGAGCATCAGGCGGAGGGTGATGATTTTTTATATAAGGGATTGAGGTGGAGCATCAGGCGGCGGGTGACGATATTTTATATAAGGGATTGACGTGGAGCAGCAGGTGTTGGTGCATGACTTTTTATATAAGGAATTGAGAAGAAGGAGAGGAGGTACATGACTTTTTATATATAAGGAAAATGTGCAGGTGGAGCATCAGGCGGGATGACTTTTTATATAGTAATATATTAGTGTTTATTTTTAGATAACAAGAAGGCGTTATTTATAAACATATATTAATTCTGCAGGAGTGATGCAGGGACAAGATGGCGGGATGACTTTTTATATATAAGGAAAATGTGCAGGTGGAGCAGCAGGTGTTGGTGACTTTTTATATAGGGAAAATGTGCAGGGGCAAGATGGCGGGGTGACTTTTTATATATAAGGAAAATGTTCAGGTGGAGCAGCAGGCGGGATGACTTTTTATATAAGGAAATACTCAGTGTGCAGGTGGAGCATCAGGCGGGATGACTTTTTATATAAGAAAATACTCAGTGTGCAGGTGGAGTATCAGGTGGGGTGACTTTTTATATAAGGAAATACTCAGTGTGCAGGTGGAGCAGCAGGCGGGATGACTTTTTATATAAGAAAATACTCAGTGTGCACGTGGAGCATCAGGCGGCGGGTGATGACATTTTATATAAGGGATTGAGGTGGAGCAGCAGGTGTTGGTACATGACTTTTTATATAAGGAATTGAGGAGGAGGAGAGGAGGAGGCGCATGACTTTTTATATAAGAAAATACTCAGTGTGCAGGTGGAGCATTAGGTGGGGTGACTTTTTATATAAGGAATTGAGGAGGAGGGCAGGCGGAGGTGGATGACTTTTTTATATAAGGAATTGAGGAGGAGGGTAGGAGGAGGTGGATGACTTTTTATATAGTAATATATTAGTGTTTATTTTTAGATAACAAGAAGAGACTATATTTAGACTTGAGACATGACTTTTATATAAGGAAAACGGGCAGGTGCGCTGGAGGGGCAAGATGGCGGGATGACTTTTTATATAAGGAATTGAGGAGGAGGGTAGGCGGAGGAAGATGGCGGGGTGACTTTTTATATAAGGGCTTATGAGGAGGGCAGGCGGAGCAAGATGGCGGGATGACTTTTTATATAAGGAATTGAGGAGGCGGGTAGGCGGATGCGGATGACTTTTTATATAGTAATATATTAGTGTTTATTTTTAGATAACAAGAGGACGTTATTTATAGACATATATTAATTCTGCAGGAGTGATGCAGGGGCAAGATGGCGGGATGCCTTTTTATATAAGGGAAATGTGGTGGCGCTTTGTGGTGACCCGTGACTTTTATATAGCACTATATTAGTTCACTAATAGTGTGTTGTGGTCGAGTGGAGGTTTTTTTTTGTGGTGGGGGTGATGAGGCATGGGTATAATGTACCAGGTGGGGTTAGGTTAGGGGTGATATTTTTGTGTGATGTGGTATGGTTTTGGATGTGGAAGAGAGATATTTTAGATGTTGAGGGGAGATGTGGTGACGTTGTCAGGATGCATCTGTGTACATTTTTGGGGTGTAGCAGGCGAGTGGACCAGCATTGAGAGGTGGGAGTGAAGAGGCGTCGGTGACGAGGTACGGGTGTAATGTAGCAGGTGGGGTTAGGTTAGGGGGATATTTTTGTGTGATGTGGTATGGTTTTGGAGGTGGAAGAGAGATATTTTAGATGTGGTGACGTTGTCAGGATGCATCTGTGTACATTTTTGGGGTGTAGCAGGCGAGTGGACCAGCATTGAGAGGTGGGAATGAAGAGACGTCGGTGACGAGGTACGGGTGGAATGTAGCAGGTGGGGTTAGGTTAGGGCGGATTTTTGTGTGTTGTGGAATTGTTTTGTTACGTGTGTTGGTGTGCTTGTTTATACAGTCTACAACCGCGTGACTTTTATATAACGAAAATGTGTTGGAGGAGCCGATGGAGGAGCAGATGGAGGAGCTATGGAGGAGCAAGATGGCGGGATGACTTTTATATAAGGAAAATCTGGAGGAGCGATGGAGGAGCTCTGGAGGGGCAAGATGGCGGGGTGACTTTTTATATAGGGAAAATGGGCAGGTGCAAGATGGCGAGATGACTTTTTATATAAGGAATTGAGGTGGAGCATCAGGCGGAGGGTAATGACTTTTTATATAAGAAAATACTCAGTGTGCAGGTGGAGCAACAGGCGTTGGTGATGACTTTTTATATAGGAAAATACGCCGATGACTTTTTATATAGTAATATATTAGTGTTTATTTTTAGATAACAAGAAGACGTTATTTATAGACATATATTAACTCTGCAGGAGTGATGCAGGGGCAAGATGATGGGATGACTTTTTATATAAGGAATTGAGGAGGAGGGTAGGAGGAGGCGGGTATATATATATATATATATATATATATATATATATATATATAATTGATAAAGGGTGTTGCTATACAACTGGTAGATAATGTTTGTCGTAGCTTTTATCAGGTAGGTAATAGATGTTTATATTGCTGTCTGAGCCGAGATGATAGTGATGACAATGTGAAAGTAAGGGGTAAGAAATAGTTTTATCACAAGGTGATCGTGTGAGAGAAAGGGCAGTCTCTGGATAGAATAATTTATCACACAACAAGAAGTGATGAAGTGTTTAATCCGTTGGGGAGCGGGTTGAAGACCGGAACTGTAAGTTTTTACCGAGACCAGCCTTTGTTACTCGTGCGATTTAATTACCAAGGGGTGAAATTTTTTTTGACAAGAGGCAGAAATTTGATTACCAAGAGGGCGACATTTTTTTTGACAAGGGGCAGTATTTTTTGGTAAGGGGCAGTCTTTTTTTGACAATAGGGAGAAATTTGGTTACCAAGAGGGCGACATTTTTTTTGACAAGGGGCAGTATTTTTTGGTAAGGGGCAGTCTTTTTTTGACAATAGGGAGAAATTTGGTTACCAAGAGGGCGACATTTTTTTTGACAAGGGGCAGTATTTTTTGGTAAGGGGCAGTCTTTTTTTGACAATAGGGAGAAATTTGGTTACCAAGAGGGCGAACTTTTTTTGACAAGGGGTAGTATTTTTTTTGACAAGTGGTGAGAAATTTTTTAAAGAAGTATTTGACGGTTGATCTATTTACCTATAGGTTGGCCATTTTGGGGAGGCCTGGGAGAAAATTTTGGGATCGTCTTTGGTGTTTGGAAGAAAACCTTTCACTAAAGTTTGAAAATAAGCAAGAAAGAAGTCTCACTACCTTCCATCTACCGTGTCTGTGGCACATCGTCGGTATTTCGTCGAAAGATAAAGTGTACAAACTCAAAGGAACATAAACTTGTTTCCGATAGTCTATATTTAACGCTGACGTTACCCACCCTAACGGACTATAGCAGTATGCATCATTCAGCGATTACATTTGATAATGTCTTCCTCGCGAGCGCAGACCATCGATCGAGTTTAACAACGCGTGGTAAAAAGCACGTGCGTGTAGGTTTTTCTTAAAATGGTTGACACGTGCGAAAAAAACTTTGGTAAGTCATATCTAAAAAGTTTGTTTCTACTATTGCTCTCTTGTGTTTTGAGGTTGTCTGCAATGACGTGAACAGAAATAAGTAGCAGTTTTAGTCTTACACAGGTAAATCTCGTTGTAGATAAGTTTTTTTTCGTCTACCAATACTAAAGAAAACTCTGCCTGTTAGCTATTTTATTACGTTTTTCTAGCTAGCTATATTTAGACCTAACAGTACCCTCTATGGTACGAGGATTTTAAAACGAGTCAAGTTTTACGCGCGCTGTTTCACACTGGCCATCAAGCCTGTTTCTTTCTAGTGAGGTTACAAGCACGTGGTTGTTGCGTTTTCTTAAAATGTTTGAAACTGACCTCAACATTGGTTCAGTCACAGAGTGTAACACTAAAGCCGTATCTAGTTGGTGTCATACTCTAGTCTGCCTGCTGAAATCCCTTTTGGGTAGTGTACCTAAACTTTCATGAAATACACAAAAAGCTCCGTAAATAATGAATGAATGAAACATATGCGATTAGTAGATTTTTAAAAAAAATCCTCCCCTATCCTACATCCCACTATACGTAAAACCGCCACTCACGTCAAAAAAAAAACCTTAGTAACATACTACATAGATAACAAAGTTCTGCTGATATCACTTTTGCGTAGTGTACCTAGACCTAAACTTGCGTGACACACAAAAAGCCCGTGTTATTGGTTACGCATACACAATATTATAGATATAAGACCTTAACAAAACTATTTAAAACCTTACGGATAACTGATAATGACAGACTATCAAACCAAGAAAAGCTAACACGAATTATTTGTAATTTTCATCTATACTTATACACAAACACTGGGTGGTAGAAATGTTGTTCGGCAGCCCATCGCTTATCGATTAAGCTTCTGGGTAATCAAGCAGCTGTTATCACGAGTCGTGTCTGAAAAAGAATTATTTTAGGTTGACATATTGTGTTCTTTTAAAAGAATTATATATTTATTACACTTAAAGACTCTTTGTTATCTATGCTGCCTAAAATATGACATGTATAAATATCGTGTGTATACATATTAATATCTGTTTAAACATATGTTGTATAAGTACTGTATAAAAAGACAACACCACGCCGCGTCACACAAAAATGGTATAGCCAAGCTCTAACACTTCTCTGTCGTCTCTAACACTGGACACCCACCGCTTCATGTTGGCCCTAGTACGATCAAGTCTCTAACACTTCACGCCGCCTCTTCATGCAAGACCTAGTGTAGTTAAGTCTCTAACACGTCACCCACCCATCTTCCTGCTGGTCCTGCTATAGTGTCGTCTCTAACACATCACCCCCCACCTCTTCAGGCTGCTCTAGTACAGTCAAGTCTCTCACACTTCACTCCATCTCTTCACAGTAACCGTAGTATAGGTAAGTCTCTAACCCTTCACTCTCTCACAAAGAAAATAAGCTTGTAAATTTAAGAGGCGAAACATTTAGTATAAGATTTCCTGATAGCGACAGCTAAAATGTATCTTAGAAAAAAAATGTATGACCAAGTAAATTAAATATTTCTTATCGCTTAGTTTTTCGATTAAGCAAGTTGTTAGCGCGCAAACAAGGCTGGTTTCATACACAAAGGAAGAGATCAATAGCCAGGTGTGTGTATTTTTTGCTATCGGATTTTTTTTCCCCCCCACGCCAACACGTTCATAATTCATTGTAAAAACCGTGTACCCCTTGGCCTAATGAGAAGATTGACACGTGGCTGGAAAAAATTGAGAAAATGACAACTCTGTACGGTTTAGAAAGGTCGCGTTGGTGTATGAAGCTTATTAAATTCTTCTTGTTATCTATAAAAAAAATATATATATATATATATATATATATATATATATATATATATATATATATATATATATATATATATATATATATATATATATATAATATATATATATATCTATATCTATATATATATATATATATATCTATATATCTATATATCTATATATCTATATATATATATATATATATATATATATTTTTTTTTTTTTTTTTTTTTATAGATAACAAGAAGAATTTAATAAGCTTCATACACCAACGCGACCTTTCTAAACCGTACAGAGTTGTCATTTTCTCAATTTTTTCCAGCCACGTGTCAATCTTCTCATTAGGCCAAGGGGTACACGGTTTTTACAATGAATTATGAACGTGTTGGCGTGGGGGAAAAAAAAATCCGATAGCAAAAAATACACACACCTGGCTATTGATCTCTTCCTTTGTGTATGAAACCAGCCTTGTTTGCGCGCTAACAACTTGCTTAATCGAAAAACTAAGCGATAAGAAATATTTAATTTACTTGGTCATACATTTTTTTTCTAAGATACATTTTAGCTGTCGCTATCAGGAAATCTTATACTAAATGTTTCGCCTCTTAAATTTACAAGCTTATTTTCTTTGTGAGAGAGTGAAGGGTTAGAGACTTACCTATACTACGGTTACTGTGAAGAGATGGAGTGAAGTGTGAGAGACTTGACTGTACTAGAGCAGCCTGAAGAGGTGGGGTGGTGATGTGTTAGAGACGACACTATAGCAGGACCAGCAGGAAGATGGGTGGGTGACGTGTTAGAGACTTAACTACACTAGGTCTTGCATGAAGAGGCGGCGTGAAGTGTTAGAGACTTGATCGTACTAGGGCCAACATGAAGCGGTGGGTGTCCAGTGTTAGAGACGACAGAGAAGTGTTAGAGCTTGGCTATACCATTTTTTTGTGACGCGGCGTGGTGTTGTCTTTTTATACAGTACTTATACAACATATGTTTAAACAGATATTAATATGTATACACACGATATTTATACATGTCATATTTTAGGCAGCATAGATAACAAAGAGTCTTTAAGTGTAATAAATATATAATTCTTTTAAAAGAACACAATATGTCAACCTAAAATAATTCTTTTTCAGACACGACTCGTGATAACAGCTGCTTGATTACCCAGAAGCTTAATCGATAAGCGATGGGCTGCCGAACAACATTTCTACCACCCAGTGTTTGTGTATAAGTATAGATGAAAATTACAAATAATTCGTGTTAGCTTTTCTTGGTTTGATAGTCTGTCATTATCAGTTATCCGTAAGGTTTTAAAATAGTTTTGTTAAGGTCTTATATCTATAATATTGTGTATGCGTAACCAATAACACGGGCTTTTTGTGTGTCACGCAAGTTTAGGTCTAGGTACACTACGCAAAAGTGATATCAGCAGAACTTTGTTATCTATGTAGTATGTTACTAAGGTTTTTTTTTTTTTTGACGTGAGTGGCGGTTTTACGTATAGTGGGATGTAGGATAGGGGAGGATTTTTTTTTTTAAATCTACTAATCGCATATGTTTCATTCATTCATTATTTACGGAGCTTTTTGTGTATTTCATGAAAGTTTAGGTACACTACCCAAAAGGGATTTCAGCAGGCAGACTAGAGTATGACACCAACTAGATACGGCTTTAGTGTTACACTCTGTGACTGAACCAATGTTGAGGTCAGTTTCAAACATTTTAAGAAAACGCAACAACCACGTGCTTGTAACCTCACTAGAAAGAAACAGGCTTGATGGCCAGTGTGAAACAGCGCGCGTAAAACTTGACTCGTTTTAAAATCCTCGTACCATAGAGGGTACTGTTAGGTCTAAATATAGCTAGCTAGAAAAACGTAATAAAATAGCTAACAGGCAGAGTTTTCTTTAGTATTGGTAGACGAAAAAAACTTATCTACAACGAGATTTACCTGTGTAAGACTAAAACTGCTACTTATTTCTGTTCACGTCATTGCAGACAACCTCAAAACACAAGAGAGCAATAGTAGAAACAAACTTTTTAGATATGACTTACCAAAGTTTTTTTCGCACGTGTCAACCATTTTAAGAAAAACCAACACGCACGTGCTTTTTACCACGCGTTGTTAAACTCGATCGATGGTCTGCGCTCGCGAGGAAGACATTATCAAATGTAATCGCTGAATGATGCATACTGCTATAGTCCGTTAGGGTGGGTAACGTCAGCGTTAAATATAGACTATCGGAAACAAGTTTATGTTCCTTTGAGTTTGTACACTTTATCTTTCGACGAAATACCGACGATGTGCCACAGACACGGTAGATGGAAGGTAGTGAGACTTCTTTCTTGCTTATTTTCAAACTTTAGTGAAAGGTTTTCTTCCAAACACCAAAGACGATCCCAAAATTTTCTCCCAGGCCTCCCCAAAATGGCCAACCTATAGGTAAATAGATCAACCGTCAAATACTTCTTTAAAAAATTTCTCACCACTTATCAAAAAAATACTACCCCTTGTCAAAAAAAGTTCGCCCTCTTGGTAACCAAATTTCTCCCTATTGTCAAAAAAAGACTGCCCCTTACCAAAAAATACTGCCCCTTGTCAAAAAAAATGTCGCACTCTTGGTAACCAAATTTCTCCCTATTGTCAAAAAAAGACTGCCCCTTACCAAAAAATACTGCCCCTTGTCAAAAAAATTTCGCCCTCTTGGTAACCAAATTTCTCCCTATTGTCAAAAAAAGACTGCCCCTTACCAAAAATACTGCCCCTTGTCAAAAAAAATGTCGCCCTCTTGGTAATCAAATTTCTGCCTCTTGTCAAAAAAAAATTTCACCCCTTGGTAATTAAATCGCACGAGTAACAAAGGCTGGTCTCGGTAAAAACTTACAGTTCCGGTCTTCAACCCGCTCCCCAACGGATTAAACACTTCATCACTTCTTGTTGTGTGATAAATTATTCTATCCAGAGACTGTCCTTTCTCTCACACGATCACCTTGTGATAAAACTATTTCTTACCCCTTACTTTCACATTGTCATCACTATCATCTCGGCTCAGACAGCAATATAAACATCTATTACCTACCTGATAAAAGCTACGACAAACATTATCTACCAGTTGTATAGCAACACCCTTTATCAATTATATATATATATATATATATATATATATATATATATATATATATATATATATATATATATATATATATATATATATAAATAATTGATAAAGGGTGTTGCTATACAACTGGTAGTTTAGTAAATTAAGAATGTCGTGAAGTGTTTGTTTAAAGAGAATACAGTTTAGTGTTAGAGTTGGACAGAAACATAGTAGCTAACCGTAACATTAACCGTAACCATTTTTTTGCGACGAGATGTCCGACTGCACAGTAACCTGGGATTGCACCAATCTGGTACACAGAGAAAAAAATACCAGGCTTCAGTTAGTTTATTAAAAAATTGGAGGAGAGTGGACTAGCATCAGATGATATTTATTTGCCTCCACTCATCCACTATCTTTGTCTGCCCTGTTCAACCTAACTGTCGATTATAATGATGGTATTTAGTGTAATGTTGCTTTCAGTTTTGTGACGTATTCAAATGCTTATTATCATTCACAATTGACTGCTGTTGGTGTTGACAATTTACATTAGAATTTGTTGTTTGCTTGCCTCTTGTATTACTTCTTTTAAAAAAAATTGCCTTATTATTAGTTAATAGTGGTTTTTGTTTTGTTTATTCTCATGTCTTGTTTCTTTTGTTTCATAGTGTATATGTTTTTTTTAAAAATACCAGGTACGTGAGTAGTAGGGTATGCGCAAAACAGGTAGCATTCTGCAGGCGCGCTGCAGGCGCGTGACTTTTATATAGCAAAAATTCTGCAGGCGCGTGACTTTTATATAAGCGCAATCTGCAGGCGCAAGATGGCGGACTTGAGCTAACAAGGGGAGGTTATATGGGTCAAGATGGCGGACTTGAGCTAACAAGGGGGAGATAACAAGATGGCGGACTTGAGATAACAAGGGGAGATAACAAGAGGGCGGGATGACTTTTATATAGCAAAATACTCGATCGATTTCAGGCATCGGCGTTTCAGGCGGCGGCGCATGACTTTTTATAGGAAAAATGTGCAGGTGGAGCATCAGGCGGGATGACTTTTTATATAAGGAAATACTCATTACACAGGTGGAGCATTAGTCGGGATGACTTTTTATATAAGAAAATACTCATTGAGCAGGTGGAGCATCAGGCGGAGGGTGATGACTTTTTATATAAGAAAATACTCATTGAGCAGGTGGAGCAGCAGGCGGGATGACTTTTTATATAAGAAAATACTCAGTGTGCAGGTGGAGCAGCAGGCGGGATGACTTTTTATATAGGGAAAATGTGCAGGGGCAAGATGGCGGGGTGACTTTTTATATAAGAAAATACTCAGTGTGCAGGTGGAGCAGCAGGCGGGATGACTTTTTATATAAGGAAATACTCAGTGTGCAGGTGGAGCATCAGGTGTTGGTGCATGACTTTGTATATAAGAAAATACTCAGTGTGCAGGTGGAGCATTAGGTGGGGTGACTTTTTATATAGGGAAAATGTGCAGGGGCAAGATGGCGGGGTGACTTTTTATATAAGGAAATACTCATTGCGCAGGTGGAGCATCAGGCGGGGTGACTTTGTATATGAGAAAATACTCATTGCGCAGGTGGGGCATCAGGCGAGATGACTTTTTATAAAAGGAATTGAGGGGGAGGGTAGGGGGAGGCGGATGACTTTTTATATAGTAATATGTGTTTATTGAGATAACAAGAAGACGATAATAGGAAGAGGATAATAGTTAGACTTTGAGATTTTTAGATAACAAGAAGACGTTATTTATTAATTCTGCAGGAGTGATGCAGGGACAAGATGGCGGGATGACTTTTTATATAAGGAAATACTCAGTGTGCAGGTGGAGCATCAGGTGTTGGTGCATGACTTTGTATATAAGAAAATACTCAGTGTGCAGGTGGAGCATTAGGTGGGGTGACTTTTTATATAGGGAAAATGTGCAGGGGCAAGATGGCGGGGTGACTTTTTATATAAGGAAATACTCATTGCGCAGGTGGAGCATCAGGCGGGGTGACTTTGTATATAAGAAAATACTCATTGCGCAGGTGGGGCATCAGGCGAGATGACTTTTTATATAAGGAATTGAGGGGGAGGGTAGGGGGAGGCGGATGACTTTTTATATAGTAATATGTGTTTATTGAGATAACAAGAAGACGATAATAGGAAGAGGATAATAGTTAGACTTTGAGATTTTTAGATAACAAGAAGACGTTATTTATTAATTCTGCAGGAGTGATGCAGGGACAAGATGGCGGGATGACTTTTTATATAAGGAAATACTCAGTGTGCAGGTGGAGCATCAGGTGTTGGTGCATGACTTTGTATATAAGAAAATACTCTGTGTGCAGGTGGAGCATTAGGTGGGGTGACTTTTTATATAGGGAAAATGTGCAGGGGCAAGATGGCGGGGTGACTTTTTATATAAAGAAATACTCAGTGTGCAGGTGGAGCATCAGGCGGAGGGTGATGATTTTTTATATAAGGGATTGATGTGGAGCATCAGGCGGCGGGTGACGATATTTTATATAAGGGATTGACGTGGAGCAGCAGGTGTTGGTGCATGACTTTTTATATAAGGAATTGAGAAGAAGGAGAGGAGGTACATGACTTTTTATATATAAGGAAAATGTGCAGGTGGAGCATCAGACGGGATGACTTTTTATATAGTAATATATTAGTGTTTATTTTTAGATAACAAGAAGGCGTTATTTATAAACATATATTAATTCTGCAGGAGTGATGCAGGGACAAGATGGCGGGATGACTTTTTATATATAAGGAAAATGTGCAGGTGGAGCAGCAGGTGTTGGTGACTTTTTATATAGGGAAAATGTGCAGGGGCAAGATGGCGGGGTGACTTTTTATATATAAGGAAAATGTGCAGGTGGAGCAGCAGGCGGGATGACTTTTTATATAAGGAAATACTCAGTGTGCAGGTGGAGCATCAGGCGGGATGACTTTTTATATAAGAAAATACTCAGTGTGCAGGTGGAGCATCAGGTGGGGTGACTTTTTATATAAGGAAATACTCAGTGTGCAGGTGGAGCAGCAGGCGGGATGACTTTTTATATAAGAAAATACCCATTACGCAGGTGGAGCATCAGGCGGGATGACTTTTTATATAAGAAAATACTCAGTGTGCAGGTGGAGCATCAGGCGGCGGGTGATGACATTTTATATAAGGGATTGAGGTGGAGCAGCAGGTGTTGGTACATGACTTTTTATATAAGGAATTGAGGATTAGGAGAGGAGGAGGCGCATGACTTTTTATATAAGAAAATACTCAGTGTGCAGGTGGAGCATTAGGTGGGGTGACTTTTTATATAAGGAATTGAGGAGGAGGGCAGGCGGAGGTGGATGACTTTTTTATATAAGGAATTGAGGAGGAGGGTAGGAGGAGGTGGATGACTTTTTATATAGTAATATATTAGTGTTTATTTTTAGATAACAAGAAGAGACTATATTTAGACTTGAGACATGACTTTTATATAAGGAAAACGGGCAGGTGCGCTGGAGGGGCAAGATGGCGGGATGACTTTTTATATAAGGAATTGAGGAGGAGGGTAGGCGGAGGAAGATGGCGGGGTGACTTTTTATATAAGGGCTTATGAGGAGGGCAGGCGGAGCAAGATGGCGGGATGACTTTTATATAAGGAATTGAGGAGGCGGGTAGGCGGATGCGGATGACTTTTTATATAGTAATATATTAGTGTTTATTTTTAGATAACAAGAGGACGTTATTTATAGACATATATTAATTCTGCAGGAGTGATGCAGGGGCAAGATGGCGGGATGCCTTTTTATATAAGGGAAATGTGGTGGCGCTTTGTGGTGACCCGTGACTTTTATATAGCACTATATTAGTTCACTAATAGTGTGTTGTGGTCGAGTGGAGGTTTTTTTTCTTTGTGGTGGGGGGTGATGAGGCATGGGTGTAATGTACCAGGTGGGGTTAGGTTAGGGGTGATATTTTTGTGTGATGTGGTATGGTTTTGGATGTGGAAGAGAGATATTTTAGATGTTGAGGGGAGATGTGGTGACGTTGTCAGGATGCATCTGTGTACATTTTTGGGGTGTAGCAGGCGAGTGGACCAGCATTGAGAGGTGGGAGTGAAGAGGCGTCGGTGACGAGGTACGGGTGTAATGTAGCAGGTGGGGTTAGGTTAGGGGGATATTTTTGTGTGATGTGGTATGGTTTTGGAGGTGGAAGAGAGATATTTTAGATGTGGTGACGTTGTCAGGATGCATCTGTGTACATTTTTGGGGTGTAGCAGGCGAGTGGACCAGCATTGAGAGGTGGGAATGAAGAGACGTCGGTGACGAGGTACGGGTGTAATGTAGCAGGTGGGGTTAGGTTAGGGCGGATTTTTTGTGTGTTGTGGAATTGTTTTGTTACGTGTGTTGGTGTGTTTGTTTATACAGTCTACAACCGCGTGACTTTTATATAACGAAAATGTGTTGGAGGAGCCGATGGAGGAGCAGATGGAGGAGCTATGGAGGAGCAAGATGGCGGGATGACTTTTATATAAGGAAAATCTGGAGGAGCGATGGAGGAGCTCTGGAGGGGCAAGATGGCGGGGTGACTTTTTATATAGGAAAAATGTGCAGGTGCAAGATGGCGAGATGACTTTTTAAATAAGGAATTGAGGTGGAGCATCAGGCGGAGGGTGATGACTTTTTATATAAGAAAATACTCAGTGTGCAGGTGGAGCAACAGGCGTTGGTGATGACTTTTTATATAGGAAAATACGCCGATGACTTTTTATATAGTAATATATTAGTGTTTATTTTTAGATAACAAGAAGACGTTATTTATAGACATATATTAACTCTGCAGGAGTGATGCAGGGGCAAGATGGTGGGATGACTTTTTATATAAGGAATTGAGGAGGAGGGTAGGAGGAGGCGGGTATATATATATATATATATATATATATATATATATATATATATATAATTTTTGAGTATTTTCTTATATAAAAAGTAATCACCCTCCGCCTGATGCTCCACCCCAATTCCTTATATAAAAAGTCATCTCTATATAAAAGTCATCCCGCCATCTTGCTCCTCCATAGCTCCTCCATCTGCTCCTCCATCGGCTCCTCCAACACATTTTCGTTATATAAAAGTCACGCGGTTGTAGACTGTATAAACAAACACACCAACACACGTAACAAAACAATTCCACAACACACAAAAATCCGCCCTAACCTAACCCCACCTGCTACATTACACCCGTACCTCGTCACCGACGTCTCTTCATTCCCACCTCTCAATGCTGGTCCACTCGCCTGCTACACCCCAAAAATGTACACAGATGCATCCTGACAACGTCACCACATCTAAAATATCTCTCTTCCACCTCCAAAACCATACCACATCACACAAAAATATCCCCCTAACCTAACCCCACCTGCTACATTACACCCGTACCTCGTCACCGACGCCTCTTCACTCCCACCTCTCAATGCTGGTCCACTCGCCTGCTACACCCCAAAAAATGTACACAGATGCATCCTGACAACGTCACCACATCTCCCCTCAACATCTAAAATATCTCTCTTCCACATCCAAAACCATACCACATCACACAAAAATATCACCCCTAACCTAACCCCACCTGGTACATTACACCCATGCCTCATCACCCCCACCACAAAGAAAAAAACCTCCACTCGACCACAACACACTATTAGTGAACTAATATAGTGCTATATAAAAGTCACGGGTCACCACAAAGCGCCACCACATTTCCCTTATATAAAAAGGCATCCCGCCATCTTGCCCCTGCATCACTCCTGCAGAATTAATATATGTCTATAAATAACATCCTCTTGTTATCTAAAAATAAACACTAATATATTACTATATAAAAAGTCATCCGTATCCGCCTACCCGCCTCCTCAATTCCTTATATAAAAGTCATCCCGCCATCTTGCTCCGCCTGCCCTCCTCATAAGCCCTTATATAAAAAGTCACCCCGCCATCTTCCTCCGCCTACCCTCCTCCTCAATTCCTTATATAAAAAGTCATCCCGCCATCTTGCCCCTCCAGCGCACCTGCCCGTTTTCCTTATATAAAAGTCATGTCTCAAGTCTAAATATAGTCTCTTCTTGTTATCTAAAAATAAACACTAATATATTACTATATAAAAAGTCATCCACCTCCTCCTACCCTCCTCCTCAATTCCTTATATAAAAAGTCATCCACCTCCGCCTGCCCTCCTCCTCAATTCCTTATATAAAAAGTCACCCCACCTAATGCTCTACCTGCACACTGAGTATTTTCTTATATAAAAAGTCATGCGCCTCCTCCTCTCCTCCTCCTCAATTCCTTATATAAAAAGTCATGTACCAACACCTGCTGCTCCACCTCAATCCCTTATATAAAATGTCATCACCCGCCGCCTGATGCTCCACCTGCACACTGAGTATTTTCTTATATAAAAAGTCATCCCGCCTGATGCTCCACCTGCGTAATGGGTATTTTCTTATATAAAAAGTCATCCCGCCTGCTGCTCCACCTGCACACTGAGTATTTCCTTATATAAAAAGTCACCCCACCTGATGCTCCACCTGCACACTGAGTATTTTCTTATATAAAAAGTCATCCCGCCTGATGCTCCACCTGCACACTGAGTATTTCCTTATATAAAAAGTCATCCCGCCTGCTGCTCCACCTGCACATTTTCCTTATATATAAAAAGTCACCCCGCCATCTTGCCCCTGCACATTTTCCCTATATAAAAAGTCACCAACACCTGCTGCTCCACCTGCACATTTTCCTTATATATAAAAAGTCATCCCGCCATCTTGTCCCTGCATCACTCCTGCAGAATTAATATATGTTTATAAATAACGCCTTCTTGTTATCTAAAAATAAACACTAATATATTACTATATAAAAAGTCATCCCGTCTGATGCTCCATCTGCACATTTTCCTTATATATAAAAAGTCATGTACCTCCTCTCCTTCTTCTCAATTCCTTATATAAAAAGTCATGCACCAACACCTGCTGCTCTACGTCAATCCCTTATATAAAATATCGTCACCCGCCGCCTGATGCTCCACATCAATCCCTTATATAAAAAATCATCACCCTCCGCCTGATGCTCCACCTGCACACTGAGTATTTCTTTGTATAAAAAGTCACCCCGCCATCTTGCCCCTGCACATTTTCCCTATATAAAAAGTCACCCCACCTAATGCTCCACCTGCACACTGAGTATTTTCTTATATACAAAGTCATGCACCAACACCTGATGCTCCACCTGCACACTGAGTATTTCCTTATATAAAAAGTCATCCCGCCATCTTGTCCCTGCATCACTCCTGCAGAATTAATAAATAACGTCTTCTTGTTATCTAAAAATCTCAAAGTCTAACTATTATCCTCTTCCTATTATCGTCTTCTTGTTATCTCAATAAACACATATTACTATATAAAAAGTCATCCGCCTCCCCCTACCCTCCCCCTCAATTCCTTATATAAAAAGTCATCTCGCCTGATGCCCCACATGCGCAATGAGTATTTTCTCATATACAAAGTCACCCCGCCTGATGCTCCACCTGCGCAATGAGTATTTCCTTATATAAAAAGTCACCCCGCCATCTTGCCCCTGCACATTTTCCCTATATAAAAAGTCACCCCACCTAATGCTCCACCTGCACACTGAGTATTTTCTTATATACAAAGTCATGCACCAACACCTGATGCTCCACCTGCACACTGAGTATTTCCTTATATAAAAAGTCATCCCGCCATCTTGTCCCTGCATCACTCCTGCAGAATTAATAAATAACGTCTTCTTGTTATCTAAAAATCTCAAAGTCTAACTATTATCCTCTTCCTATTATCGTCTTCTTGTTATCTCAATAAACACATATTACTATATAAAAAGTCATCCGCCTCCCCCTACCCTCCCCCTCAATTCCTTATATAAAAAGTCATCTCGCCTGATGCCCCACCTGCGCAATGAGTATTTTCTTATATACAAAGTCACCCCGCCTGATGCTCCACCTGCGCAATGAGTATTTCCTTATATAAAAAGTCACCCCGCCATCTTGCCCCTGCACATTTTCCCTATATAAAAAGTCACCCCACCTAATGCTCCACCTGCACACTGAGTATTTTCTTATATACAAAGTCATGCACCAACACCTGATGCTCCACCTGCACACTGAGTATTTCCTTATATAAAAAGTCATCCCGCCTGCTGCTCCACCTGCACACTGAGTATTTTCTTATATAAAAAGTCACCCCGCCATCTTGCCCCTGCACATTTTCCCTATATAAAAAGTCATCCCGCCTGCTGCTCCACCTGCACACTGAGTATTTTCTTATATAAAAAGTCATCCCGCCTGCTGCTCCACCTGCTCAATGAGTATTTTCTTATATAAAAAGTCATCACCCTCCGCCTGATGCTCCACCTGCTCAATGAGTATTTTCTTATATAAAAAGTCATCCCGACTAATGCTCCACCTGTGTAATGAGTATTTCCTTATATAAAAAGTCATCCCGCCTGATGCTCCACCTGCACATTTTTCCTATATAAAAAGTCATGCGCCGCCGCCTGAAACGCCGATGCCTGAAATCGATCGAGTATTTTGCTATATAAAAGTCATCCCGCCCTCTTGTTATCTCCCCTTGTTATCTCAAGTCCGCCATCTTGTTATCTCCCCCTTGTTAGCTCAAGTCCGCCATCTTGACCCATATAACCTCCCCTTGTTAGCTCAAGTCCGCCATCTTGCGCCTGCAGATTGCGCTTATATAAAAGTCACGCGCCTGCAGAATTTTTGCTATATAAAAGTCACGCGCCTGCAGCGCGCCTGCAGAATGATACCTGTTTTGCGCATACCCTACTACTCACGTACCTGGTATTTTTAAAAAAAACATATACACTATGAAACAAAAGAAACAAGACATGAGAATAAACAAAACAAAAACCACTATTAACTAATAATAAGGCAATTTTTTTTAAAAGAAGTAATACAAGAGGCAAGCAAACAACAAATTCTAATGTAAATTGTCAACACCAACAGCAGTCAATTGTGAATGATAATAAGCAT
The DNA here is from genome assembly GCA_024509875.1 of Oreohelix idahoensis. Lineage (NCBI taxonomy): Eukaryota > Metazoa > Mollusca > Gastropoda > Stylommatophora > Oreohelicidae > Oreohelix > Oreohelix idahoensis. The sequence continues at coordinate 59,877 of JAMPIV010006192.1, read as the reverse complement.
TTGAATACGTCACAAAACTGAAAGCAACATTACACTAAATACCATCATTATAATCGACAGTTAGGTTGAACAGGGCAGACAAAGATAGTGGATGAGTGGAGGCAAATAAATATCATCTGATGCTAGTCCACTCTCCTCCAATTTTTTAATAAACTAACTGAAGCCTGGTATTTTTTTCTCTGTGTACCAGATTGGTGCAATCCCAGGTTACTGTGCAGTCGGACATCTCGTCGCAAAAAAATGGTTACGGTTAATGTTACGGTTAGCTACTATGTTTCTGTCCAACTCTAACACTAAACTGTATTCTCTTTAAACAAACACTTCACGACATTCTTAATTTACTAAACTACCACTAACCTTTATTCTAACCTTGTTTGTGAAGCGAATGCAACAACAGGCCTGTACACATTGCGATTAAACCACCAGATGCTGTCGCAGAAAGATGCAGTCATTCTGATAGCGATTTCGGTACTTTTTAAAAAGGATTTATTAGCTTAAAAAGAAGTAGCTCTGGTTTTTCAAAGTTTTGCATTATCTAATCTCTACTAATGTAATATATGCGTGTCGATAACCTGTATGTTATTGTCCCGTCTAGTTCCCGGGGACAAATTTGGGAAACTAAGAGCCAGGGATCCAGACGTCCCGGTCGACCCAGAGTTCGCAGGAACGAAACAATTACACAATCTCTAAAGGACCGAGGACTAGATTGGAGCCAGGCCAGAAGGAAGACAGCCGATAGGATAATGATGTGCTCTCTCTCTGGCAAACCTCTTCGCCCCAGGGTAGAACAGGAACGACCAAGTAAATAGGTAAGTAAGTAGGTAAGTAAATAGGTAAGTAAGTAGGTAAGTAAGTAGGTGAGTAAGTAGGTAAGTAAATAGGTAAGTAAGTAGGTAAGTAAGTAGTACCCGGGAGTCTCTCAAGAGGCTAAGAAAGAACAGAACTACTGTACTACGGGCATGTCGTACAAGGCAACTAATATTTTTTTTTTTTTTTTTTCGTACGCCCGCTAATACTCGAGGCGAAATCTCAGATTATTATTTATGTCTAACCTGACATTGATTTTACGTGAGTATCCCTTTTTTCTTGTACAGAGACAGGTGTCCCTCGCCATTCAGGCAAATACTCTCCGATTTCGGAGGTACCCATTACAGCTGTGTCGGCTCAGGAGCCGCCAATCCCTGGTCGACGACACTCCTTCAAATGTCCTCGCCAGGTCTCGAGTTAATCCAGTCCAAATCCCGGTCGATGAAAAATCCTCAAATGCCGTCACCCGGGTTTGATCCTGGATCACCCGGTGGATCACCCGGTCGCCAGAGCGGTGTGGTAACCACTACGCTAGCGCGGCCCCCGGCAACTAATATAAAGTTGTACATGTCGTACAAGGCAACTAATATAAAGTTGTGCATGTCGTACAAGGCAACTAATATAAAATTGTACATGTCGTACAAGGCAACTAATATAACGTTGTACATGTCGTGCAAGGCAACTAATATAAAGTTGTGCATGTCGTACAAGGCAACTAATATAAAGGTGTGCATGTCGTACAAGGCAACTAATATAAAGTTGTGCCTATGGCTGGTAAATCATCATTTGAAACAAAATGCAGCAAAATACAGCGCTGCAAGGAATGGTTAGTGCAGATTTCCCGCAGGCAACTAGCTAAAGTTGTAGCTGCATGCTCCGTATGGAGCGCAATACAAAATAATGATGAATGATAATGTATGTTATCAAAATGTTTCCCTGTTAGTTTCGTCAATAATTATTAGTTCTTTTCAAAGTTCTTCTACCTGCTCTCAGCTGCTTTGTACACTAGTCTGATGGAAATACTATTTTGTCAGTATACGAGACGTTTGTCGACCTGTTTCAGCTCTCACTAAGAGTTTCATCGTTGGAAATATGGCTTTTTTATTGTTGCCTCCTTTGACTGCATGTTGTTTAATCCATACATGCGCTGTTTGTGTCATATGGTCTAGTATCTATTAGAATGTTCTCCAGTTTATTGCCTCTAGCGTTTAGTTTAGGTTTATGGGCTTCATCTAGTATTTTTGTCCAGTTTATGGTTACTTCTTCAGCTCTATATATCCTATATTTTGAACAGCTTTTTGAACATCACCAGACCTTAAAGTCTTTTGCATTTGGACATGCGCCCTAACATAACCGACTAGGTTGAACGGGACGTGCCTCGCCAAAACGAGGCAAAATTTTATTCTCTTTTTTTTTCTAACCATTTGTCTGCCCATGAATGTAACTGGTTTTATTCATGTACTTGTTCTTGTCTTGACATTGTTGTGTTAGTTTTAAGCGGTATGGCATATTTACATTTGGAATTTTAAGAGCTATTTTAAAACTTCCGTCTGTTATACTTGATGGTCTACCTCTCTTCCTCTACGGATTCCAGAACAAGTACTGCATTGTTATGCTATCACCATCCATATGTTACCGGGATTGGAAAAGGGAGCACACAAATTATAACACTGTTTCCTAACACGAAACGTGAAAGGCAACTAAAGAGGGTAAGGTTTGGGGCTAGCAAAGATATCCTGTAGAAACATTAATCTAACTAAATATCAAGTATGCACATGTCAAGCAAAGCAAAAAATTTATCACTCACTCTCTACTTGGAGGCTCATAACGAAGCACACAGAAAGCCTAAAAGAGTCTGGATTGCTGATTCATTTTTTTTTCGTCTAGGAAAATCTTTAGAACTTTCGTGTCCTTGGTTTACTTAACTCTAATTGGAAGGTTCTACAGCTTAAACAACAACAAAAAAATTGTCTTCTGCATTTTCCACTTTTATGTTTAAATTTGTCGTTATGGTTTATCTCTGTAGCAAAAAGATCTGAGTTTGTATCGCTCAGTATTTCCCCTGTGGTAAAGGCTAAGGTATTGTACCTACTTCACTGTTGCGAGTGTCAACTGCCATTGAGCCAGTTTAGTATAACTAGGTTCTACCTCTCTGTAAGGTCAAATGATCTTTTCACTGCTTATTATTGCGCCCAAATTCGTTGTAATAGGCATTGGAATCTTTTATCAGTAATGTTCTATCACTTATTTTAGTGCTAATAGTTGCTTTATCGATTTCGATTACATCACCGTTTGGGCTGTAAATATGTATTATTGTTGATGGGGTCGTTTGTATATATGTCTCCATGGTTACTTTGTTTCCTATTAGAGTTACTTGCCCTTGCGCTAACTTCCTCTTCCTGTTCTCTGCTTCTAATTACATGGTTGATTAAACGTGTCGAGTTATATCCAGTGTGTTCAGGCTTCGTGATTATGCTTCATAATGTGAGAATGTTTGACAGCGAGCCACGTCTCAATACATTTACTATACACAACAGTAAATATCAACAATTATCTTCAGTTCTTCTGCTTCGTCGTCTAGTTGTAGATATATTCCTTCAATACTGTTTCTTTAAAAATGCTCCAAATCTAATATCTTGAATTTTCGTGAACTAACAAGATAACTCCACTCTTTCTTTCCTCAAATCTGTCATTCCTGAGTATTTTATATCCCAAATAGCTAAATTTTTATTTTTTTTTTTTTTTTTATTTTTTTTTTTTTAAATTAGGGTTTAGGTGATTTTCGTAATCGCTCAATCTGTTAGATAACTTTTTACTGTGTTTTCTTTTTCTGTTTAGATAGTTCAATGTGTTTTTCTTCATATTCTTTTACTCACTATCTACTATTTTCCAATGAAATCCAATTTCCATGTTACCATTTGATACAGACATTTCTAACAAGTAATGGTAAATGCTTCTAAACCCTGAACTGCTCTATAAGCTGTTATTAGTTTCCTGTTGTTTGTTTTACATGTCTACCTTTTGCCTTCTCCAGTGGTCGTAAGTATTCTTTCCAGAATGGCAAGGCTATTGGAAGTTTCTGTACGTTGTGATATTTTTTATCTCTATTAAATTCTTGCTTTAATGTTCTATACATTGATCTTTTTTTTGAGTGTTTTTATACGAAGTGCAAATGGATTCACCACTTCTGTTAGTCTTGGTCATACGCTTTTATTACCAGTTTAATTTTTACTTCATTAGCTATATGTATCTGGCTGTATATTGTGTTTGCTAGTTGTACTCCTTTCGAATGACCTTATGTCTGTCATAAACGCGTTGCAGAACAACACAGCGATTGATGCCATGAAACCCCGTCGTAGGTCACAGTAACTTTATATGTTATTGGTAGTATTGTTCATTATAAAACTACGTCATACCGGATTCGTGATGTTCTTAACAATATCAATTCTGCTGCCACCTTTATTATCTGTAATCCATTTTCTGGAATACTCAGGAAATGAGAAACATTGGGAGAGCAAACGAAAAACAAACACATACACAAACACAAACACACAGAGACACAAGCATGGAGAAGTGAACATGATACAAATATTTAAGGGATATAGATTCGACAGGTTCGATTCCAGGAGAATATTAGATTGACGCCAATGGCAGTGCGCCATGAGACTCCTAAAGAGGACCTCCTTCCATCTTGGATGGTCGCCCGGCCAAAAAGAAATCTAAATTTATTTGCTTGGTTGCACTGTCCATACATGATGTTTGTGGCTTAACATTTTGACAGGATCAGGTGACCGGCTACATAAGACATTCTTTAGTTGCCTTTTAAGACATGCTTGTAGGGTACACTTCTTTGCTTTCCTTTCAGGCCCCGGTAACACACGAGTCAGTGCAACAGGAGATGAGAAGACGCTGGTATTGACTAGGACACACATTCGTAAAATCCGTTGATATCCTTACAGGGCAGCCTTGTTCTGGAATAGACTGGATAAAAGAAGTGAGAGATAGAGAGAAAGAGAGAGAGAGATATCGAAACACCCATTGAGAAAAGAACTGGAGACATAAATGATAGGGGTGAAGAGATTTGGAAAGATCTTGAGCCAAGGGCACAGAACTGTAGGACCTGGTACATGTCTGCTGAAGGCTTATGCATCTTGAGGAGCTGTGAAGTAATGATGATTATGTTGATAATGACGATAGTGATGGTGATGAAGGTGGTGATAGCGATAAAGATGATGATGGTGACGGCAATGAGGACGATAACAGAGATAAAGGCGACTGATGGCATTCGAAAAAACAGATAGAACATGAATAGACCAAGCAGTACTGTTAAAATGTCTCTGTTTATTTCTCCCAAGGTCTACTACTGCCTCTAGTCAAAGACTTATTCCTACTGGCATTATTCTACATGAAAATACAAAACTGAATTCAAAATTGTATGCTTCTTGTTTTATATTTTTTTGCTAACATAACAGACGTGTTGTTAACTGTATAGACCTTTCAAGTAACAGCACAGACATGTGTTATAAAAATGTAGACCTTTTTGTGACAGTGCAATGTGTGTTGTTAACAGTGTAGACCTTTCTTGTAACAAGTACAAAGAGTGTTGTAACAATATAGACCTTTCTTGTAACAGTACAAAGTGTGTTGTAAGAATATAGACCTTTCTTGTAATAGTACATATGTGTTGTTAACATTGTAGACCTTCTTGCAATAGTACAAACGTGTGTTGTTAACAGTATAGACCTTTATTATAATAGTACATACGTGTGTTGTTAACAGTACAGATCTTTCCTGTAACAGTACAAATGTGTGTTATAACAGCAGAGACCTTTCTTGGAACAGTGCAAGCGTATGCTGTAATAGCATTTACACATCTTGCATCAGACAAGATGAGTTGTGTAACGATGTAGACACTTGTTCTAACAGTACAGATGTGAATACGATTCAACAGCAACTTTCAAACTTGGTCAGTAGGTTTCAAATACAATTAACAAAGCATAATAGAAGCTTATGAACTTAACTGCAGGAAAACAGACAACATAAATCGTATACAAAAGGTGAAAAACAATTTCTCATATCTAAATTGCTTGCATTCGCCAGCATAGTTGGAGGTCTCAATTTAGACAGTGAATGTTGAGTGATTAATACGAGATATAACAACCGCTGGTACTTAACTTGAATCAAGCTTGGCGATTTAATTTTTATTCTTTCTTTGTTTACCACGCTAATAAGCCGTTTTCTGCAGCAAAAATTACATTTCTAATTTCGTCTATTTTCTTGACAGCATTTTTTTAACTCTCTCTCTCTCTCTCTCTCTCTCTCTCTCTCTCTCTCTCTCTCTCTCTCTCTCTCTCTCTCTCTCTCTCTCTCTCTCTCTCTCTCTCTCTCTCTCTCTCTCTCACTCGTTTGCAAACTTTGTTGCGTTAGTTTTACATTTTCTGACATAATACATTGTTGCGTATTAATTCCATCACATTTTTATTATGTTTAATGACCCTTCGTGTATTTTGTTATTGGAAAGGCTTGTTAGTTGTATTCAAATAAAAACATGTTCTTAGATTAGTATACAGGCAGTAGATAAATTCTATAAGCAGAAAACGTTAGAAAATGGCTGTGCGGTGGTAGAGAGATTAGACATTATGGTAGTTCCTGATGCTAGGACTAAGTGACTGAACAAAACCCCTTAGAGTTAGGAAATTTTATTACGTAAGGCGTACGTTGTAAGAACGACAGACATATAAGCACAATTTACGCAGAGAACTAAAGTTGTTAGAAAATGTGAAGTAATAAGAAGCTTTTATTATTTTGACATTATTGCTTGGGGAAAATTCTTGACGTATAAATGGACACATAACACTTGAGGAAAGGTTTAGCTTATCACATTTAGTCAATACATAAGTTACATCTGCTGTTACTAGTAAAAGTCACTGTGACATGTGTGAAAGTCCAATAATAGTTTAACAAAAGGTTTTAATATTCAAGACTCAACCATCTGTAACTAGATGCACTGACAATCAATCACCAAGACAGGTAAGATTCGTAGATGCTGTTACTTTATAATGATTTGCTGCTAGTTTTTATTTATTAATTTTTTTTTTTTTTAAGTTGTGTGGTATCGGCTTTATCTCCTAATTATTATATTTCACAAGGATTTGGTCGTAAGCATGCGTACACAATGTTTATAAAAACTTTTCGCTATTTTATGAGAATATCAGAGCAATACACGAAAAACAAAACGTGATATGACCAAATCGAAGTTAGCAGAAATAATCTATAATTTACAGAACATCCCACACACAATATTCTGCTTCAGGCGCTTAAGTACAAAACTACTTACAACTTGAAAAAATTGTAGTTTCTATTCAAGTTCGAAGAGAATGATATTTCACTAGAAAGTTATCCAGAATTCGCCTTAAAGAGACAAAGTAGGGCAAGGAAAGTCAGCATGAACAGCGTGAGTATTCATACAAAGATTCGGCTAACAGCAAGTCAGAGACTGGAATGGTTTGTCTTCAAAGCTTTCATAAACAGAAATACAACAGACAAAAAAGACTTAAAGTGGACATTTGCCAGCTTAGTTTTCCACGTGGTCAAACAATTTACTTAAGTACCTTAGCTGTTTTAAATTAACATAGAAAACTATGTGGTTTATTGCTTCCATGTATGTGTGTTTTCTCCGGGACTCATCCAGCACAAAGTGTGTTTGTGTTCGGTATGGTCGATAATTTGGGACTTGAAAGAGGAAGAGTATATATATATATATATACAAGGGGATTGACATAAGTCTTGGGCCTGACCATGAAGGACATGTCACAGAGAGCTGAAATTTTGTATAGTGTTTATTCCTTTCCAATATAGCCACCGTCTGAATTGACACACTTCTGTCATCTCTGCTTGACCTTGAAAAGACCTTGGGAGTAGAACACCCTATTTTTCAAACTAAACCAGCCATCACATGCCAGTATAACCTCTTCATCGCTGTCAAAATGATTTCCTGTTAGCTGTTTTTAAGATTTGGGAATAGAAAAAAGTCTGATGGAGCCAAATCTGGAGAATATGGTGGGTGTGGAAGAATTTCAATATTCAAATCGTTGGCTGCTAGCTGCACAAGCTGTGCTTTGTGAGAGGGCGCGTTGTCTTGAAGCAAGGGAAGATTTTGAGTGCGCGTTATCCCTCGTTTCCTGGTCACAACCTTTCTTAGTTTGGTGAGAAGATCTGCATTGTACTGTCCATTAACTGTGTTGCCATGAGGCAGATAATCTTTCAAAAGGACACCTTTGCCGTCCCAAAAAACAGTCAGCATCACTTTTCCTGCAGATTTCTGCGCTCTCGGCTTGACAGGTGTTGGGGAGCCCGAATTTTTCCATTGCATGCTGGCAATTTTGGATTTGGGGTCATAATGGTGTACCCAAGTCTCATCTACTGTCACCATGGTCTCCAAAAACATTTTTTGACTGACACTTTTTGAGCAACTGTTGACAGCAATTGACTCTCGTTTGCTTCTGTTCACGTGTCAACAGTCGCGGAACCCAGCGTGCACACACTTTTCTCATGTTCAGTCTGTTGTGTAAAATTCTATAAACTGTTCTTTCATTTAGTTTTACTCTACTAGCTATCTCCACAATTGTCATTTTTCGATCCTGGTCAATGATTTTCTTCACTCTCGTTGCATTTTCATCGTTGCACTCTGAGGCTAGTCTACCAGATCAGCAACATTTGAGCGGCCGCACTTAAACTGTTGACACCAGTTTTTTTACCGAAGTATATGAAGGACAAGAATCACGAAACACTGGTTCCATCTCCCTGCGTATTTATGTAGGTGGTTTTCCCTGAAACATCATAAATTTTATCACAGCTCTGGCCTCCTTCTTTTCCATTGTTTTGTCAAATCTTTGGAGCAGCAGATCCGGTCAATAGGGTACATTGCGCCGTGCACCGTAGCGGGAAAACCCATTGAAGAAACAAACGCGTACTTCACACATTCAGTGCAAATATGATGAACTTTAAATGTGCCAAGTTTCATCTTCCTCCTGTGACTCCTTCATGGTCAGGCTCAAGACTTATGTCAATCCCCTTGTGTGTATATATATATATATATATATATATATATATATATATATATATATATATATATATATATATATATATATATATATATATATATATATATATATATATATATATATATATATATATATATACATAAAGCAAGAATTTACTTTAAAGGAATATTGTTTTTCTGTCACAATAATTCCAAAGAAAGAGGTCGTGAAACAAAATTTGGCAGTAATGATCTTCTCAGCTCATTTTTAAATGCTTCAAAGTTACGATTTTTAAATTTGTTATAACACTTACTAGTTATTCAGACCAACAAAGAAACATATTGCACAATGTGAACACCAAGTCTTTACATTTGTTTATTGATATTTTCTTTATTCGGATTAGATTGGACCAACTGTCTTCTCCACATCGAAAGTTGGCTACAAGAGACATACGTATTTTCTGTCTCTTCCTGCAGGGCAAGCACTGGGATATCACTTCCTAGTCATTACATTACTTTTATTGATCACTTCCTAGTCATTACATTACTTTTATTGATCAGTATGTGTATAGACGTCATCTTATTACTCCCTAGCTTTCAGCCTTTCCATCAAAAATGGTTTCCACTGGAAGATTCTCTCTTTTTAGAAGTCTAATTCATAGAATAGTATCTCTTTCTTTACTTCTCTTTTTGTGCATTTCAGAAATTGTTGTTATATCAATTCAGAATTTCCGTTATATAAATGTATCATTATTGGCTGTAAAACTATAGGGCTATTCGTCACAAAAAGTGTGTAATTTCAAATTTTTGTCTTATGCAAAGTAACAGTTTAAGAATTAATACCGAAGTAGAAGAGAATCAGCTAAAGATTTTCCGTCACCATGGTTTTAAAAAAAAAAAAAAAAACTTAAAGACCAGAAAAAAATACTTGAAATTTAACAAAATAATCAGGTCTTAATTAAAGTCAAGTTTTCAAATTGCAAATAACATTCTGTTCAACTGAAAAGGACCTAATTTAAATAGCGTTCTTTAAGTAGGATTTCCGGCACATTTGGTTTTGCATTTAAATGTGGCGTTAATTGCAATAAACAGATTTAGCATTGTGTGGTAAACAATCCAATTAATTAGCTATTCTCAGATCTAAATCTTATCACCTTTGCGCATATTGCAACAAAAATAACAAAACTGAATGCACAATTTATATTGGGCAAGGAAATACCTTACAGTGAAGTTTCTCATTTAACAAGAATAAATTGATTCACGAAAATTGTCAAACATTAATATAAATGAAAACAAGTCGTGCAATATTGTGCCATAAAATGCCTCGATACTTTTATTTAAATGCAACTTCAAGAATACAAGAAAAAAAGCAGAACATTTTGTAAATATAAAAAAAATATTGAAGAGGGTACAAAGATAGCCCAGAATGAAATTCACGTCTTATTAATAAAACTAATTACAACGAATTCTCGGAAAAATTACATCTGTGAAAACTGGTTCTTAGAAATATCAACAGTTATATTTCTTTATATCCTCGCCATGTCACTAAAAACAATGAAAATGTAAAAACGTAGGTTCAGTTAATACAATGGAACCGAGCCACATTATTTTAAAGATAACCACTATCGCCAAAAATAATAAAATTTACTCTTCAACAGGTCTTGTAAAAACTAATTGCATTTTGTTCTCGTGTGTTATTCAGTACTTTAGCGCATTCAGATAAAACTGTTAGTCAGTTGCTTTATTTGTTACATAATTTGAAATACTAATTATATCGACTAAACTTTAATCTATGAAATGGTTAACAAAAAATTGAAGAAAAAAAAAAACATAAACGATTTATCTTCCACACGACATAGGGTTCAAACTTGCTTGAATGAAAATTTATAGTCAGAGACTCAGTGTTTAACACTTGTTGGGATGAAAGACTGAAGTCAGATACATAGGGTTCAAACTTGCTTGGATGAAGGATTGAAGTCAAAGAGTGTGTGCTTGTAAAGCCAAGTTTGTTTCTAACACCTTAAATCACTAGACATGTAGGCTCTAAAACTTGGTTGTTATTAAATATATAAATTTCTAGTACATGTTCTCCTAGGACCCAACAATATGGGCAACTCCAATGTCTCAAGTTGACTTGGGCGTTTCCTGTAAAATAAAAGAAGTCGAAAACATACTTAATAAACGTTTATACATGATTAAAGATGATTTTTACACTCCTATATTTTTTCTACTTCTTCACCTCGTGCTCTTCCTGATGTTATTTCATCATCATCATCATCACCACTACCACCACCATCATTATCAACATCGTCATCATCTCCACCACCATCATCATCATCACTACCACCATCATCATCATAACCACTACCACCATCATCATGATTAGCACCATTTTCCGTTTCGCTGTTACGGAACATGGAGCCAGCACTGTAGCTTGTCCGTTTGCTCTGCTTCTCATTTGTTCCTGTATCTGCTTCTGATACAACTCCTTGGCTCTTCGAAATTTCTATAATTTTCACTTATGCCACACCTGCTGTTAATTCTTCCATTATTGCTATTGCTGTTGCAATCATTACTAATAATTGTCTTGGTATGTATGTAACGAAAGACACGCAACTGAGAGGCAATCATTAAAAATCCAAATCTACGCGATGACAGTCAATTACATCACTTAACGGCAGGAACTCAGTGGAAATTTTCCCCTTATTCTTCGAACACGCTAAAGCATTGATTTGCTTTGGTTTCGATGTCGTAGTTATCAGCGGAATAATACATTTATCACTGTGTTTTGATATTTATAAAACATATTTCGATTAACACTACACTATGGCTCTAAGAATACAGTCATCTTGCTTGCTTTCATTAGGCACTGTGTAAACAAATTATACATTCACATACTTAAGATTAGAACAACCACAAACACCAAGTTGCGTTCCTGGGGCAGCTACCACAGCCCTGAGATGGCTGTCTGAAACTCCATCGACCAGAGCAGTTATTGTATCAGACTCTCAGTCCATGTTTCGGAAGGTCCAAACTGGATGAATGGAAAATATCCATAGAAACCTCGAATTATCAGGAACTGGTGTGGATCTACTGTTCTGGTCATGTAGGGGTACACGGCAATGAAAGATCTGACAGACTAGCTTCGATGGCACTCATTTGTAGGAACACTGGATATGTATAAGGAAGTAATACTAACGACAATTAATGATCGCCTGTAAGAGAATGACACTGCAATCGATGAATCAACAGACTACGATTTTTGGAATTCGGCATCAGACGTAAGACTAGCAGGATTCGACGTATGAGAGGATGCCTCCGTCGTGTATACAACCAACGCGCTACAGGAACAATTAACATTCATCCCCTTCAACGTTTACCGGAGGAGACTGAGCACGAATGGGTGTTGCCCGGACTGCAATGAGGTCGATTCTAACAAACAATAATAATGATTTCCTTCCACGCTAGAGCTCTATGATCGATTCTAGGAACAGGTATAATTTATATTTGAAATTAAGCATCAGTCTTCAACTTTCATACGCCTATTTAAAAAATATGCAGTTTCCAAATGTCTGATTGCGCTAACATGCTTGCCTTCTTCGGTGGAAGAAACTAGAAATACGAAACTATATACAGAAAAAGCTGTGTCATCCGCAAAGACACAAAACGGAAATAGCGCACTATAATAGGTTTTCGTCACTTCTTGACGGCTTACTTGCTAATTATTACCACTATACTGTTCATACTTCTATTCTGAATGTAGTTGCCGGTGATGTTGGCTATACTTATTTCACACTTTCATACTTAGCAACAGATTAGTTTTGTCCCTTATCCTCCAATAATATGAACTTAAGCTCTTGATCTCAGTGACTATGTTAGTTCTGTTGACAAATTTGTCTCTAGCATTTCGCTCTGTGTGTTCTCAGACTAGTCTTATTCATTTTACCTAACGTTCTTGGAACCCCTGACACTGCCTTATGTTTGCCCTGTTATCATTTGTCCTGCCTATTCACAAATGTTTTCCCTGCCAACCTACTGTGTGCCAGCTGTCGGAAGTTTTCCCTCTCCATTGGCTTTGTGCCAACATGCAAAGACTTTGAGGTGATGGCAAGCGACATGAGAATGTATCATGCGTTTGTTGAATGCCTTTGTTCCTTCGGAAGCTTAAAGGTAATGAATGATTTAATTAATTAAAGCTGAACCTTCTGTTACTATTTTAAGGAAATATCATTGTTTAGAAGTAAAGATAAAGATAGTTCCATTGCAGGTACTGTAGTAGAGGAGGGAAATGTTGGAGATTTCAAAATACTCGGTTCAACTTCGAAAGGGTGGGAGGTGGGTGACCACTTCTCGGCCTCGCTGCCTTTACCTACCTAACTCAAAAGAAGAGTCAGGTACCCATTTACAGTAATATAGACTGGAATTTGACGCCACCGTGTTTCGAACTCGGTACCTTAGCCGCGACAGGCCGGTGGTCCAAACACTATGCCAGTCATACGCTGTGGTTGAAAGTATGTGCTTAAGAGGATCTAACGATTATATCACACATTAACAAAGCTTACCAGATTTTGCTGTTGCTCCGAAACCTTCTCAAATTGCCTGACAACCTCTGATGGAATATTCAGCTCAACCTCAGCTCCGTGGTCTTCATCAAATGCGAATCGATCTAATTCCGTCCGTTTACCGATTCCAGCTACATAGCCAAAGGGATCCATTCTCCTTTTACCGATACCCCCAGTGAAAGCATACCTGTCGAGTCCTCGTTTTCCTATTCCGCCGGCAAAACCAAATCTGTCTAATCTTCTCTTTCCAAGCCCGCCAGCAAAGCCGAATCTATCAAGTCCTCTTTTGCCAATCCCACCTGCAAAGCCAAATTGATCAAGACGCCTTTTGCCTAAACGTGCAGCAAATCCGATGTTGTCGAGTCGACGTTTGCCTAGTCCACCAGCAAATCCGTATTGGTCAAGTCCTCTTTTGCCAAGGCCGCCATAATAGCCGAATTTGTCTAGCGCCCGTTTACCTATCTGTCCAGAGAAGCCATAAGGATCCAGTTCTCGTTTACCAATTCCACCAGCGAATCCGAATCTGTCCACCCGTCTTTTTCCTATGCCACCATAGAATCCATACCGATCCAGTTTGCGTTTCTCGACATCGTCGGTATCGAAATAGTCCCCGTCATCTTGGCCGATATATGAGAGGTGGTCTTGATCCGGTTCCTTTTCTACAAGTGAGTTGACATCTTCGAAGGCACTGGCTTCGTCCGCACTGTCTCTGACATCACTGGCAAACGCCAAACTGCATGCCAAGGCGAGAACACAGAGACTGAAGTGCTGACATATCGTCTGTCTGAACATTGTGGTTGAGAGTGTTAACCAGATCCTGAAAGTAGAGAATTGATCATTTTGTTAGTAATATGTGATAATATTAGTTCAAATGGTAAACACTAACAAAAAACAGTGTCTTTAATGCATATTATCCTTGGACGGTGAAACCAAAAGAACAAACGATAAAATAATTATCTATATTGTTAAAACAAGACTCGGGGCCCCTTGGCAAAAGAAAAAAAAAATATCATTCTTTTCATTACTGATTCCACGCTGATTAATAGTTCTAAATGTCTAATTCCTAGCTGTGGGCCATATGGCAGCCCCCGAATGCTCAACGCGCAGTACGCCCATGAACAAGCTACGAACAAAATGCATTCAGTTGATTTTTATTTAACACGGTATTTGTTGTACAGGTATAACAAATGACATAAAAAAAGGAACAGGCGAGTGCAGTAGGAAGCAACCCGGGAACTGTGGGTATCTACTTTAGAAACACGGAGCTTTCTAAAGACCTATCTTGAAAAAATAAAGTAAGTTTTCAAGTGTCAGAGGATCTTCAATTTGGAATAAGGGTAACCTATAATTAACGTTTAGCTGTGATGACCGATCTCATCATCATCAGTTGCCATCTCCACAACGAAGGTTGGCTGTAATGGATCTCCAACGTCTTCTGTCTCTTGTCTTGATGGTGCACTCTGACAGACTCTTTCCTGTCCATCTCTTGATGTTGTCTTCCCACTTATAGCGCTGTCTTCCCCTTGCACGTTTGCCTTCAACTCTCCCTTCTGTTATGGTCTTCTGCAAGGTGTTATGCCTTTTTATGTGGCCAAAGTATTTTAGCTGTCGAACTTTGACCTCCCTCATTAGTTCTCTTTTCATACCTAGATTTTCTAGGACCTGCTTATTTGTTTTCATCTCTTTCCATGAGATACGCCCCATTCTTCTATATATCCACATTTCAAGAGCCTCAATTCTTTCTTCCAAATGCTTATTCATCGTCCATGTTTCTGCACCATACAGAAATGCAGAATATATATAACACTTTATGATTCTCAGTTTTAATTTGTGAGATAACTGTTTGGATGTCAGTATATGTTTCATGTTGTTGAATGTAGCTTTGGCCATTCCCATTCTCCTCTTGATTTCCGTTTCACATCCGCCATCTTCTGTCACCATATGACCGAGATACACGTAGCTCCCGACCCGCCCCAGGACCTCCCCACCCACGCCTATCTCCAACGTGGGCCCATCGTCTGTCTTGCCAACTACCATAGCCCTTGCCCTCTCAACATCAATGTCGAGTCCACATTCATGACCCACACTGTCCACCCGCCTCACCAGCTCCTGCAACTCCCGTTCGCCCTCAGCTAACAACACGGCATCACCTGCATATCCAAGGTTGCCCATCGACCTTCCACTGATGCTCAGCCCCGGCATTTCCTGCATCCGTTTGAAAACCCTTTCAGTGTACAAACCAAACAGGCAGGGGGACAGCACACAACCCTGTCCGACACCTCCCTCCATGTCCATGCATGGTGAACAATTCCTTCCAGCTCCCACTGTGGCAGTTTGCTCCCAATAAAGGTTACTGAGTATTCTTATATCTTTTCCATCAATACCTATGTCTTCGAGGCATTCAATTATTTTCTCATGATGGACTCTGTCAAAAGCCTTCTTATAGTCAATGAAGCACATATACATACTTTTTCGGACCTCTGTATATTTTTCTGCTAATATTCTTAGGCAAAATATTGCCTCTCTTGTTCCACTGTTCCGTCTAAAACCAAACTGTTCTTCCTGGATTTCGCTGTCTACTTTACTTTTTATTCTTTCCTGTATGATTTTGAGCAGTATCTTAATTGCATGACTCATCAGGCTGATTGTTCTGAAGTCTGAACATTCTGTTGCATTTGGTTTTTTTTGGGCAATGTTATAAAAACTGATGTCTTCATGTCGTGTGGTATATATCCTGTATTGTATACATCGTTGCATATTTCTGTGATTGTATCTATACCAAAGCTCTCCAGAGCTTCTATCATTTCAATTTTTATGTTATCCATGCCTGCTGATTATCCTTTTTGTATCATATGAATGGCATTCTCTACTTCTGATCTGAGAATGTTTGGGCCTTCATTAGAATCTGGTGATGGTTTTTTACCTCTGTTGTCCTCGAATAATTCTTTTACGTATTCTGCCCATCTGTTTGATATGTCTTTCTCATCAAGTAATATTACACCATTTTTGTTCTTGATACAGCTTCCTCCTTGTGCAAACCGTGACCGATTTGATAATTTCTTTATTTCTTCATGCATATCTCTTGTCCTGTGCTTTGCTTCCAAGTCTTCTATTTCCTTGCATTTTGTTTCTATCCACCGTTCTTTTGCTTCTCTACACATAGTACGTATGTCATTGTCTATTGTTTTATATTCTGGAGTGTTTTTTGCTTTCTTTCTTTCGGTCATTTTATTCAAGATGTCATCTGTCACCCAAATTTGATTTTTCTTAGACTCCTTTTTAGGTAAATTTGCATTTGCTGATTGCATGCTTGTTTTTAAGCATTCCCATTTTGCGGTTGCTTTTTCTTCTGGGTTTTCTCTTCTATACTGCTCCATGCTTTCTGTCAATAACTGTTGATATTTATTTTTGACGTCGATTAAATATTTCTGTTTTATATCTGGTTGTTTCAGCGCTGATATTTCTATCTGGGGTTCCTCCTGTCTTCTGTTTCCTGCTCTTTTCAGCTTTATATTTACTTTGATGACGACTGGATTGTGATCTGAATTTATGTCGGCGCCAGGATATGTCTTTGCACTTGTGACACTGTTCTTAAATCTATGTTTTATCATGATATAGTCGATTTGATTTCGTGTTATATCTCCTGGGCTTTTCCATGTGTATAATTTCCTTGGGTGGTGTTCAAAAAAGGTGTTACATATGACCAGCTGGTTTTCTTCACAGAACTGGATAAGTCTGTCTCCTCTATCATTTCTTGTCCCTAATCCATACTGTCCTACTATTTTCTTGTATTTTCCTTTTCCTACTTTTGCATTCATATCACCCATTACTATCAACACATCTGTTGATTTGACTGGTTTAAGTGTGTGTTGTAGCTCTTCATAGTATTCTTCTATTTCTTCCTCGCTGTGATCTTTAGTTGGTGCATAAGTTTGTAAGATTGATATGTCGAATGGCTTTGCTCTCATTTTTAGTAACATCATTCTGTCATTGTGTGTCCAGTATCCACATACGTATTTTTCTAACTCCTTCTTTATCAACATTCCTACCCCTCTTTCATGTTTCTCTCCGCCTGAGTGTATAAGCGTGTACTGGTCTCTTTTTATGTAGCCTGTATCCAAAAGTCTTGCCTCTGCAACTCCCAGTATATCGAGTTTCATGTCTGTTGCTTCTAATATAAGATTGTCAAGCTTTCCTTCTCCGTTCAGAGTTCTAACATTCCATGTTCCTATTTTTAAGCTTCTCCTACTAGTTTTTAGGTGGTCTTTCTCAGAATGCTCCCTTTCAACAGAATTTAAGGAACACTCGTCATTATGTACTTCCTTACTCATTAGAGGAGTTGCCTCTTCCCTGTTAATTTGTACAGTAGATTCTTCCCCAGGGGACAGAGAGTTCTCTACATATCGTTTCTTATCTTGTTGTTGTGATCCCATTACATTCTGTAGGAAGTACGTGGTAAGGCCCCAATCTCTTCCACGGTGGCTAGCCATTGTCTTTTTCTATGTCCGACACGCCTCCAGTGCGCCACACACTTTGCTGTTTCGCTTTGCGAGCCGTTGATCTTCTCAGATTCCTCCGCCTCACTCACCGTCTCAGTCTTTGTGTACTAGGGACCGATCTAAAGCTTACAATTCCGCCAACAGTACGGTGAACAATTTAAACTAAATAATATTTTACAGAACGTACACTTTATTTCAAAGAAAACATCGCGATCCTATCTCATGCAGCTTACAATGAGGGTGAATTTTTGTAGGCTAGCTTGCGAGTTTTCACTGAGATGAGAATTCATTCATTCATTCATAACCCTCTACTCCCAAAGGAGCATAGGCCTTCAACAAACACATGCCAAGTCCTCCTGTCACGTGCCATCATCTCAAGTTCTTTCCATGTTCTCCTCATCATTTTCACCTCTGTTTCCAACTCTCTTCTCCATGTGCTTCTTGGTCTACCTCTGCCTCTCTTGCCCTGGGGGTTCCAGAACAAGGACTGCCTTGTAATGCTATCAACAGGTTTCCTCAGTGTGTGTCCTATCCATCGCCATCGTCTTCTTCTCATCTCTTGTTCCACTGGCACTTGTCCAGTTCTTGTCATCAGTTCCACGTTGGTAACCTTGTCATACCATTTTAATCCCTCTATTCTACGCAAGCACCCATTTATGAAAGTCTGTAGCTTTTTGGTTGTTGTCTTTGTTGTTCTCTATGTCTCAGAGCCATACAATAGGACTGACTTCACATTTGAGTTGAATATTCTTATTTTCGTGTTGGATCCTATTTCTCTTGATCTCCATATATTTCCCAATGCAATGAAAGCTCCTCTTGCCTTTTGTATTCTTATTTTGATATCGCTGTCTGTCCCTCCAACTTTGTCTATATTACTGCCAAGATATGTGTACGATTCTACATCTTGTATTGGTGTTTCTTCAAGTTCAACCCTGTTATCATTACCTGCATTTATTCTCATTATTTTTGTCTTTTCCCTGTGTATTTTCAGACCCAATTGCTGTGACCTCTCATCGAGTGTTTTCAATTTGTCCTGCATCTGATTACGGTTATGGGACAGAAGAGCCAAGTCATCAGCAAAATCCAGATCATCCAACTGCTTAGTCAGAGTCCACTGGATTCCATTTCTGTTATGTGTCGTCGATGATCTCATAACCCAATCTATTGCCAGCAAGAAAAGACATGGAGACAAGAGGCATCCCTGTCGCACTCCTGTTCTTATCCCAAACGGTTCTGTAAGCTGTCCTTCATGAAGAACTCTGCATGTCATGTCTTCATATGTTTTCTTTATTAAATTAATGATCTTCAGGGGAACTCCATAATGCCTCATCAATTTCCAAAGTGATTCTCTGTCTACACTGTCAAATGCCTTTTCGTAGTCCACAAATCCGATGTATAGTGGTGAATTCCATTCCAGACTTTGTTCAGCTATTATTCTCAAAGTGGCTATCTGGTTGATAAAGTTGATATTTAGTTGGATATAATATATGTTGATAAAGTACACCAGAACACTCCTAGGCGGGAAGACAGGCGTCTATCATCATCAGTTGACAAGATCCCTATGGTGTTGCCTGCCCCACTGTAGTGTATGGAATGTCAACTTGACCTACGCAGTGTTGTGTAGACATGGATGGAGTGTATAATGTGCGAATGATGATAAGGGTTCGTGTTGTTGACAAATGTTCTCTTCTCACACTCATGTATGACCGGAAGTCATCGACACCAACGACTGTGTACCTTTTCTAAAGTTTAATTGGACGTACACACTCGACAGCACAGATAGTGACAAATCACAGGTTGCCATAATACATCATAGTACAGTGGACAAATGGTCTTGCAATGTTACATGGGCACTCATGTAGAATAATGGTATAATGGACTGTCAATAGCCAAGCACTCAGTATCGCCCATACATATATCATCTGACGTCACTGACTGAGCACGTCAGCTTGTAAACAATATTTCAGATGACTTCTAAACCTAATCTCGTTTAGCAACGATTCTTCAACATAATGTTCAGCACATATTTTTCCATATAATAATATTGAACCGCTAACAATGGGTTCTCATGTGTAGCAGTGATCTCTGGACTGATCAAGCGATAATACGGGCATCCCTTTTCTCTTCTTGAAAGTCCTACATGTTTTGGTTCCAAGAGGGCTCCACTCGTGAACTGTCACTCACGTTTGAATACAGATAATGAATCTGTTCTAAAGTTAGTCATTCATACAACATTTCGTTGCTCTGTAGATTTGGTCATGAACAATAGACTGCATTCTACAGAATATAGTGCTGCTAGGAATCGAAGTCGTTTTTCATCGAGTCAAATATATTCTCTTAAACATTCAAATCGTAATTATCGACAATGGTGGCTTCGATCGAGAGTTCATAAGAGTATCTTTGATTACCTTGGTAGAGGGAATATGAAACTGCCATTCCTTGGCAAGATGAATAAACACTGGGGTAAAGCATACACGATAGGTCTAGACGACTATCACTTTCCCCAAAACCACTGAGATCACTTTTCAAGGCATCAAGCCGACATAGCAAAACACACACATTCCCTATCAGGACGAAGCCAAATCACCCCACTAAAGCGACACATCCGCCGAATAGCCTTTGACCTCTCTAGAGACAACAGAACATATAGTTCGACCTAGATATGTAAAGATATACAGATATAAGACAGACTTGTCCTACTCAGACAAACAATACACATAAATTCAGGCCATAGATATTCTGAAGCAAGAACAATCTATTATTACCCAAACAACGAATAAATCGCAGTAAAATGTATTTATCCGCGGAGTTCAAGGGAAGTAACTCAATAATGACTTTCCCTTAAGCACTAAAAAAATTACCTATGTATAATATTGTAAGATATCAAAGACTGCACGTAACAGTCTTACCACACCTCCCGGGAAAAAAAAAAAAAATGGAACATTTTTTTTTTTTTGAAATACATCTAGGAGCAACGTACAATAGGCTCACAACGCATGAATAATGCGCAGATGAAAATATCAGGAATACCTATAACGCCTAATATGAGGCTAAGTCGACTTATGGAGCGACTGGTGAGAATGTGTCTCATAAACTGAGAGAAATTATTTCTCTACAAGTATATTTTTCCAGGAAGGTGTCATCAAAGTATAATACAATTCTGGCAATTACACAATGCCTAAAAAATTCATATCATCACTACGTATTAGATATCTTAAATTTATGATTTATGAAGTAAAAAATCATCAAAGCACAGCGGTGAATAAACATACATGAACCGCTATGTAGTGATACAATCATTATATTATTAAATTACAAATGTGTATCTATCATGATATAGAAAAGGAACTACTATAGAACTAGACATATCAAGAAGTCTAAGCCCTAATAGTTATGTGGAATCATGTGGGCATCTTGACAGAATGTCTGCCATCACATTATCTGATCCCCGAATAGCTCGCACAGAGAAATGAAAAGGTTGAAGAGCAATTGCATATCGAGTAGACCTCGAGCTCTTCAAATTCTTACTCTGTATAGCAGTAAGAGCTTTTTGGTCTGTTTCTACTATGAAATGTGCGCCTAGAAGGAATCTCTGTAGTTTGAGGATCGACCAAACCATAGCTAATAGCTCACGGTCTAAAACCGAATAATTCCTTTCTGCCGCATTAAGTTTTCTGGAAATATACATTACAGGATGCAGAGTTCCAGAGTACTCTTGCATTAGTGCCGCTCCAATCCCAGTGGATGAAGCGTCACTACGAAGAACGAATGTCTTATCTTTAGTGGGTAGCACTAAAATAGGTGGTGTTGAAAACAGTGTTTTAATCTTATCCAGAGAGCATTGGCATTCCTGAGACCAGTGGACCACATTAGGCGAACCTTTCTTTAGAAGTGTTGAGAGAGGTGCCATGATAGAGGATAGATTCTGAATGAATCTGCCATAAAATTGAATAAGACCTAACAGACTTCTCACCTGTTTTTTAGTCTTAGGGATTGAGATGTTAAGTATCTTACTAGTATTATGGTCCTCTGTCTTTAGGAAACCATGACCAACTCGGTGGCCTAGGAAAGAAATTTCGCTAAAACCAATATAGGCTTTAGAGGGTTTCGCTGTCAGGTTGTGCTCACGCAAAGTAGACAGCAATTCATCTAACCCTGAATAGTGATCTTCCCAAGTATCGCTGAAAAGACAGATGTCGTCTAGATATGCAATGACATCTGACCGATAAGATAGGATTCGGCGCATCATGCGTACGAACGTAGCTGGTGCGTTCATAAGACCGAAAGGCATAAAATTCCATTGGAACAAACCTCTAGGTGTTGAAAAAGCCGTGAGAGGTTTGGCGCGTTCAGATAAAGGAACTTGCCAATATCCCTTAGACAAATCAAGTTTAGTGAAAAAATGAGATTTGGAGAGTCGAGTAAGTAGCTCTTCCAGTAAAGGCATAGGTTCGGCATCGAACTTCGTTACTTGATTCAATTTTCGATAGTCAACGCAAAGACGTATGTTATTGTCTTTTTTACGCACAATAACCATCGGCGAAGAATACGCAGAGGTGGATGGTTCGATTATTTTCAAATCTATCATCACATCCAACTCTTTCTCGACCTGTGCTTGGAAATGTATAGGTATAGGATAAGGTCTAACCCTAATAGGAGTATGGTCAGTTAGCACAATGTCATGTTGAATGACATTAGTTTGTCCAGGGATGTCAGTGAGTACATCCTGAAATGTTTGCAACATAGTTGAAACTTGTCGCTGTTCTCCTAGAGACAAATCAGGAGAGACAGTAACGTTCTTCCATGATTCACTGGAATGAAGTGGGATCATTGGAAGAGGAAGATTTACATCTGAAAAACTTGTTTCCTCATCCTGTATCACGGACAGTGATGAGTAATGACCATGTGGTACTGGAGAATTGTCCGTTGCTTGGAAAATGGGTTGCAAATAATCCGGACGTTCATGGAATTCAGTAAGCATATTGATGTGGAAGGTTTTATGCTTCCCATCAATATCGACAATATAGTCGACATCGGAAATTTTCGATATTATATCGTACGGACCTTTCCAAGAAATAAGTAATCTGTTTTCCCTACAAGGTAGTAATACAAATGCTTTGTCACCAGGACAAAGTTGTCGTAAGCATCTCTTCTTATTGGCAAATTGCCTTGCCTTCTGTTTCGCAAATTCAGAAGAAGAAGTTGCTAATTTGCATGCTTCGATAATCTTTTGTCTCAACGCGATGACATATTCGTAGGATGACTTTGTGTCATCGTCAATATTGTCAGATGTTATGAGATCGTGAAGCAACGACATAGGGCCACGCGGACGCGCGCCAAAGACGAGTTCAAAGGGAGAAAATCCCGTATGTTCATTGGGTACCTCTCTGTAAGCGAAGAGGGCCGCAGGTAAAACTCTGTCCCAGTCTTGAGGATGATCCTCAGTTATCTTCCCCAGTAAGTTTTTAAGTGTTCTATTAAGGCGTTCGACCATACCATTAGACATTGGATGGTAGATACTACTTAAAGATCTATCTATCTGCAGGGTAGACATTACTTGAGACATGGTATCTGATATTAGTTGGGTGCCATGGTCTGACAATATCTCTCCGGGGAACCCCAGACGAGAAAATATAAGCCAAAGAGCATCTGCAATATCAGCAGTAGTAATGCTCTTCAGAGGAATAGCCTCTGGCCAACGTGTGCACATATCAACACACGTCAAGATAAACTGATGTCCTCTGGCAGACTTGATCTTAAATGGACCAATAATGTCTATGGCCATTTTTTGAAACGGCCGAATAGGAATGTCCGCCGCCTGAATGGGTGCAGCATGCCGTGGACCTTTGGATTTAACTTCCTGACATACTTTACAAGATCGACAATAAATCCGTATGTCCTTGTTTACCAATGGCCAAAAGAAAGCCGCAAGGACTCTTGACTTAGTACGGGAAAAACCCATGTGTCCAGCACACTGAGAGTCGTGAGCGTGCTGCAAAATTTTAACTCTCAAATTCTTGGGAACCAGGATTTGAGAATGACTTGACGTAATGGAGTCTTGAACCATACGTACAAGTACGCCATTCTTCTTTGTAATCCACGATTTACGACTTGTGTCCTTATTCGGATCACCTTTAGTTGCAAGAATGAAGAATTTCTTCAGAGTGGGATCATCTTCTTGCTGTTTTATAAACGAGTCACGAGAAATTACCAAGGGATTATCTTGGTTATGCACTTCATTATCTTCAGTAGATGAAGTTTGAGGCACATTAAGAGCCTGAGCTCTAGTGACTACAGCGTTAGCAATCTGCATGTTTTGCCTTTCCCAAGTGGAAATTTGTTGCGGAGTGCATTCCTTGACTCCATGAATGCGACCGATGATGAGGTCAGCGATCGGATTCGGAAGAAGACATGCGTGTACATCTCCTGTAAAGAAAGGAGTAGCAATCCTAATGATAGCGGTAGAGTATTTCTCTACTGTGCCGCCAAATGTTACACATTTGACTACTTGTCCAGTGGCACGGGAAGGATCTACGAGTGACTGCCTAACACCAATTGTGGTGCATCCAGAATCAAATAGCACAGAGACTGGATTGTTATTCACTAAACCCTTATGTAAGACAAGAGACCCTCTTCCATCATGCGCGACTGATGCTGGAAGAGCAGGAAGAGGATGGCCACAGCTTAAAGTAGTCACCGTGGTTGGCTCAAATAACGTTTTGCATTGGGGGCACTGAGATGCTCTCCCAAAATCAAAAGCGGCACATGCCATATTACTAGCATCATTATTATCTTTACTCTGTTTATAGGCTTCATGGGACTCTTGTTGTGCAGAGTTTGCCTGAAAATGTGGTTTATGTCTTTTGTATTGAGATCTACCTCGGTTATTATCACCTCTGTAGTTATTGTTACCTCTATTGTAACCCCTATTTGGGTTTGAGTCATAGTACCCTTGGTTACCATTATCATATTCATTATAATGAGTATCTCTGTAATTATGATCTTGTTGACTCCAAGACGGATAACCCTGATAGTTTCTATAATTACTTCCTCTACGGAAATTCCTATAATTATGACCACCCCTGTGTCGAGAGCTATCAGGTCGTCTCCAGTTCTTTGAAGAAGAACCCTGAAATGATTGGTTACCTTGGTTTTGATAACTATTATGGTTACCTTTTTTTTCAAATCTGTTTTGAGGTCCCTGAAATCTGTGTGAATAATTGGGATTGTATGGTGTTGCTGAAGCAACTGGCATACTCTCCTTAATCTTAGTGTTGCCAAAAGTCACGTCGGGGTGTGCAGTGACATATTGGGAACAATATTCTTCCATTTCTTTTAGAGATTTAGGTTTACGCTCATGTATAAATTCAAGGAAAGGTTTGTTCACACATGACATAATCTTATCTCTGAGCAACAAATCCATAAGTCCTTCATACGTTTTTTCTGTTTTGGAAAGCTCAATCCAACGATCAACTGTGAGACGTGCCTTTGCAGTGAATTCTGAGAATTCTACCCCCGTCTCAGGTACCATCGTCTTAAATAAAAGGCGATAGCCTTGTCAATCTCAATTTCTCCAACTCAAATTCATGTTCTCTTATTGCTTTTTTCTCTTCAGCATCTAATCTTTTTTGTTCAGCCTCCCTGTCTAATCTTTTTTGTTCAGCCGCAGCTTCTCTTTCCAATTTTTTTTGTTCAGCTTCACTGTCTAATCTTTTTTGTTCAGCCGCAGCTTCTCTTTCCAATTTTTTTTGTTCAGCTTCCCTGTCTAATCTTTTTTGTTCAGCTTCACTGTCTAATCTTTTTTGTTCAGCTTCACTGTCTAATCTTTTTTGTTCAGCCGCAGCTTCTCTTTCCAATTTTTTTTGTTCAGCTTCAAATCTCCTTTCCTCTACCTGCATCTGCAATTTCTTTTGTTCAGCAGCAGCCTCAGCTTCTTTTTCTAATCTTTTCTCTTCCGCCATAGCTTTTCTTTCTTCTGCAGCTAATCTTTTCTCTTCTGCAGCTAATCTTTTCTCTTCTGCAGCTAATGCTTTGTCATATTGAGCAACTGCCCATTGTTCTAATTGTTGACCAGTCTTATCAAGTGCTTTCCCTTGTGTAATGAAATAATCTAAAGTAGACATGATGCCTAACAATAATACTAATCACCTGAATCAATAATAATACCCCAAGTTCTCAATGACCTGATTAATCAGTATACTATCCCAATATCTGTGGGTCACAAGCCTTTAATAAGGTCTTGTATAATAGTAATAATAATCAGGTACTGGTCTATACCATAATCCAAGTGCAGTGCACAGGCAATTGTGTCTTATGAAATATACCCATATAAAACATATGTCAACCAACAGAATACATAAAGTACAAATAGGACTGACAATACAAGAACGTTTGCAGAAATCAAAATAAATCAAATAGGGAAATCAATGAAGATAATCACTGAATCTGCAAAGAATAACAACACAAATGACGTCACAATATAAGAATATAAATTATGAATAGAACTGAAAGATAGAAAAGGTTAGACCAACAAATTACAAACAAATCAAAACAAAACTAAAGAACAAAGAAATATTACAAAAATAACAATAATTACAGACTTCACAGCTAACACAAAAGCAACAGTTGTCGCAGCAAATTTTCAATCAAGAAAATTGCACCTATAGAAAACGCCCACAACGGACCCTCTATGACGTGGGATACTCTGTTGTGAGGACGCCGCCCAACCTTAAACACAACCCGCTGACATAGAAACTAACATACTATACAAACAAATAACATGTAAACATAAATATATATAAATTATGTGTATGATAGTATGTGTTGCAAAATAGGCTCAGTCTTACAGTAATGGCAAAGTTATTTTTCATGAAAACAAACAAACTGCCACTTTATTCAATTAAACATTCTGGCCTTAAATATTAAAGTTCATATATGGCAAACAAGAAGATCCATCGATGAAACCAGGACTTCTTAGTTCACAAATACTGTCTTTCTGTTAACACTGACAAGAATTGATCCAACTGTTCTGTGAAACTCTATAATGTCTAATGTAAAAAATGTCAACAACGCTGACCTACATACTGCATTCACTTGACAGGTCACTGTTACGCACGGATCATTATTATTTTTCGTTTGTATAAACATTTTTCATATGTATGATCATTTTTTTGACTGAAGTGTGTATTATGTTTTCTATGGTCAAAGGGACATAATCCGAGTTATCGAAACTACAATTTTTTAGGAGTTGCCTTCTCTTGTATAGAGACACGTTCGGTCTATAATTTCTTGAACGAAGCGTGACCACATCTCCTTATTTGGTAGTACCAGTCAACTATGGTAGATGTCTGAAACCTTTCTTAACGCTTCTTTTCATGACCATAAAAGGCGCGACTGTGTAAGACTTTTATCTCGAATGTTCTTAGAATCGTCTTATTGTGAACGGCAACTCAGAGATTGTCGTTCTGCGCATGTCAAAAAGCTGGGAGTTCGTTCTGTGTGTTCCGCCCAGTTGGGGCAGTTGAGAAATGGTTTAAGAAGCGAGCAGACGCGACCTGCGTCTTGTGATTCTCTGAGGGAAATACATTGTCGTTGTGAGTTAGTTAGCTAACTAGACTATTTCCCAGTATTATTCACGCCTGCCTGGAGGCATATGTTCATGGTTGATTTTCCGAAATAAGGTAATTCCTCTTGTATCGAACTTTATGCTATCATCTAGAGGTTCGTCATTTTGTCGCCTATTTGCTCGCCTGTGTGATTCAAAATGGAGAGGTACTTTGACTAGGATTAAGTCACCGGTATCTTTATACCTGAACTAGTTAAATATATATGGGTCGCTCTAGACCAACAAGACTATTGTCTGTGTGCCAGGATTCGTTATATCAGAGATCACGTCCAAGTCAGATGGTTAGACTTAGGAACATTATAAAGGTCGAGCTGACCTGTAGCCCATGTATGCTATTCACGTGCAGACAGTGAACGGACTTATTGTATACATCTGATCTGCTAGCATCAGAATGGGAGCATTTATTATTGTTTATGAACATTGAAGATCTGTAGCTGACACTGTTGCAGAAGTTATAGATTATTATTATTTATACAGCTTCACGAACTAGAACTCTATGATTTATGAATTTCTGAATCTATTGAACTGTGATGTCTTATGACGCATATATACAACAGCTATCATTGCTGACTACAGAAATTGTTTTCAATGTGCCATATCATCTTGCTGAACTCGTTAACCATGTTGATGTCATAAGTATCATGACTGTTTTGTGGCGTGCAATAAATGAAAGAAACTTATACAACGAAGTTACCCTTTCTATGACTCTACACGTCATGTTGCCTGTGTGATAACCCTGTGAACTGTTCCACTACCACATACACAGCAACATCCTAAATCAGAGAAGACACCTACATCTTGCACTTTAATACCAGGTGTCGATAAGGGTGGCAAGTTACCACTTCAGCACAAATCCACCCTTATCATTTTTGGTGGCCAGAGCTGGTTCTATCATCTGATATTTTGGCGCACCATATCATTTTTGGTGGCCATAGGTTGGTTCACTCTGATTCCAGCTATCAAGGGGGTCAGCAAACCCAGACATCATCATCATACTAGATACAACTACAGCATCAACTACCACCTTACAAGAAATTTTATTGAAAGTATCCGGATTTTCTGACAGTTGCTGATTTTGAAACTACCCGGCGCTGCTCGGCAATATTGAAGTTTATGTAAAATTAGAAGGACAAGTACCGAGCGAATGGATTTCCTGATCTGGTGAAAAGAAGGACAAGTGCCGTAACAACTGTTCCGGTCTCAGGGGTACTGTTGCGGGTTCAGAAGGTCAAGTGCCGGTTAAATCAATTTAGAAGATTCAGAAGGTCAAGTGCCGTAACAACTGTTGCAGTATTAGAAGCTCATTTCCTTCGTCATGGCTGTTTATGGGAGCAGAAGTTAATCAACGTTGGATCATTATCCTCAGAATGCTGATTACATCCTGTTCTGCACCGTGCTGACGCTGGATTTATAGAAGTTAAGTGGCCTGTTTTGTTTGTGAACTGTGCCCTTATGTTCTAACTGAGCCTTCTGTACTTTCACACTTTCTCCTATTGTTTTCATGATACATGTTTATATGTTATATGTTATTTGTTTTTTGTATATTTATATGTTTATATTTCAGCGGGTTTTCTCGGTTGGGCGGAGTCTTACAGTAGAAGATACCACGTCACAGAGGTTCTACTGTTAGCGTTTTCGTTAGGGACTGTGCGAATTTCCTACAGTGAAATTTGCTAGCGACAATCGTTGCTATATCTGTTTAGTTGTGACGAGTTGTGCTTTATTTTTGTTTCTTGTATATATATATTTTTTTTCTTTTTTTTTCTTCTCTCTCTTTCTTTGTGTTTTTAGTTTCGATTTCGATTGTTTGTATTTGTAGGTCTCCCCTTTGCTATTATTCAGTTCTTTACGTATATTTTTGTGTATACACTGTAGCGTCATTTGTTAGTCATATCTTCGCATATTTCTTTTTAGTTTTGCTGTTTGTGTATTTGACTTATGCGAATGTTTTCGTATTGTTTGATCTTTGTTGATTGTTTACATTGACTCTGATCTTTGTTATTGTTTACATTGACTCTGATCTTTGTTATTGTTTACATTGACTCTGATCTTTGTTGTTGTTTACATTGACTTTGATCTTTGTTATTGTTTACATTGTTGATGACCTTTGTTATTGTTTACATTGTCTTGTTATTGTTTACATAGTTCTTGCATAGTTAGCTTTCACTATTGTTGATATATGCTCATGCACTATTGGTCTATAGTGCACTTATCATAACAAACTGGTGTTTTTTGCTTATGCACTATTGTAGTGCAGTTATGATAAATAACTGATGATTATGCACTGATTTGGGTAGTGCACTGTTAATTAAGAGGTGACTTGTGATATTATTATACATTTGATAATACAAGTTGGTGTCAACTCCTGTTTCCCACAGAGATTGGGTTCAACATAGAGATTATACAAGCACTTTATTAAGTCTTGTTGCTATTTAACATTGAAATAAGATAATTAATTATTTCAGGTTCTGTACTCACATTTTGGACATCATGTCTACATTTGAGTACTTTATTGAGCAGGGTAAAGCCCTTGGGAAGACAGGTGATAAATTAGAAGAATTTGCGACTGTTCAATATGCCAAGGCATTGAAGTCGGAAGAAAAGAAAATGAAAGAACAAACTGAACAAAAGAGAATAGAGGCTGAAATAGAACAAAAGAAACTGCAGATGCAGGTGGAGGAAAAAAGATTTCAAATGGAAAAACAAAAAAGAGAAGCAGAATCTCAGGAGAAGAGGCTTCAGGCTGAAGCTGAAAATAAGAGACTTGAAAAAGAAGCTGAAAATAAGAGACTTGAAAAAGAAGCTGAAAATAAGAGACTTGAAATAGAGGCTGAAGGAAAAAAAAAAGTTACAGGCCCAGGCTGAAGAAAGAAAGTTACAGGCTGAGGCTGAAGAAAGAAGGTTACAAAGAGAGGCTGATGAGAGAAAAGCAAAAATGGAACATGATGAAAAAATCTTAGCTTTAGAGTTAGAGAAGTTAAAGTTATTGAACACTGGTAATGCTAATGATGCAAATAAGGTGTCAAATAAGACTAATGCTAAGGATTTCAAGCTTAATCTACCAGCATTTAATCCCTCAATCGATGATATAACATTTTATCTAGATAGATTTGAAAGTGCATGTAATGTGCATAATATAGATAAAACATTATATGTGTATCATCTGTCCAAGATACTTAGAGGTGATGCTTTGACTTTGTTGAGTATGGTAGATGTGCCTGACAAAAACAACTATGAGGTTGTCAGGGCGGCATTGTTAAAGAAGTACCAACTTAACGAGGACGGATATCGTCTTAAATTTAAAACCATGTTACCAGAAACTGGAGTTGAATTCTCTGAATTCATCTCAGGCATCCGTCTTACTTTTTTACGATGGGTTGAGTTGTCTAAGACAGAAAATACATTTGAAGCTCTTATGGATTTACTACTTAGAGATAAGGTTATGTCTTCTGTTAATGAAGCTTTTCTATCTTTTCTTCATGAGCGTAAGCCTAAAAACATAAAAGAAATGGAAGAATACTGTAGCCAGTATGTTACTGCGCATCCGCACATAACCATTAGTAACTCTAAGGTGAAAGAAGGTCTGCCAGTTGCTTCGGCAGCACCTTATGGCCCAAATTTTATGCGTAAATTTCAGGGTAGCCAGAAAAATTTCAATAAAAAGAGTAATCGTAATTATGCCCAGAACCATAGTGATCAATTCCAGGGTGATTCTTCTTCCCAGAACTGGAGACAACCTAATACTACACGTTATTCTACTCCGGTTAACTTTAGAAATTTTCACAAAGGTAATCGGTATAGAGGAAAATATTTTATGCAGAGACCTCAATACCAAGATAATAGAGGTTCTCAACAGCATAGAGATAGTAATGACAGTTATGGAAACTGGAACTCAAACCAGGATAAAAATTACAGTAGGGACTTTAATGATAATTGCAGAGGCAATAATGGTCGCGGTAGATCGCAACATAAGAGAAAAAGATATCAACAGACAAACTCTGTTCAACAAGAATCTCAGGGAGCAGATAAACAGGTTAATAATGATAAAGACCATAATGCTATCGGATGCTCATCTTTTGATTTTGGTAGGGCAAATAAATGTATCCAATGCAGTACTTTATTTGATCCGAAAAAACCGTTAGTACTTTAAGCTGTGGTCATCCTTTGCCCGCTCTTCCTGCTAATGTTGCTCATGATGGGAGAGGTTCTCTTATATTACATAAGGGGCTAGTAAATAGTAATCCAGTCTCAGTGTTGTTTGATTCTGGATGTACTACTGTCGGCGTTAGGCAATCTCTTGTAGATCCATCCTGTGCTACAGGAAAAGTCATCAAATGTGTCACATTTGGTGGCACGTTAGAAAAGTATCCTACTGCTATAATACACATTGCTACTCCTTTCTTCACGGGAGAGGTCCACGCGTGTCTACTTCCAAACCCTATTGCGGACCTTATTATTGGTCGTATTCACGGAGTTAGGGAATGTACCCCACAGCAGATTGCTGTTTGGGAAGAGCAAAACATTGAAGCTACCAATGCGGTGGTCACAAGAGCACATGCTCTGGATCCACCTCAAACTTCATTAACTAATAATGATGAAGTAAATGACCAAGATAGTCACTTGACTATTACACGTGACTCATTTATCAAATTGCAAGAAGAAGATCCTTCTTTACAAAAATTCTTCATTCTAGCAAAAAAAAGGTGATCCTAATCAGAACACTAATAGGAAATCTTGGATTTCTATGAAGAACGGCGTACTTGTACGTATGGTACAAGACTCGACTACGTCCACTCATTCACAAATTCTTGTGCCTAAGAGCATGAGATTGCAAATATTGCAACATGCTCATGACTCGCAATGTGCTGGACATATGGGTTTTTCCCGTACAAAGTCGAGGGTTCTTGCGGCTTTCTTTTGGCCATTTGTGAGCAAGGACATACGAATGTACTGTCGCTCTTGCAAAGTATGTCAGGAGGTCAAATCTAAAGGACCACGACATGCTGCGCCTATCCAGGCTGCTGACATTCCTATTCGCCCTTTTCAAAAAATGGCAATAGATATTATCGGTCCTTTTAGAATTAAGTCGGCTAGAGGACATCAATTTATCCTTACATGTGTCGATATGTGCACACGTTGGCCAGAGGCAATACCTCTCAAGAGCATCTCAACTGCTGATATCGCAGACGCTCTTTGGCTGATATTTTCTCGCTTGGGTTTTCCCGGAGAAATATTGTCAGACCATGGCACTCAACTTATATCAGACACTATGTCACAGGTAATGTCTATGCTACACATTAAAAGGTCTCTCAGCAGTATCTATCACCCAATGTCTAATGGGTTGGTCGAACGTTTAAATAGGACTCTGAAAACTTTACTTGGTAAAATAACTGAGGATCATCCTCAGGATTGGGACAGGGTCTTACCCGCGGCTCTCTTTGCGTATAGAGAGGTCCCCAATGAACATACGGGGTTTTCCCCTTTTGAACTTGTCTTTGGCGCGCAACCGCGCGGCCCTATGTCTTTACTTCACGATCTAATCACTGCCGATAATATTAGCGATGAGACTCAAT
This sequence comes from Oreohelix idahoensis, assembly GCA_024509875.1. Lineage (NCBI taxonomy): Eukaryota > Metazoa > Mollusca > Gastropoda > Stylommatophora > Oreohelicidae > Oreohelix > Oreohelix idahoensis. The sequence goes on along the minus strand of JAMPIV010006192.1, from coordinate 26,770 downwards.
CTTCTTATGAGTACGTCATTGCTCTTAGGCAAAAGATCATCGAGGCATGCAAACTAGAAACTTCGTCTTCAGAATTTGCTAAAGAAAAGGCAAGGCAGTTTGCAAATAAGAATAGATGTCTACGACAACTTTGTCCAGGTGACAAAGCTCTCGTTCTACTTCCTTCAAGGGAGAACAGACTTCTAATTGCATGGAAAGGTCCATATGCAATAGTCTCCAAAATTTCTGATGTCGACTATGTTGTCGATATTGATGGAAAGCATAAAACTTTCCACATAAATATGCTCACAGAATTTTATGAAAGACCTGACTATTTGCAGCCTATTTTCCAGGCTACGGACAATTCACAAGCAACTCGTGGTCAGTACTCATCTCTGTCAGTTATACAGGATGAGGAAACTACTTTTTCTGATGTCAATCTTCCTCTTTCTATGGTCCCACTTTATTCTACGGAATCTTGGAAAAACGTGACCGTTTCTCCAAATCTTTCCGCTGAGGAACATCGACAAGTTTCTTCGATGTTGCAAACATTTCAGGATGTTCTTACAGACATCCCGGACACACACATGTCATAGAACATGACATTGTGCTAACTGATCACAATCCTATCAGAGTCAGACCATATCCAATACCTATTCATTTCCAGTCTCAAGTCGAAAAAGAGTTGGATGAAATGATACGTTTGGAAATCATTGAACCATCCACTTCAGCATACTCTTCGTCTATGGTTATTGTTCGAAAGAAGGATAATAACATTCGCATTTGCGTAGATTATCGCAAATTGAACCAAGTTACGAAGTTCGATGCTGAACCTATGCCTTCATTAGAAGAGCTACTCAATAAACTTTCTAATTCTAGATTCTTTACCAAACTAGATTTGTCTAAAGGTTATTGGCAAGTCCCGCTAACTGAACGTGCCAAACCTTTTACAGCTTTTTCTACACCTAGGGGTTTATTCCAATGGAATTTCATGCCTTTTGGTCTTATGAACGCCCCTGCTACATTCGTACGCATGATGCGGCGAATTCTCGCATATCGTACAGATGTCATAGCATACCTAGATGATATCTGTCTATTCAGTGATTCTTGGGAAGATCACTATTTGGGTTTATACGAATTACTGTCTACTCTTCGCGAGTATAACTTGACTGCAAAACCCTCTAAAGCCTTTATAGGATTTAGCGAGATTTCTTTCCTAGGTCATCGGGTTGGTCATGGTCTTTTAAAGACAGAGGACCACAATGTTTCAAAAATACTTAACATTTCGGTCCCTAAGACGAAGAAACAAGTAAGGAGTCTATTAGGTTTGATTCAATTCTACGGACGATTCATTCCGAATCTGTCCTCCATTATGGCACCGCTTTCTACTTTATTGAAGAAAGGGTCGCCTAATCTGATCCGCTGGTCTAAAGAATGTCAATCCTCATTGGACCAGGTTAAAGCCCTATTTTCATCTCCACCTATTCTTAAGTTACCTACTATTGAGAAGACTTTTGTTCTTCGAAGTGACGCCTCGTCAACAGGGATTGGGGCAGCACTAATGCAGGAGTATTCTGATACTTTGCATCCGGTGATGTATATCTCTAGGAAATTAAACGCTGCAGAAAAGAATTACTCGGTTTTAGACCGTGAGTTATTGGCTATGGTATGGTCTATTCTGAAGTTACAAAGATTTCTTCTAGGCGCACATTTCATTGTGGAAACCGACCAGAAAGCGCTTACTGCTATTCAGAGCAAAAACTTGAAGAGCTCGAGGTCCACTCGTTATGCCATAGCTCTTCAACCATTTCATTTCTCGGTTCGAGCTATCCGTGGTTCGGATAATGTAATGGCAGACATTCTGTCCAGATGTCCACACGATTCCACATGATTCTTCTGTCATATATATATATATTTCCTGATATACAGTCCAATGTTATAATGACATGTTAGTAGATTTTGTCTCACTTTTTTTTTTTTGAGGGAAATTTATAACATTGTACCATGTAATTATCTAAGAAGGCTTAGTTAGTGATATACGGGCCAAAAGATCACTCGGCCACATTTAAATAAATTATTTTCAGGATTGTATTAAGAAATTTACCAGTTGTCTTTAAGATTTGTGTTATTGATATTTTCGCAGCACATCATTGAAGTCTGCGAGTTTATGTCCATTGTGGAACTTTGAGGATATCAAGTCCTGTCCTACATTGGGAGCGGATGATGTCCACATCTTCTTCTATTGAATGTTTTATGTCACCGAAGAGCAACACATGTATTACTTATTAATTACTGTTACTTTATATAATGTAATAATATAGTGCGGTATATTAGTAAATTACACCGCTATTTGCAACACATTGTATGATAACACATAATATATTTAATTTCATATATTGGTATGAGTATAATTTGATTGTCATTATGTTGTTGCCATCATTGTGGCGTGTGTTGGTGGCACCTTCCTGGAATATATCAGCGTATACTTAGATAAATTTTTTCTCTAAGGATCTGAGATATGATCTCAGTGTCGCTCCATGCGTTGAGCTAATTTGTTAGGTATATATCCACGCATCATACGTGCGTTAGGAGCCTAGATTTTTTCCGGCTCCAGGATTTAAAAAAAAAAAAAAAATGTCCCATTTTTTTTTTTTTTCCAGGGAGGGTGCGGTAATGTTACGCACGGATCATTATTATTTTTCGTTTGTATAAACATTTTTTCATATGTATGATCATTTTTTTTGACTGAAGTGTGTATTATGTTTTCTATGGTCAAAGGGACATAATCCGAGTTATCGAAACTACAATTTGTTAGGAGTTGCCTTCTCTTGTATAGAGACACGTTCGGTCTATAATTTCTTGAACGAAGCGTGACCACATCTCCTTATTTGGTAGTATCAGTCAACTATGGTAGATGTCTGAAACCTTTCTTAACGCTTCTTTTCATGACCATAAAAGGCGCGACTGTGTAAGACTTTTATCTCGAATGTTCTTCGAATCGTCTTATTGTGAACGGCAACTCAGAGATTGTCGTTCTGCGCATGTCAAACCGGGAGTTCGTTCTGTGTGTTCCGCCCAGTTGGGGCAGTTTAGAAATGGTTTAAGAAGCGAGCAGACGCAACTGCGTCTTGTGATTCTCTGAGGGAAATACAGTGTCTTAGTGAGTTAGTTAGCTAACTAGACTATTTCCCAGTATTATGCAGCCTGCCTGGAGGCATATGTTCATGGTTGATTTTCCGAAATAAGGTAATTCCTCTTGTATCGAACTTTATGCTATCGTCTAGAGGTTCGTCATTTTGTCGCCTATTTGCTCGCCTGTGTGATGCAAAATGGAGAGGTACTTTGACTAGGATTAAGTCACCGGTATCTGTATACCTGAACTAGTTAAATATATATGGGTCGCTCTAGACCAACAAGACTGTTGTCTGTGTTCCAGGATTCGTTATATCAGAGATCACGTCCAAGTCAGATGGTTAGACTTAGGAACATTATAAAGGTCGAGCTGACCTGTAGCCCATGTATGCTATTCACGTGCAGACAGTGAACGGACTTATTGTATACAACTGATCTGCTAGCATCAGAATGGGAGCATTTATTATTGTTTATGAACATTGAAGATCTGTAGCTGACACTGTTGCAGAAGTTATAGAAATTATTATTATTTATACAGCTTCACGAACTAGCACTCGATGATTGATGAATTTCTGAATCTATTGAACTGTGATGTCTTATGACGCATATATACAACAGCTATCATTGCTGACTACAGAAATTGTTTTCAATGTGCCATATCATCTTGCTGAACTCGTTAACCATGTTGATGTCATAAGTATCATGACTGTTTTGTGGCGTGCAATAAATGAAAGAAACTTATACAACGAAGTTACCCTTTCTATGACTCTACACGTCATGTTGCCTGTGTGATAACCCATTGAACTGTTCCACTACCACATACACAGCAACATCCTAAATCAGAGAAGACACCTACATCTTACACTTTAACACCAGGTGTCGATAAGGGTGGCAAGTTACCACTTCAGCACAAATCCACCCTTATCACCTACATACTGCATTCACTTGACAGGTCACGTGACGAAGCGTTGACAAAGAGCAAACCAATACTGCAAGTGTGTCGTATCAGCCACAGGAAACGGTCTGGTATCGGTAATCTGTTGACTTCTGAATTTCTGCGAGGTCAAACCCAGAAAGCTGGTCCACCAGTTGATAAAGTTGATATTTAGTTGGATATAATATATGTTGATAAAGTACACCAGAACACTCCTAGGCGGGAAGACAGGCGTCTATCATCATCAGTTGACAAGATCCCTATGGTGTTGCCTGCCCCACTGTAGTGTATGGAATGTCAACTTGACCTACGCAGTGTTGTGTAGACATGGATGGAGTGTATAATGTGCGAATGATGATAAGGGTTCGTGTTGTTGACAAATGTTCTCTTCTCACACTCATGTATGACCGGAAGTCATCGACACCAACGACTGTGTACCTTTTCTAAAGTTTAATTGGACGTACACACTCGACAGCACAGATAGTGACAAATCACAGGTTGCCATAATACATCATAGTACAGTGGACAAATGGTCTTGCAATGTTACATGGGCACTCATGTAGAATAATGGTATAATGGACTGTCAATAGCCAAGCACTCAGTATCGCCCATACATATATCATCTGACGTCACTGACTGAGCACGTCAGCTTGTAAACAATATTTCAGATGACTTCTAAACCTAATCTCGTTTAGCAACGATTCTTCAACATAATGTTCAGCACATATTTTTCCATATAATAATATTGAACCGCTAACAATGGGTTCTCATGTGTAGCAGTGATCTCTGGACTGATCAAGCGATAATACGGGCATCCCTTTTCTCTTCTTGAAAGTCCTACATGTTTTGGTTCCAAGAGGGCTCCACTCGTGAACTGTCACTCACGTTTGAATACAGATAATGAATCTGTTCCAAAGTTAGTCATTCATACAACATTTCGTTGCTCTGTAGATTTGGTCATGAACAATAGACTGCATTCTACAGAATATAGTGCTGCTAGGAATCGAAGTCGTTTTTCATCGAGTCAAATATATTCTCTTAAACATTCAAATCGTAATTATCGACAATGGTGGCTTCGATCGAGAGTTCATAAGAGTATCTTTGATTACCTTGGTAGAGGGAATATGAAACTGCCATTCCTTGGCAAGATGAATAAACACTGGGGTAAAGCATACACGATAGGTCTAGACGACTATCACTTTCCCCAAAACCACTGAGATCACTTTTCAAGGCATCAAGCCGACATAGCAAAACACACACATTCCCTATCAGGACGAAGCCAAATCACCCCACTCAAGCGACACATCCGCCGAATAGCCTTTGACCTCTCTAGAGACAACAGAACATATAGTTCGACCTAGATATGTAAAGATATACAGATATAAGACAGACTTGTCCTACTCAGACAAACAATACACATAAATTCAGGCCATAGATATTCTGAAGCAAGAACAATCTATTATTACCCAAACAACGAATAAATCGCAGTAAAATGTATTTATCCGCGGAGTTCAAGGGAAGTAACTCAATAATGACTTTCCCTTAAGCACTAAAAAATTACCTATGTATAATATTGTAAGATATCAAAGACTGCACGTAACACTGGTCTGTACATGATCTGTTTTGTCGAAAACCTGCTTGTTCATCTCTCAGTTTCTTGTCTATGGACTCTTTTAATCTCTCAAGGATAATCCTGTTTAATACTTTTCCTGGCACTGATAGTAACATTATTCCTCTATAATTTGTGCACTCTTGTAAATTTCCCTTCTTAGGCAACTTAACGAGATATCCTTCCTTCCATTCTGCTGGTATCTCTTCCTTTTCCCAGACTTTACCAAGTAATTTATATAACATCTCTGTAGCCGTGTCGATATCTGCTTTGATGGCCTCTGCTGGAATGCCATCAGGTCCAGATGCTTTTCCATCTCTTAGAAGCTTTATGGCTTTCTTTATTTCTTCCTTCGTTGGTCTTTCCCCGTTAATTTGTAGCCCTTCTTCTGCTGGCTGGATGTCCGGTGGGTTTTGTGGAGCTGGTCTATTGAGAAGGTCCCCAAAATATTCTGTCCACCTCTTCATTTGCTCTTTTATATTGCTGAGCAGTTTCCCATTCTTGTGTTTTATGAGGCAACTTGTTTGCTTGTATTTCCCTGTTAACTTCTTTGTGCTGCTATACAGTTCTCTCATATTTCCTTTGGCTGCAGCATCTTCTGCCTCTCTTGCCAACTCCTCAATATACTTCCTCTTGTCTCTTTTGATACTTCTTTTTACTTCTTTGTTTGCTTCTGTGTACACTTCTTGAGCCTTGGCTTTGGAACTTCTGGTTTTGCTTGTGTTTAACTCTGCTTTCTTGTTTTTTCTGTCTTTTATCTTATTGATGGTTTCTGTTGTTATCCATGCTTTTTGTTGTCTTTCCCCTTTCCCCAGTATTTCTTCACACGTCTCCTTCCATACAGTTTCGACCTGCTGCCAATAGTCTTCTGTATTCTCTACATCTTCCAGCTGTTGGAGCACTTGGAATTTGTTAGATACTGTGACCGCAAATGTGTCTCGTGTTTCTTGATTTTTTAGCTGTCCTACATTAAACTGTTGTCTATAATTTTGCATTGTTGCATATCTCTTGAGTTTCATTTTTACTTTGGCTATCAGAAGATGGTGATCTGATGCCACATCTGCTCCTCTATATACCTTTACATCCTGCAATGATGATCTAAACTTCTTGTTTATGCATATATGATCGATCTGATTTTCTGTTCTATGGTCTGGTGATATCCATGTTGCCTTGTGTATTCTCTTATGTGGAAACATGCTTCCTCCTATAGCCAGTTGATTTGAAGCACAGAAGTTTGCGAATAGTTCTCCATTTTCATTCATTACTCCTAGCCCATGTTTTCCCATGACTTCTTCAAATCCGGTGTTGACTGTACCTATCTTTGCATTCATGTCACCGATCAAAATTGTGATGTCTTTTCTTTTTACTTTATCCATGATTTCCTGTAGTTTAGTATAAAATGCTTCTTTCACAGACTCTTCTTTATCATTAGTTGGTGCATAACATTGGATGACATTTACATGAATTATCTTTTTAGCTGTTTTGAAAGTAGCTGTTATTATTCTGGGTCCAACAGCTTCCCATTCAATTAGTGCTTTCTGTGCTTCTTTAGATAACATAAGAGCTACGCCTTCACTGTGGTGTGAACTTTCGTCTTCATGTCCTGAGGACAGCACCAATTCACCTGTGATGAGTTTCTTCCTGTCTACCCCCTTCCACTTTGTTTCACACATTCCCAGAACCTCGATTTTGTATTCCCTCATTTCTGCTGCTACTTGCGCCACTTTCCCTTGTTCGTTTAATGTCCGAACATTCCAGGTGCCAAATCTGGAAGTTCTCCTAGAAGAAAGAAGGTTAGTCAGCAACACAGACTCCTTTCGGCTTTCTCTGTGTTGCATCATACGCCTCCCAGCGAGAGGACCTTCCCCTGTCTTGGATGGCTGTGTTTTATTTTCTTTATTTGACTTGTCCATATTTGTTGAAGTTTTTTGTGGTTTAAATTTTTTTACAGGATGGGGTAACCGGCCCCATGCCCAACCCTCCTTAGTCGCCTTCTACGACATGCTTGGCAGGGGACAGTGTTACTATTCTTTGCTCCCCTTTCGGGCCCCGGTAACACACGGGTGTGAGATGAGAATAAGTACCTTTAATTCTGGGGATACCCAACTTTTTACACTTAAACAGAACGCAAGGTCTTTTCTCTTTAGACACGTGCCATAATATAACCAACGAACCTTGTGTCTAGGTTGAACCTGGTGCCCCTCGCCAAAACGAGGCAAAATTTTATTTAACAAAAAACACCCAGCTTTTAAATGCTGACGGAAGAAGGCTGGTTCACATTGTGTCTTCTTTTAAATTATGTCTCAGTTCCCTCTCCGTTCTTTAGAGAACTACCTAAATCAACCACTGTGCTTTACCCCCAAATCGGGATCTACCTTATGTCGACGTGTTGTGTAATGTTAATTCTCACGTTCTCGGGAAGCCAGCGCCATGCCCTACCCTCGTTCTTGACCCTTTACAAATCGATCGATAGATTGCAGTGTTACTAATCTTTGCTCTCGTTTCCGGGCCTGGTAAATCAAGAGTTAATCTGTATTAATGTTGTTATATACACTTTTAGGTTTAGTAATTTCTGCGCTGGTTTTGTTATATTCTCTTACAATTCGAATTAGAATTATATATGTTGAACTTGACCGCATCGTAGTTTCCTTGTTTCCTTTTATCCTCATCATCATCATCATCACTCTTCAGTTCCACAAGAAGCAAGGGCCTTAAGCAAACTTACGGCAAATCTTCCCGTCACGTGTCATCAGCTCAAGGTATTTCCGTGCCATCTTCATCCCCTTCATGTCAGTCTTCAGTTCTCTTCTCCATGTATTCATTGATCTCCTCCTATCTCTGTAACACTTGGGATACCAGAACAAGGTCTGCATATTAATGTTATCAATAAACTTTCTCAGTATGTGTCCTATCCATCTCCACTGTCTTCCTCTCATCTCTTCTTCCATCGGTTCTTGTTTTTTTTTTTTCGAAACACATACATATAATTTATTTATATGTCTTCACTGATTATCCTTAGCTGTCCAACAATGACTGCAGTAGGTAAATTTAAAATAAAAGATTATTTTTTTTAATTCTCAGTCAAGACAAGGTTAGTCGAACATACTGGTATGAAAACGTCTTCACAGCCGCTAGGAATCTCAGTAAGAATTAGTCTTTATTTATACATCTATTATTTCACTGGTTCGTCTGTCAAATGAACGCCTCCCAAAGTGGCTGCTGTATGGCGAGTTGAGGGAGGGAAAGCGTACAAGAGGACGACCAAAGAAGCGCTTCAAAAACAGCCTGAGGGAGTCACTGAAGAGCTACCAGATTAATACAACCACTTGGGAGCAACTGGCACAGCCTGGAGAGGCGCTATCAAAACGGGTGTCGCAGTCAGCGAGGCCAACCGTGCGAGGGTATCCTAGATACAAAATTAAAAAAAAAATATTTTAAACACAGGCTTTTAATGCACTAAAAACCCAAAAATAATTTTTCAAGGAGTTTATAGCTTGCAGTAAAAATGTAGCATCAAATTGACAAAAAGCCTGGGGCGCTGATTCTATATGAAATTAACTTGTGCTTTATACTTCATTAGACACCTATGGATAAAATATATGATGAGCGATTAAGCGCCCCAGGCTGATGGCACGGGGACAGAAAGATTTCATATACGTTTCTTGAAGGCCTATGCTCCTTGTGGAGCTAAATTGTGATGAATGAATGAATGAATTAAGGTATGAATGAATTCCTATGAGTCTATGCAATACAGCGTAATTATCCGACAACACTTTTGTCACGGTTGTAATAGAACAGGGATGTAGTGAGAAGGTAAAGACATCTCGATACACTTTATGTAAAGTAGTTTAAGTACTGTTTCCTCCCTGGTGTCCATATCTGTCGTAGATGTTTATCAGATAGGTAATAGCTGTTTATAGTCCTGTCTGAGCGGAGGTGATAGTGATACTATGTGAGAGTAAGGTGTAGAAATAGTTTTTCTCACGACGTGATAGTGTAAGAGAAAGGACAGTCTCTGGGGTTGAGTAATGTCTCTAATACAGCCTATCTGAACGACTAAATTTAAATCAGACGCACTTTCTCTCCTTGTACAAAATACAAGTTACACTGCACCCACATGCACAGAATTCTGTGACAAATACGCACAAACGTGAAAATACAAACTATGGATAACATATATGGACAGGGGTTGACCAACACAATAACTTAAGGTTTAATTAAGTTTATTTATCACTAGAACTTTACAACATAAATCATATACAACAATAGATCATGGGTTTACAGACAAAATGAAAATTAATCAAATTGGTTCTCCCATCTGGTAAAGGAAAAGGAAAGAAGATCCCGACCGAGGTAATTAACCCAAAAGATCAAAAGTTTACAATAAGGGTATGGAATAGTCCGTAAAGAAAACAAAGGACAAGTCCCTAATTAATCTATCACGTAAATACTCAGATTAATGAGAACAAAAGAGAAAAGATTTGTATGACAGTGGTTAACAACAGAAATAAGTTTCTTTCTCCGTTCATTCAGTTCACATACGTACAGTGGCCACTTTCATAATTCGCTTACCAATAGATGTCGCAGGCATTCCGTGGAAATAAACACTAATAAGTAACACGACTACTCAGTGTCATATTAAGTTTTGCCAAATCCAGCCCCAGACTAGCCGTAGTTGCTGAATGCACGTTTCACGGTAGTCGCTAGAGTTGGTGATTTAATTTTTCCTGGGTAAAATACGGTATCTCTGCCTTCAGTTGGTTGGAATAAGGTTCATACGTGGTGGTCACCGACATAAGATGAAGAATACAGATATATTCTGTGTTGTCTAGCCTCTGACCGCTGAGACACTATTTGAAGTTACACAAATGTGACTGACAATATATTTGGCCACAGTTGGCTGATGAGATTGGTAAAAATGAAATCTGGTAATAGTTCTGGTCCAGTTAACCTTTACAAATATTGTTCTAGTTTGGTCTCTCTCATAAAATGAAGAAAATGGACCGCACAGGTCATAGCCCGAAGACTCAACAATATTATAAAGTTTCCGGTTGCTTATAAGATTATAAGACTATAGAACGTAAGTTCATATGATCATAAGTCCGCTAGTACGCAGGTTTTGATCGCCTAGATTTTAAGAAAGAAAATATAAACATTTAAACATAATATCAATATTATATCTACCACGTGTTAAAGTAAGCCCTCTTCACCCCTCCGTTATAAATTAGATTTAAAACACAAGGGTCTAGCTTATCCTACCGTTTTTAACGTGTGATATGAACACTAGTCATTTATGAACTTTACATAAAATGGATAGAAGTAAATAATATATATACCGTCACTAGACAGTTATTTAATGTATGTACTAGTCAATTTAAAGGATGGGTTTTGAAAAAAAAATCGAAAAAAGGTGATTCGTCTTACGAGGACAAGAGACAAAGAAAATAGTCTACGTTACGGCCACAAGGCCTTCGTCAGGAAAAGAAAGACAGTGAAGGCTAGATAGGAGACATAAGAACTTAAATGAATATAAGAATAAATATAAAAAAATAAAAAAATAAAAAAAACTTAGGTACTTCCCTGAAGGCGAAGCATTTGAGTCCTATCACGCTAGGCTGAAAAGGAAGTGACTCTTGACCCCGGATGTACACAATACATACTAAGAAACTAAAAACGAAAAAATACCCGAACGTAATACAAGTGGGGACTGGAAATAGAAGAGAAAATATTATGGAGGATGGCATAAAAATAGAAGAATAGGATAAGAGTGGAAAGAGTCAAAAGAGAGGAAAGGGTGACCTCAGACAAAGCTGTGGAAAGTGTTGAGACCGGCTGGTTTTAGACACCCCATGCGGTGGATAAGACGGTTCTCAAGCTGTTCTCGGCTGGCAGTGTCAGAGGAGCAGGATCGGATCGCTGTGACCTGGATGTCAATGGGACCATGGTGGTCAGGACCATTGAAGTGTATGGCAACTGGTGTGGACTTTTGCTGAGCGATGTCATTTAAGTGCTGGCTGAATCTGTCCCCAAGTCGTTTGCCTGTTTGGCCAATATAGGTTTTGCAGCAACGTTTACATATGATCGTATAAATGACATTGCGCGATTCACACGTGAAGCTACTAGTGATGGTGTACGTAGCCTTAGGAAAGGACACCTTCTGGGTTGAGATGACATACTTGCACGTGTTGCATCGTGTCCGACCACAGGGTAGTGTGCCAAAGTGAGTGGCATTCTCCTTTGGGAGACGGCTGTGAACAAGAAGATCCTTCAAGTTCTTGTCACGTCTATATGCCACCAAAGGTGCTTCACTGAATACTTCTTGGGTCATAGGCTGTGCTTGGAGGATAAGGAGGTGGCGGAAAAGGATCTGTTTGACAGTAGTACTGTGAGGGTGATGGGTCAAGATTAATTTGACTCTATCCGAAGTGGATTTATGGTGAGGTTTGAGGGCCTCCTGACGAGAGATGGGGAGCACACGTTGGAGAGCAGAGGTGAGAACATGTTCTGGATAAAGTCTGTTACGGAAGAAATCCAACATCTCATTTGCTCGTAAGTGGAAGTCATCGTCGTCTTGGCATAAACGGCGGAGGCGGAGAAGTTGTGAAAAAGGAAAGGAGTCACGACAGGCCCGAGGATGAGAAGAGGTATACAGGAGGTAGCTGTGGGCATCTGTCGGCTTGTAGTATACTGAGGTATTAAAGCCAGAGGGCGTGATAGAAATAGTAATGTCAAGGAAGTTGACAGATACTGTGGAGACGAGAGAGGTGAACTTGATGGTGGGGTGAAAGTGGTTCACAAAGTCGATGAAGCGGTGTAAATCAGTCTCAGACATATCTGTGAGACCTATGCCGTCATCGATATATCTGCGGTAAAACCCAGGGAAAGGACCGGAGTATTGTTGCCATATCTGATGCTCCAAGTGGCCCATGAATAGACAGGCATAGCTGGGACCCATCTTCGTTCCCATGGCAACACCACTACTTTGGTCAAAAAACTGACCATTGAATTCAAAGGAATTCAGTTTAAGGACCAGTTCAGCAAGACGGAGAAGAGTGACAGTGGATATAGAAGGGCAAGTGCACTGGTCCAGAAAAAACCGAAGAGCTCGGAGACCATCAGAGTGGGGAATAGAGGTATACAGAGAGCAGACGTCTAGCAAGAAAAGACGGTAGGAGCGGTCTGCTGGGAGTCGGATAGAGGAGAAAGTTGTAAGAGCGTGATTGGTGTCTTTGATAAAGGAGGGAAGATTCTCAACGATAGGCTGGAAAATGCTATCGAGGAAGTCAGAAATGTGTTCAGTAGGACAAGAACAGGCTGAGACAATAGGTCTTCCAGGGTTTTCGATCTTATGAATTTTGGGGAGCATGTAGAATACAGGCTTGCCCAAAGAGCTGTCATGAATCCTAAGATGAGATGCTTCGGGAGGAAGATCATTACTAGTGATGAGCTGTTTAATGGTGTTGTGTACAATGCGATTGTTAGAGACAGTCGCATTGCTGGTCCTGGGCCTGTAAAAAGAGCCATTGGTCAACTGGTTGTTACCTTCCCTTAGGTACAAGTCCTTCTGCCAGACGACAATGGCTCCTCCCTTGTCAGCCGGTTTGATGACAATGTCGTCTCTACGGCAAAGAAGGGAGAGAGCACGGGACTCTGCCGAAGTGAGATTGGAATAATGCAATCTACGAGGGCGGAGCTGCTGAATTTCATGGATGGTGTTCTTGATATACAGGTCCAGGGCATGAGAGGCCCCAGGCTTAGGTGTAAACGGAGGTTTAGTGGAGTCAGAAAAGCGTGCGAAGATGTCGGATTCAGCCTGAGACTGCGGAGTGCTGTCTTCCTCTCTAAAATGGAGCTTCAGCCTCATGCGACGGTGAAACCGATGAACATCCTGGAGGAGATTGTATTGGTCTAGGGTCGGACGGAGAGGAATGTCGTAGATTTTCGATAGGAGAATTAAGACTTGAGTTGGTCCCTTCTGAATAGATTAGAATAAGTGATAGTCACCGTGAGAAGTAGTAATAGTAATAGGTTTCCACGAGTGAGATGGTAGAAATGTGATAGAGGCTGTCTCTGAAATCAAGAAAATCTTCTCTCTTTCACCTCTCTTCTACGACAGATTTAGATTGAGTCAGACAGTCTACACACATATATATGAAATATATATATATATATATATATATATATATATATATATATATATATATATATATATATATATATATATATATATATATATATCTACTCACATACATACACACATAAGACGACAGTTAGACGTACAGACGTGGGAAAAAACTATGACAGTGATTATATGAATAGTTTGGGAAAACGAACTGACCGACACGCTGGAATAAATTTTATGAGTAGTTTATTTATCAAGACTAAACTTCTCTCACAACATAGCAAATCACATCAAGCATATACCAAAAAAAAAATCATAAACAAAAAAATCAGAAATGCTACCAGAATGATAGACCCGTTGGTATGATCCTTCCCTCGATGGATAGCCCACAGTCCCGTTAGAAGAAAGTGATAGCCCAAAGAGTCACAGATACATATGATTTAGTCTAAAATTCTTCCCCCTTTAAGGTATGAACAGACTGGATACTCTGATCTAGTATAAGGGAATATATAGATATATAGTTAGCAATACCTTGCATAAAGAAATGTTATGACAGCAAAAAATGAATGAGTGTCAAAATACCACCATAAAGGGATCGCTCAGTCCTGCAGTCACTCTATTCATTCAACTGTGCTCACGTGCATTTTTCAACAACAACAAAAATTATTTTTAGGACTTGCCCAGGTCCAAAAAGACGGGTTGAATTCACTACTTCCGGGACCGTTCTCTTGGGAATACTATTGTTTTGGATGTCTGTTTAAGTCACATAAAATTTTTCAGGCACGAGCGTTTATAGCTAGCACAGTGTCAACATCTTAGATTTCAAACGAATGAGGAATGTCAGGTCGGCACCTTTTCTCAATATAGGAATTTAGTTGGTAACACCACCACTTGTCAACAGTGTCGGGAAATTTACTGATTGAAATATGTTACTTGCCACCAAGGCGGAAAAATGACTAGAGTTTTCTCAGGAAGAATCAAATCAGGCTCGATGACCCGTTACTTCTTTAACCTCTTAAAGTTCTTGTAAAAGTTATACATCAAATCTTTAAGGTAAGAATGTTTGTTGTTTTCTTCACAGATTTATCTCTTTTACTCAAACGCTGGCAAAGTTTGGGTACCACAGTTTCTCTATATAAAATGGAAAGAACACATATCAAATAATTATACATACTATAACTGATAATATAAACTGCAAGCGTAGCTTGTCTTATCATTTAAATTTTCCCGTGAAATAAGTTATATACAAAAATCATCTATCCTCATGAATTAAGAATACGTGCGTATTCCGTCAACACTCATGAGGCTTCTAGCATTTATAAGTTAGTTTAGAAAGTTTATTCTCGTCTGATTATTTTAGTAGTAAAATTAAATTCCTTTATTAGCCGACTGAGTTTAAGCTAGAAATATAATTTCTGTTTTCCACTGTAACTCGTCCCTATAAAATAATACAGACTATATAAATTAAGCGCTCGGCACCAAATCTAACTAGAGAAATAAAATAAGCGATTTAACACTTTAAACACTTCACAAAATACTAGAATATATATGATATTTTACCTCCAAACAGAATTACAGTTTCACAACGACTAGGATAATTCACTAGATAGGTATTTAGAAGCTCGGCAAAATTTGACGAGAAACTAATGACTTCGCTATACAAGCTTCATTCACTAGCACGAGTGATTCTGTCTACTGCAAGTTGGAGAATGAAAAGAAAGTTTCAAACTCTGGTTAATATCTATTTCCAGACAAAGAGGTAAACGTTTAATTTCGCAAAACGAAGTACTCTCCCCTTTCCCGTCTTTAACGCTTACGTTTAACACCCAAACGCATGCCGTAACTGCCACCTTGCGTCTCTGACACCTCCGTCTAAGAAACGGCCGAAGCGCTATGTGCCAGATGCAAATGTAGACAACATGTCTGCAATGTAGGGGCAGTTTTTGCACCAACCCCGAGAAACTCATCCTGAGAACCATAACTGACACTTTGCTTTCTCGCACCTTACGCCAACTCTGGCCGTAGAGCGTGAGTGTCATATCACCTGACACTGAGAATCTACCTTGGAAACTACATGTCAGATGCAAAATACCAGACAAATGTCTGAAACTGCGCTGAGGAGATGTCGGCTATCGCGCCTCACTGAGCGTTCAGCCGATTCATCTCGTTGTGGCAGGTGAAAACACAGACAAATTTGTCGCCTATAGGTCTGGCGAAAGCGAATATTCACGGTGTATTTCGTCAATCTGCAGCGATTGACCGAATGCATTCTCACGCCAAATCGTCTGGTGCTAGGGACTGACGCGTTACGTAAGGAGTTACTCGTTTAATCAGCAATGAAATGCGTTTCTAAATGAGAAACGAAACTGGCGAAAGTGAGAATGGGAAAAATATTATTTCTCGCAAACGAATGGATGCGAAAAAATACAGGACAAAGGTAAAGAGTGATAATAAAAATAGAGGATACGGGTGACAGAAAAAGAAGAAGATATAGGCAATTTAATGATCATAAAACCTATGTGACAGAACGTCCCGTCTTTAAGATATGGAAGCACTCCATGTCTACGTTATGGAAATAAATTTCCTATATCCGTAGCTTCAGGGTGTCTGTCTTCTTCCCTCTCATCTCCCCCCTCCATCTCTCTCCAATTCCTACTCAAGTCTACTCCCAAAGTTTCCTTTCTCTGGAATGTCTCCCATGCGCGTTTGAAAGAGCGTCGCCGCTTCTGACATTTTTCAAAGATTTCGTGTGATTGCAGTGGAATATCCCTGCCACTATCGTCATCTTCGTCAGTTTTGGCGATCGTCAGGAGATGGTCGGAGGTCGGCACTGGTCTTTCCAAGTATCTCTTTAAGAGATTTAAATGGAAAACCTTTTCCTTTCCTTCAATAGAGTTCTGGTAGTTAGCCTTAGAAATCTTTTTCAGGACGGTAAACGGCCCTTGCCATCCGATCTTCAGTTGGTTGTTTCCGGTAGGGAGTAACATCAAAACTTTCTCTCCTGCTTCCAGTTCTCTCTCTTTCGCGACTTTCCTGTATCGGTTAGCGTGCTTTGTGCGTGCTCGCTTAAAGTTAGTCGTTGCTAGGTCCCATCCTAGTTTCAACCTATCCTTTAAATCCGATACGTATTTACTGGCTGAGACGACTGTCTCATCAGCCTTCTGGTCTGTCAGCGACCAAAGTAAGGCTTCAAGCGGGCCCTTAATGGGTCTGCCGAATAAAAGCGTAGCTGGCGGAAATCCTGTGGAAGTATGAGGAGATTCTCTGTAGCCAAATAAAGCTGCAGGAATACAAAGATCCCAATCTTCAGGTTTCACTTGTGCCAGTTTACTTAGCATCATGTTGAGGTTTCCGTTAACACGTTCCACGAGCCCATTTCCGGCCGGAGCATAAGGCTTTGTATAGATGTGTTGGGTCCTCAAGATCTTCACGATCTTATCCATCAACAGGTGTCGGTATGCGGATCCGTTATCCGTCAACACTTGTTGAGGGAATCCCAACCGAGTGAAAATCTGCACGAGGGCTTCTGCGACATGCTTGGCATCTGCGCATGTTAGCGGTATAGCTTCTGCCCATAAAGTGCATGTATCGACTAAGGTCAGGATAAACCTGTTTCTTCTTTTAGTCCTTTCTAAGGGTCCTAAAATGTCGACCACAACCCGTTCGAATGGTATTCCCACTATCGGCATTTCACCCAAAGAGACTGAGGGTGTCCGTTGCTTGGGTGGTACACGTTGGCACTGGGCACAGGATTTGACATACCTGATAATCTCAGTATTTACTCCTGGCCACCAATAATGAGTGGTTATCTGTTGGTTTGTGGCGTTCTGTCCCATATGTCCGCTGAAGGGAAGAGAGTGCCCCATTTCTAGGATTTGGCTTCTGTACTGTTTCGGTACTAGGAGCTGATTGTAACCTTGGTCAGGCTTGCCCGTTCTGCGATAAAGTACGCCATCGTTAGAAAAAATGTCCCCGTGCTGTCTGGGTTCCTTAGCCATGGGCAGTTTCCTAAAGCAGGGTGCCAAAGTAGGGTCTTTTTGTTGCGCTTCTTTAAGTTCCATGGGTAACAAATTAGGCGCAGGCTCCCGTTCCTTCTTGGTTTGCCCTCTAGCAGTCACTGCTGCCACAATCGGCTCTTCCGGTTTCCCAATACACACGTATCTCTCGGCAAGTATGACTGGGTAGATGGGGTCATCCACAACAGCTGCTTTGATCACACCTCTGACAAAATCAGAGTGGATCTCCACCAATGCAATGGGAAGCGCTGTAGGTGCCTCACTCTTACGAACTCCACAAAGTTGGACGGTCTCTCCTGTCTCTTGACCGGGTTTAACCAGGTTTCTGGCAACAATGCAATCATACGAAAGCCCCATGTCAAATAAACAAGAAGTTTGAGAACCGTTCAATGTAACAGTACCTCGCGTTGAGGGTGTATCCCCAACAGGTTGGGAATCACTATCAATAATTCCGCTTTGCGAGACTGTTAGTAAGCATCCGATGCGTTTAGGCTCGGTGTTCTCACTCTGATCATTAGTCCCGTGCTCAGGGGTTCTTCCTTTGCCACCTTGACCTTTCTGGCCACGCTGCCATGAAGGGCGGTCGGGTTGATCAGACTGCTTACTGTGGTTCCTGGGGTACTTGGTTTTGTAGAACTTGGATTTTTCAGGAAGGGGGTTTTGAGGTCCAGTTTCTCTGTGGTTATTTTGGTTAGAAACATGAGGAATATGAGAAGATTGGTCTAGATTATTTTTCCGAAAATGCTCTTCTGTCGGTTTCCGTTTTGTGGCCGGTAGTTCAGCCAGCGCATTGTGATATCGCTCAGACTTTTCTAAGATGTCTTCGAGCTTTTCTGCACCCTGCTCAGCTAGAAATCTCCGGGTATCAGCAGACAAAGTGTTCTTTATTTGTTCTGTTAAAACAAATTCCTCCAGACCTTCATAGGTAGAGGGGAGCTGTGAAAGCTCAAGGCACTTTGTCAAGTATCCCTTTAAACGAGATGAGAACTGCTGGAAAGTTTCAGAGCTCTCTTTCCTGCTGTTGCGAAACAGTTGCAGAAACTTCCACGCATTCATTTCAAAGCGCTCAAGCAAAGCTTTCTTCAACAAGTCATAGTTGTCTTGTTGGCCACTTTCCAGTTTAGAATAAACATCGTAAGCAGAACCTTTAAGGGCCTGGGAAAGTTTCATACACCAACGCAACCTCTTTAAACCGTAAAGGGTTGAAATTTTCTCAAATTTTTCTAGCCGAAGAATGAGGAGAAGACTCTCCACTGCTGGAGGTAGAGGCAGCACAACGACTTTGGAACTCTAGAGTTTTAAGCACCAACTGGTGCTGTCTCTGTTCCCTCTCCTTCTCATGCTGTCTCTCCTTCTCTCTTTCCTCCTGTTGCATCCTGCAAATTTCCATTTCCTCCTCAATCTTCTTTTGTTGTAATAGACGGTCTTCCGCTTCTTTCCTCCTTGCTTCTTCTTTTTCCTCTTTAGCTTCAGCTGCTTTCCTCTCCGCGTCATATCTGCCAAGTTCGTCCCTGACAAAAGCTTTCGCTTCTTCTCCGTCCAAACCTTCTTCTCTCGCCTCGTCCCTGAGGAGCTGTCTAAGCTTCGCCCTCTCCGCCATAATAAGTCAGTGGCTGAGATTTAGACGAGACAGAGATAAGAAAAGTATACACTGGTTCCTACCACTTGCGAAAAATTACAAAAAAAAATCAAAAAAGATGATATTCTTTAACCCGGGATACCTCCTCCAAAATAAATAGTATCTAACTATCGCTGCTATTAATCGGCAATTAAGCACCTAATGCAGACGACTACGCCAAATAAATGGTAGTTAAGATTACTCACTGAAAAATAAGTTGCTACAGTGGACACAAAATAATTATTGCAAAAACTTTTAAGGAGAAAAAAAAATCCCTTAATTTTTTTAATCCACTATAAGTTCACCCCTGAAGATAGTTAGGGTATGGGAGGCAATTACATGACGTATAGTCTGATCGCGCTCCTTAGCTTAGCTCAAACACCTACTCCTTCAGAACCCTGTGAATGTTATACACTCACAAAACTTTACCAGCGTTCAGTATTACAAAATCGGTAATAACACATATTCCGACAAAATCAACCTGTAAACCGAATGTATAATGCTCAATAATGCTGTGGAAAAACAATTATTAGCCGTGTGGTCAGCACGCCCATAAAACAGATCGTTAGTCTAGGGGATAGTTATTTTTTAAAAGTACAAAACTCACAAGACATCACACTCTTACTCTATATCAGAATAAAGAATCTTAAAGACGAGCTGATATTTGTCGTCTCTACTTCCTATTCAAAGTTCAAAATCCCGATAGACGAGACCCCATTTGTCGTCTCGTTTTCCTATTCAAAGTTCAAAATCCCGATAGACGAGACCGCATTTGTCGTAGATTTTCGATAGGAGAATTAAGACTTGGGTTGGTCCCTTCTGAATAGATTAGAATAAGTGATAGTCACCGTGAGAAGTAGTAATAGTAATAGGTTTCCACGAGTGAGATGGTAGAAATGTGATAGAGGCTGTCTCTGAAATCAAAAAAATCTTCTCTCTTTCACCTATCTTCTACGACAGATTTAGATTGAGTCAGACAGTCTACACACATATATATGAAATATATATATATATATATATATATATATATATATATATATATATATATCTACTCACATACATACACACATAAGACGACAGTTAGACGTACAGACGTGGGAAAAACTATGACAGTGATTATATGAATAGTTTGGGAAAACGAACTGACCGACACGCTGGAATAAATTTTATGAGTAGTTTATTTATCAAGACTAAACTTCTCTCACAACATAGCAAATCACATCAAGCATATACCAAAAAAAAATCATAAACAAAAAAATCAGAAATGCTACCAGAATGATAGACCCGTTGGTATGATCCTTCCCTCGATGGATAGCCCACAGTCCCGTTAGAAGAAAGTGATAGCCAAAAGAGTCACAGATACATATGATTTAGTCTAAAATTCTTCCCCCTTTAACACCATAAAGGGATCGCTCAGTCCTGCAGTCACTCTATTCATTCAACTGTGCTCACGTGCATTTTTCAACAACAACAAAAATTATTTTTAGGACTTGCCCATACATAATCTTCAATGGTAATCTTGGCCAAGAAAACCCCAGGTCCAAAAAGACGGGTTGAATTCACTACTTCCGGGACCGTTCTCTTTGGAATACTATTGTTTTGGATGTCTGTTTAAGTCACATAAAATTTTCCAGGCACGAGCGTTTATAGCTAGCACAGTGTCAACACCTTAGATTTCAAACGAATGAGGAATGTCAGGTCGGCACCTTTTCTCAATATAGGAATTTAGTTGGTAACACCACCACTTGTCAACAGTGTCGGGAAATTTACTGATTGAAATATGTTACTTGCCACCAAGGCGGAAAAATGACTAGAGTTTTCTCAGGAAGAATCAAATCAGGCTCGATGACCCGTTACTTCTTTAACCTCTTAAAGTTCTTGTAAAAGTTATACATCAAATCTTTAAGGTAAGAATGTTTGTTGTTTTCTTCACAGATTTATCTCTTTTACTCAAACGCTGGCAAAGTTTGGGTACCACAGTTTCACTATATAAAATGGAAAGAACACATATCAAATAATTATACATACTATAACTGATAATATAAACTGCAAGCGTAGCTTGTCTTATCATTTAAATTTTCCCGTGAAATAAGTTATATACAAAAATCATCTATCCTCATGAATTAAGAATACGTGCGTATTCCGTCAACACTCATGAGGCTTCTAGCATTTATAAGTTAGTTTAGAAAGTTTATTCTCGTCTGATTATTTTAGCAGTAAAATTAAATTCCTTTATTAGCCGACTGAGTTTAAGCTAGAAATATAATTTCTGTTTTCCACTGTAACTCGTCCCTATAAAATAATACAGACTATATAAATTAAGCGCTCTGCACCAAATCTAACTAGAGAAATAAAATAAGCGATTTAACACTTTAAACACTTCACAAAATACTAGAATATATATGATATTTTACCTCCAAACAGAATTACAGTTTCACAACGACTAGGATAATTCACTAGATAGGTATTTAGAAGCTCGGCAAAATTTGACGAGAAACTAATGACTTCGCTATACAAGCTTCATTCACTAGCACGAGTGATTCTGTCTACTGCAAGTTGGAGAATGAAAAGAAAGTTTCAAACTCTGGTTAATATCTATTTCCAGACAAAGAGGTAAACGTTTAATTTCGCAAAACGAAGTACTCTCCCCTTTCCCGTCTTTAACGCTTACGTTTAACACCCAAACGCATGCCGTAACTGCCACCTTGCGTCTCTGACACCTCCGTCTAAGAAACGGCCGAAGCGCTATGTGTCAGATGCAAATGTAGACAACTTGTCTGCAATGTAGGGGCAGTTTTTGCACCAACCCCGAGAAACTCATCCTGAGAACCATAACTGACACTTTGCTTTCTCGCACCTTACGCCAACTCTGGCCGTAGAGCGTGAGTGTCATATCACCTGACACTGAGAATCTACCTTGGAAACTACATGTCAGATGCAAAATACCAGACAAATGTCTGAAACTGCGCTGAGGAGATGTCGGCTATCGCGCCTCACTGAGCGTTCAGCCGATTCATCTCGTTGTGGCAGGTGAAAACACAGACAAATTTGTCGCCTATAGGTCTGGCGAAAGCGAATATTCACGGTGTATTTCGTCAATCTGCAGCGATTGACCGAATGCATTCTCACGCCAAATCGTCTGGTGCTAGGGACTGACGCGTTACGTAAGGAGTTACTCGTTTAATCAGCAATGAAATGCGTTTCTAAATGAGAAACGAAACTGGCGAAAGTGAGAATGGGAAAAATATTATTTCTCGCAAACGAATGGATGCGAAAAATACAGGAAAAAGGTAAAGAGTGATAATAAAAATAGAGGATACGGGTGACAGAAAAAGAAGAAGATATAGGCAATTTAATGATCATAAAACCTATGTGACAGAACGTCCCGTCTTTAAGATATGGAAGCACTCCATGTCTACGTTATGGAAATAAATTTCCTATATCCGTAGCTTCAGGGTGTCTGTCTTCTTCCCTCTCATCTCCCCCTCCATCTCTCTCCAATTCCTACTCAAGTCTACTCCCAAAGTTTCCTTTCTCTGGAATGTCTCCCATGCGCGTTTGAAAGAGCGTCGCCGCTTCTGACATTTTTCAAAGATTTCGTGTGATTGCAGTGGAATATCCCTGCCACTATCGTCATCTTCGTCAGTTTTGGCGATCGTCAGGAGATGGTCGGAGGTCGGCACTGGTCTTTCCAAGTATCTCTTTAAGAGATTTAAATGGAAAACCTTTTCCTTTCCTTCAATAGAGTTCTGGTAGTTAGCCTTAGAAATCTTTTTCAGGACGGTAAACGGCCCTTGCCATCCGATCTTCAGTTGGTTGTTTCCGGTAGGGAGTAACATCAAAACTTTCTCTCCTGCTTCCAGTTCTCTCTCTTTCGCGACTTTCCTGTATCGGTTAGCGTGCTTTGTGCGTGCTCGCTTAAAGTTAGTCGTTGCTAGGTCCCATCCTAGTTTCAACCTATCCTTTAAATCCGATACGTATTTACTGGCTGAGACGACTGTCTCATCAGCCTTCTGGTCTGTCAGCGACCAAAGTAAGGCTTCAAGCGGGCCCTTAATGGGTCTGCCGAATAAAAGCGTAGCTGGCGGAAATCCTGTGGAAGTATGAGGAGATTCTCTGTAGCCAAATAAAGCTGCAGGAATACAAAGATCCCAATCTTCAGGTTTCACTTGTGCCAGTTTACTTAGCATCATGTTGAGGTTTCCGTTAACACGTTCCACGAGCCCATTTCCGGCCGGAGCATAAGGCTTTGTATAGATGTGTTGGGTCCTCAAGATCTTCACGATCTTATCCATCAACAGGTGTCGGTATGGGGATCCGTTATCCGTCAACACTTGTTGAGGGAATCCCAACCGAGTGAAAATCTGCACGAGGGCTTCTGCGACATGCTTGGCATCTGCGCATGTTAGCGGTATAGCTTCTGCCCATAAAGTGCATGTATCGACTAAGGTCAGGATAAACCTGTTTCTTCTTTTAGTCCTTTCTAAGGGTCCTAAAATGTCGACCACAACCCGTTCGAATGGTATTCCCACTATCGGCATTTCACCCAAAGAGACTGAGGGTGTCCGTTGCTTGGGTGGTACACGTTGGCACTGGGCACAGGATTTGACATACCTGATAATCTCAGTATTTACTCCTGGCCACCAATAATGAGTGGTTATCTGTTGGTTTGTGGCGTTCTGTCCCATATGTCCGCTGAAGGGAAGAGAGTGCCCCATTTCTAGGATTTGGCTTCTGTACTGTTTCGGTACTAGGAGCTGATTGTAACCTTGGTCAGGCTTGCCCGTTCTGCGATAAAGTACGCCATCGTTAGAAAAAATGTCCCCGTGCTGTCTGGGTTCCTTAGCCATGGGCAGTTTCCTAAAGCAGGGTGCCAAAGTAGGGTCTTTTGTTGCGCTTCTTTAAGTTCCATGGGTAACAAATTAGGCGCAGGCTCCCGTTCCTTCTTGGTTTGCCCTCTAGCAGTCACTGCTGCCACAATCGGCTCTTCCGGTTTCCCAATACACACGTATCTCTCGGCAAGTATGACTGGGTAGATGGGGTCATCCACAACAGCTGCTTTGATCACACCTCTGACAAAATCAGAGTGGATCTCCACCAATGCAATGGGAAGCGCTGTAGGTGCCTCACTCTTACGAACTCCACAAAGTTGGACGGTCTCTCCTGTCTCTTGACCGGGTTTAACCAGGTTTCTGGCAACAATGCAATCATACGAAAGCCCCATGTCAAATAAACAAGAAGTTTGAGAACCGTTCAATGTAACAGTACCTCGCGTTGAGGGTGTATCCCCAACAGGTTGGGAATCACTATCAATAATTCCGCTTTGCGAGACTGTTAGTAAGCATCCGATGCGTTTAGGCTCGGTGTTCTCACTCTGATCATTAGTCCCGTGCTCAGGGGTTCTTCCTTTGCCACCTTGACCTTTCTGGCCACGCTGCCATGAAGGGCGGTCGGGTTGATCAGACTGCTTACTGTGGTTCCTGGGGTACTTGGTTTTGTAGAACTTGGATTTTTCAGGAAGGGGGTTTTGAGGTCCAGTTTCTCTGTGGTTATTTTGGTTAGAAACATGAGGAATATGAGAAGATTGGTCTAGATTATTTTTCCGAAAATGCTCTTCTGTCGGTTTCCGTTTTGTGGCCGGTAGTTCAGCCAGCGCATTGTGATATCGCTCAGACTTTTCTAAGATGTCTTCGAGCTTTTCTGCACCCTGCTCAGCTAGAAATCTCCGGGTATCAGCAGACAAAGTGTTCTTTATTTGTTCTGTTAAAACAAATTCCTCCAGACCTTCATAGGTAGAGGGGAGCTGTGAAAGCTCAAGGCACTTTGTCAAGTATCCCTTTAAACGAGATGAGAACTGCTGGAAAGTTTCAGAGCTCTCTTTCCTGCTGTTGCGAAACAGTTGCAGAAACTTCCACGCATTCATTTCAAAGCGCTCAAGCAAAGCTTTCTTCAACAAGTCATAGTTGTCTTGTTGGCCACTTTCCAGTTTAGAATAAACATCGTAAGCAGAACCTTTAAGGGCCTGGGAAAGTTTCATACACCAACGCAACCTCTTTAAACCGTACAGGGTTGAAATTTTCTCAAATTTTTCTAGCCGTGTCAATCTTCTCATTAGGACAAGGGAAAGATTCAAGAGCAAAGGACATAGCGTTGAGTTGAAGAGATTGAGGGTTAGTTTGATCCGTTAAGGAAGAATGAGGAGAAGACTCTCCACTGCTGGAGGTAGAGGCAGCACAACGACTTTGGAACTCTAGAGTTTTAAGCGCCAACTGGTGCTGTCTCTGTTCCCTCTCCTTCTCATGCTGTCTCTCCTTCTCTCTTTCCTCCTGTTGCATCCTGCAAATTTCCATTTCCTCCTCAATCTTCTTTTGTTGTAATAGACGGTCTTCCGCTTCTTTCCTCCTTGCTTCTTCTTTTTCCTCTTTAGCTTCAGCTGCTTTCCTCTCCGCGTCATATCTGCCAAGTTCGTCCCTGACAAAAGCTTTCGCTTCTTCTCCGTCCAAACCTTCTTCTCTCGCCTCGTCCCTGAGGAGCTGTCTAAGCTTCGCCCTCTCCGCCATAATAAGTCAGTGGCTGAGATTTAGACGAGACAGAGATAAGAAAAGTATACACTGGTTCCTACCACTTGCGAAAAATTACAAAAAAAATCAAAAAAGATGATATTCTTTAACCCGGGATACCTCCTCCAAAATAAATAGTATCTAACTATCGCTGCTATTAATCGGCAATTAAGCACCTAATGCAGACGACTACGCCAAATAAATGGTAGTTAAGATTACTCACTGAAAAATAAGTTGCTACAGTGGACACAAAATAATTATTGCAAAAACTTTTAAGGAGAAAAAAAAATCCCTTAATTTTTTTAATCCACTATAAGTTCACCCCTGAAGATAGTTAGGGTATGGGAGGCAATTACATGACGTATAGTCTGATCGCGCTCCTTAGCTTAGCTCAAACACCTACTCCTTCAGAACCCTGTGAATGTTATACACTCACAAAACTTTACCAGCGTTCAGTATTACAAAATCGGTAATAACACATATTCCGACAAAATCAACCTGTAAACCGAATGTATAATGCTCAATAATGCTGTGGAAAAACAATTATTAGCCGTGTGGTCAGCACGCCCCATAAAACAGTTCGTTAGTCTAGGGGATAGTTATTTTTTAAAAGTACAAAACTCACAAGACATCACACTCTTACTCTATATCAGAATAAAGAATCTTAAAGACGAGCTGATATTTGTCGTCTCTACTTCCTATTCAAAGTTCAAAATCCCGATAGACGAGACCCCATTTGTCGTCTCGTTTTCCTATTCAAAGTTCAAAATCCTGATAGACGAGACCCCATTTGTCGTAGA